>WUAM01000275.1:6166045-6195365 GCA_024336885.1 Actenoides hombroni
AACAAAGAAAAAAAATTTTTAAAAAACAGTTTTTGTTTTTTTCCCCCTCCCCCCCCCCCCCCCCCCCGTTTTGTAAATAAAGCATGAAGTGCACTTTAAGGAGCAACTAAATTATTTGTATAGTTCATTCTGAATAGTCTTGCTTTATTCACTTCTGTTCTTTGACACCAGACTGGTGGTATAATGGTGGTGCTCTTTGAGAAAGCAAGAGCAAGAAAAAATAAGCAAAAAATATATAAATATTTGTTCTCTTACTATCTGAAAAGCTGCTGTTGTGCTGTAATTAATTTTGTTTTTCTGCCCTTTCATATTGACATGTCTTTGAGACTTGCCTAACAGCATGTACCAAATGTGAACAGCCAAAAGTCACTGTTTCAGTGACAGATTAATGTATTTATTACCTTCTTAAATATTCCTTTCCATCCTTGTGAAATAAGGAAAGATGCTAGATCTGTATCACAGTGCTTGAGACTGGAATAACTTGAGTTGGTTTTAGTGGTTTAATATTTTTAAACACTAAAATCTTTAAACACCTCAGTGTTTAAAGATTTTTCTTCTTTAAAAGTTACATGGTGAGTTTGTGGAAAATCTACAAACTATACAATCCTTCCATTTGGTCCTTGTGGTGTAACATCAAGGGAGTTAGTGTCGTTGATGGACTTTGGGATTATAAAACAAATACCAGGTCTTTGGGAGGAAGAAGGTGTTAAGAGACCTGATGTACATGATGAAATTGGACTATAAATGCTGTTAGGGGATTGTTCTCCTATGACGGTACATACTGGTAGAGCTTCATGGGCTGAAGAGTCAGGGTGGTTTAGTGTCACCCTGCACAGAAGAAAGGGCATGCTGGTGCTTATTCTGTGTGCTGATAGTCTCAAATGGATACTTGATGTGTCTTTTCTAGACAGAACTGTAGGGTTTTGCTATTGTTATACCACATCTGTTATTCCCCTTTTGAGAGCTTCTCTCTGCCTGAGGCCTAGCAAGAAGTGTGTCACATAGGTGGCATTTGTGATCATTGTCTTTGTCCACTGAGAATAGAAAAGCTTCCCTTTTTAAATCAGTGTGATTGCAATGCCATCTATCAGACGTGCACAGTGAAGTGCAATACTGCTCTTCTCCATCACAGAATTGAGTTGCTGTTTTTACTGAAGAAGGCCGCTTGTTTAAAATCTGGAGCCCGGTGGGATGACATTCATTTCTTTTAGACTTACACTCACAGGTTAGCTTACAGACTGAGTTATCTGGAAGAATCAATGTTAAAGAAAAATTCAGACTCTCATATAAATAGCATCATGTATCACATCTTTGGAGGCTTGCTCTCAGAATCACAGGATGATAGGGGTTGGAAGGGATCTCTGGAGATGGAGTCCAACCCCCCTGCCAGAGCAGGATCACCCAGGGCAGGTTTCACAGGAACATGTCCAGTCAGGTTTTGAAAGTCTCTAGAGAAGAAGACTCCACAACCTCTTTGGGCGGCCTGTTCCAGGGCTGTGTCAATTTTTTTACTCATGTTGAGGAGGAGCTTCCTGTGTTCCAGTTTGTGCCCATTACCCCATGTCCTGTCACAGGACACCACTGAAAAGAGACTGGCCCCTTCTACTTGATACCTGCCCTTCAGCTATTTGTGTAAATATTAATCAGATCCCCTCTCACTTCCTCCGTTAAGTGCTATTTCTCTGTAGCTGTGGTGGATACTGGTGGAAGATGGGAGCACATGTGAGTGAGCTGCACGGCAGAGTGTTGCTGGGTATTTCTGAGGAAAACACTTGGCTCTGCAGCATCAGAGGATGGGGCACCTTCGCTCCAGGCTATCTGTAGAGAGCACAGAAGAAAGAGCAGTTGCCTGACTCAGCTGCAAAGCTTCTGGGCACCGGAACCAGATCTACCCTCCTGTGTCATTTTCGAGTAAAGACAACATGTGCTGATCAGATGTGCTGGTATGTGTGTGGGTTCACTCCTCTGGATCTGTTCCTCTCCCACAAGCTGCTGCCTCCCCAGGTCCTTTTATAGAGGCTGTTGTGTTTATTGGAATGTTAGTTGTTTCTTGCTGATAGAAATGCTGCTGGGTCCCGCACCTTAACTGCTTCCCCCATAGTCCCTTGTGAGTGGTTAGTTCCAGCCTACCTTCAGCATTCCTCATGGGAAATGTGTGCTTTCTCTTAATGAGTGATACTGGACCACTTCCATTTCCATATGTTATTTTAAAAATGAAGAATGTAGTAGGTAGTGTTCCTCCAAAATGCTCCCTTCAGTCACCCGGGTTTCACTGTCCCCTGGGTCACCTTGTCTGCCAGCTGCTATCCATGATACACAGAGTGACCCAAGCAGAAACAGCTGCTGCTTGAAATACCCACATCTGGACTGGAAGTGAAAGAGCCAGCATTCCTCCACAGAGGTCTGTATTGCACCTGGAAGAGCTAGCTGTAAATGCTCCTGATGTACTTTCAGTCATGTGGGAGAGATTGGTTGTATTTTTGTGGCACAAGTAAGCATTTTTTCCTAAACCCTCTCATCTGACAGCAGCAAATAATTTTCTTCAAAACTACCTCTTGAGAAGCTTGTTGTTTTGTTTTGTTTTTTTCTTTCAGTAAATAACACCTAGACTTACAAACAGAGGTTTCTGCTTTCCTTTGTTCTAATTCGGTCCTGGCTCTTGCTCACCTTCTTTAAATGGGTCGTGGGCTTTTCTTAATGCTGCAAAGGTTGGTTTAAAATATGGAAAAACTTAAAAGAATGTCCTCTTCAGTCAGCTGCTATCAATTGAGCTCATCATTATCTAAAACCAATACAAAATCCCTCTTCCTGTGGTGTTTCTAAGCAACCAACACCGACCAGTGAGGGAAGCATGAGACACACAGGAGCCGAGACCTGTTTCTCAACAGCCAGTGGGCTCTGCTGGGTGAGGCTGGGAGGCAGGAGGTGATCTGGGATGCTGCAGGTGCTGCCTGCTTTGAGATTTGCCTGTAGATGGTCGGAAGGTGTGTGCTGCTTGTTCTGAGGCAAAGGTAGTGTCGTCACTGAACAGCAGAAAGTCAAGTCATTTGTATTTGCTATGAAGGCTTGTGCCTGAAACTATTGCATTTAAAATGCACTAAATAGTCCCTGAAGCTGGAAGTATGGAGACACTTTGCAGTCACATTGATAAGCTAATCTCTTTGGTGTTCACATTCCTGTTGGCTTAATAACAATGATGTGTACCTAAATTTATTCCGAACGGACAAGATTAGTTTTTTATTTTAATTGAGAGCATACTTTTAGTTTCCAACAACTGTCAGTAGCTACATGGTAAATACTTCTTCAAGCCCATTTTAAAAAGTAAAAGCCAATTTATTTAAGCTTTCCATACATCTTCTGGTGGATGTATTCCAAAATTACAGATTCTTTTTTCCCTTGCTGTATGTCGGTTGTCCCTGAAAATCCAGGATGCAAGAGGAGGACATAGAACATAACCAGCTCTCAGAACTTGCCTCTATTTTTCCCCTGCCCCTTATACTTCTGTTTAGAAAGATATTCTGCAGAAAAAAAAATTAAAAAAATAAATCTAATGTTTCTTGTCAAAAGGTTTCAATAATAGTAGTAAAAGACCTGAGGTGACTCTCAGGTTTTAGGCTGAGCTTGCAAAACTAGTATTGAGAAAGCCCAGGGGGGGTGGGGAAGAATAAAACCCAACCCTGTAGGGAGCTGCTGCACAATTGAACACGTTGTGCGAGTGTTACAAAATACTGAATTAATTTTGTCCTATGTTTCTTCTAAAATAATTTAAAATAAAAATTAGCCTTATAGGGTTGAAAAATCAATGTAAGCTGCCCCTTTTTTCAGCCTAATAGGGTGACTGTTTTTTTTTTTCCTGGTGTGGTTTTATTGCAGAACCCTTCCAGGTGCTGTCAGCTACATTAGTGTTTTGGCTCCAAACAGCAGCATAGCTCTGCACTGAGTCTCTTCTCATCTCCTCTCATCACCCCCATCTACTGTTTGTTCAGGTCGCGAAGTGAGGTTAGTGCCCATGGAGTAACTTCCTTCAGGGGAAGTTAAACAGGAGGCCCACTCCAGGGATTTTTTCAATGTGCTAAGACTCTTCTGGAGATGTGCAGGTTCAAATCAATGATACAGTCTCAGGGCAGCTTTTAATAGCCTCAGTATGGCAATGTTCTGCCTTGGGAACTGCGCTGAATCTAATCTGATGTAAAAACTACACGTCAGGTATCACGTGCCAGGGATGTCAGCTTGAAACACCTTTGGGCTGGTGACCTGTGCCCAAGATGCATATGGCCAGAGTACTTCACAAGTGGGGGTATAGCTCAGTGGTAGAGCATTTGACTGCAGATCAAGAGGTACCCGGTTCAAATCTGGGTGCCCCCTGTTTTGGTAGGACAAGAGGAAATGGCATCAAGTTCCACCAGGGAAGTTTTAGGTTGGATATTTGGAAAAATTTTTCACAGAAAGGATTGTCAAGCCCTGAACAAGCTGCCCTGGGGACATGGTGGAGTCATCACCCCTGGAGGTATTTACAAGGTGTGTGACGATGGTGAGTAGGGACATGATTTGGTGGTGACCTGGCAGTGCTGGGTTGTTGGTTGGGCTTGATGATCTCGAAGGTCTCTTCCAAAGGGAAATGTTCTGTGATTCTAAACTGTGTATTGCCCAGAGCAATTAATTTTTTTCACAAATGAGTGAGCTTCTGTGTTAAAATATGCAGTGTATAACTTACTGTATGGGCATATTGTTAAACCCCAGGATAATTGGGTGTGGGGGCTTATGTGTATCCTCCCCTTACCCCGGTCAAATTTAGCACTTCTTCAAGGAGAGGAGGGCTTCGGGGTATTTCCTCTCCTTAAGGAAACTCCTTTTCTTTGTGGTGGAATTGATCTCAAATTCACCATGCTATGGCAAGACTTTTCTGGTAGCTTGTACTTAGCGTGTTACACTAAGTATGAATTTACATCTGAGTAATTTTTGCTAAAGCAAATGATTCACTTGTGTTCTAGTGCCATGTGCAAAGATCAAGTCAGATGGCTGGTGCATCTCAGCAGTACTGTATTTGATCTTGAACATCCACCATTCCCTTTAGCTGAATGTTAGGTACTTGATGATTCGTGCGTGCATTCATAGGCTGGTAATTATCTTTGGCAAAGCATTTGCAGAAATCAGTTTATAACGGCACACATAATTGTTGGGGTTGGTTGGTTGGTTTGTTTGTTTTTCCCTATGCACTGTAGTCAGGCAAGTCATTCTTACCTCCAGTCTGCACCTTCTCTCATGCTTGTCTGCTGGTCTTTGTTCTAGCTGTGTAGGTGCAGAATGCATTATAGGTTTACGTAGGTGGAGAATGTATAAAGGTGTGTATACTTGGAGAATGGAACTGAATTAGCTTCTCAGATCAGCTTCACAGTCTGCATGATCAGCAGTAGCAATTTCAGTGACTAAGTGGCAGGTTAGAGAAAGCCAACAAATACGAGGTCAGTGAATAGAGGCGTTTGGAAATCCACCCTGAAATGTAGGTGACCCAAACACTGCAGCCTTCTTCCAGCTTTGCTCTCCCTCTGTTTTTGTTAGCAAGTTTCCCCTGGACTTCCTGCCCGAGAATGTTTCTTTCTGCTTAATAGGTTGGTGACAGCTGGCAGAAGGCACAACTGGGCAACGATGCTCTTACCAAGAAACATGCAAATATTTTCCTGTTATTCATATAAAGATGCAGATGCTTCTTTTATCTGACACTGAATATTAACTTTCATTGTTTCCTGACCCATTCCAGTGCCAACTAGACTGACGTGACTCATGACGGTATGAAGCAGTTCTGCTGATCTTTTCAGTTCATCATTCTCTACAGCCTGACAATTTCTAAATGGAGTAACTGCCTCCTCCCTTCTTTTATTGCTAAAAGGAGGAGGTAGGACTTGATACTATTTCTGTTCTTTTTAGTGCTTATCCTTGAAACATCTATTTTTCCGAAGTTGCTTTGCCTCTGGAACGTACTTAAACATCCTGGAAAAGTAGCTCCTGTGCGTTAGAGAGGGTGCGCGTGTCAGGGGACGCTTCTGCCCCTTCTCTCTGCCCGTCTGTCTAACCTGAAGCCAGGAAGGTTACCTGAAATTCCAGCTAGGGTAATGACTTTTTTTTTTTCCTCAAATCTAGGAAAACCAGGAACTCCTGGGGAAACTCAAATGCTATTCAGTAACTACTAGGTGCTGAGTACATACTGCCCCTAGGATGTTGTGAATTGCTATGTGATGTTTGTCTGGCGTTGTGTTTGACTTTAGGTAGCGCACGTGTGCTTCTGAAAGCTGTAGGTAAGAATTCGTGTTGGTCCTAAAAGCAGCTTCTTCCCTTAATGCAGTTAAGGCTCTTACTGCCTTTAAGAAAGGAATTTAAGTATTTTTTTTGAAGTAGTGTTACAGCTGAGAATACTTCCTGCATTTATACAAGTCATAATGTTAAAGTTGAAACCTTAAAAATATCAACAAGGTGGTTTTTCCTCAGGTATTATTTCTCAACTCCAACAGATTTGGCCTGGAAGCTAAGCAGACAAAAAAAAATTTAAACAGCTTATTCTAGCAGCATCTTTCATGTGAAACAATTAGTCCAACATGGATTTTCTTCTATATTTTACATATAGAAGTATATTAATTGATTTTTGCTGTACGTGCCGTGGTGCTACCATAGTTTCTGATTCTTCTTGCAAAAATGAGCATTAGCAAATAAAATCAGGAAACAGCTGAATGTAGCATGTTCCCATGTAGCATCTTTAGGAACAGCTGGACTGATCTGAAAGCAGGTTGCTGGCACAGATGTATAGACCCAGGGACATAACTTCAGGGAGTTAGTAGTGCCTACAAAACCCATAGAATCTGAAGCTTGTTTTTAGTAGATGGTTGTGTTGATTCTATTATAGTAGTGATTTTCTGTTATAGTCCATAGGGTGTAGGTAGACCAACTTAGAGGAAAGAATTGTTTTGGTGGCAATCCAGTTTCTGCTTATTTTTTATTTAGTCTTCATTTGCTAGTCTATGGCACATTCCCTTGTCTTCTTCAGTGCTGCAGGGCAATTTGAGGGCAGTGGTTTTTGCCCTTCTACAGAGCTAAAAAGCTGTCAAGGGTTAGGGCTGGCCTGGCCACTAGGTGAGTGACAGATGCTCTCGATCAACCCCTCTCCCTTCCCACAAGGGGAAGAGAAAGGGAATAATGGAAAGACCCTTATGTATTCAAAAACTAAAACAGCTTTAATGAAAATAATGACAACAAAATTAAATATATACAAGCCCACTATCAAACTGAACCTCCCTGATGTCACTTACTTCACCGTCACCACTGATGCTGCAGGGCACGTGCTGGGGAAGTCCCAGACTGAACTGAACAGCAGATGGGAAACGGGATTCAGGAGCTGGATTTTGGACCTAGATTCAAGAGTGCATGGATTGTGATCAAAGGCAGAATGGATAGAGACCTTCTCCAATGCTAGCCATTAAAGAAGAGAGCTTGACCCTTGTGATCCCTCAGCTTTATACTGAATATGATGTATATGGAATGGAATATCTTGTTGGTCAGTTTAGGGTCACCTACCCTGTCCACTCCTCCCTGCAGATGCAACCTCTTGCTTGACAGCACCCACAACATAGTACACAGGATTTAGCAGTGACCTTGGTCTCCACAAAAGCAAATAAAAGCAAGAGCCTTTCTGTGCACCAATCCTTGATAGTAACTGTAAACATCAAGTGTTATCACTGCTAGAAGCAGACACTGTGAAAATAGGCTGTTACTTTCAGAAAGTGTGATTACTTAGAAGAGACGGAGCTGAAAACTAAAAACACTGAACAGAATTAGTTCTAGCTCAAACCAGGACAAAACCAAAGTATCTGTGCACAGGGTATGTAGACCCCTGAGCTGGAAACTTCCTTTCCTTAAAATACTATGTGAATCTGAATCAAATCTGTCTCTGCCTTAGATAACTGTTTATTTACTGGAAGATTGTGCTCTGTAGCAGTACCCAGTGCTTGATGTGGCCTCATGTGCATTCTTCCTTCAAACTGGGATTTTTTGAGTACAGACTCTGACCTGTCCTTGCCCAGAATGTATTTGGAGATCAGTCGATCTTCCTACATCTTCTAGGAGTGTATAAGAGACTCCTCAATCGTTACATCAAAATGTGTGTAAATCTTTTTTTAAATATTCCAGTTTTCCTGTAAACCTCCTGTTTCTTCTTACTGGCTTGCAGGCCAAAGCTTGCTGTGTTTCTTCTCACTACCACATTGAAACTTCTTTGCTTTTACTCTTAACACTGAAAAAATCCTTATGCTCCCTTTTCGTTCTGAGAGAATAATCTTCTTACAACTTTTTTAGAAGTGGTATTTTAAGATTCTTGTTAATATCTATTGCTAAAGGAAGAAATGCAAGTCTGTTGACATTGAAATGTCTCAGATGACTGCAGGTGTCTGAGAAATGACTGGTCACTTAAGTGCTGTGGTTGGAATATCGTTGAACACTGTGATGAAGTGGGAATGGGCCCCTTCAAAACAGCGGCTCTGGAAGGGCTCGACTCCGCCCTTAATGGTTCCATTTGCCTTGTATTACTGGGGCCACCATCTCTACTATAATTTGAATACTGTCCTTTCTTTTAAATGGTGGATTAACTCGATGAGGGTATAAATCAGCATAAAAATCTGTTTATTGAAATTCTTGAGGAAATCTGTCAGGATTCCTTTATCCTTTCTTAAAAATGTGCCTCGGATCTCTAAAGAGTTTAGTAGAATCTTTGATCTTGCTTTTTATCTGCTACATCTGTGAGGTTGAACAGAAACAATGGAAAGATCCTTGTCCTGTATGCATCTAACTTGTAGTGCAGGCTTAACTGGGGGGAAAGAGATCAAGCATTATCTTACACTCTACCTGATGTTCAACAGCTTTTTAAAGAATTGCATTTTAAAATATATTATAAAGAAACCTCTAATAAACATGGCATTTAGGCAGTTTTGTTGTGGTCATTATGCTGAAAATGATCAGAAGGATTTCAGCCTGGTATATGGCAAGCAGCTTGCAGATTAGATGTATTACAGAGTACATGAGACCTTCAACAGCCCATTATGGAGTATTAATTCTGTTTTCCTAAATACAGCATCATCATGTGGGAAGATGCTTTTCACTTGCTGTTTTGTGCAGCATTTTAGGGTTTTTTTGGTTGTTGTTGCCTTTTTTTTTTTTTTGTGGTGTGTGTTTTTTTGCTTGGGTTTTGTGGGTATTTTTAATTCCATTTTATCTAAGAGCCTTTGTTCACCAGGTTACTCACAGCTGATGACACAGGACTTCTTTGTATTGGGTTTGGAAACTACTTGTTAAAAAATGATTTAATGAAAGCAGGTCAGCAGTATGTTCTCCTATTAATCAACAGGCAAAGAATATTTCAGCTGTACAAAGACTTGCGCATAGATCCAGCTACTTACTGTCAGTCTCACTGACACTGGCAGAAATTACTCTTGAGGAACTTTCTGAAGTTTATGCAGAGGCAGTCTCTATTTCCTGGAAACCAGTAAGACTTTATTGCATAGTGAAGAAGGTACGTTAAAAACAGTCTGTGCATCTTGCTGGAGGAATTTTTTCTGCCAACACTGATGGTATTATGAAATAAATCAAAAGAGGTTACGAATCTGATTCTCCATAGGCTTTCTTCTTTGTGCAAATAGCAGTAAGCTGCTTCCATGCTGGTTTTGTGTTGATGCTAATGATTATATCTGATGCAAAATTGTGAAGAATTGTATTTTATTGTGAAGTGTTTTGTTACGTCTGAAACTCTAGAGAGACTGAAACATAAAAATGCACACAGGCTGTATGTGAATCCTCCAGAAATTGCAAGATTTGAAGACTGTTATGAGCATCAGCTTTTCATAATCTTCAGTTCTCATGATAAACACGTTTCTTAGGATCATAGCCCAAGAGATTATTATTTGTTCTCCATATTTCTATATTGTAAAATATTACTAATCATAGAATGGTAGGGATTGGAACGGACCTCTGGAGATCAGTTAGTCCAACCCCCATGGCAAAGCAGGTTCACATAGAGCTGGCTGCACATGAACACATCCCGGAGGGTTTTGAATATTTCCAGAGAAGGAGACTCCACAGCCTCTCTGGGCAGCCTGTTCCAGGGCTCCATCACCCTCACAGTAAAGAAGTTTCTCCTTATTTTTATGTGGAACTTCCTGTGTTCCAGTTTGTGTTTGTTGCCCCTTGTCCTGTCACAGGGCACCACTGAAAAGAGACTGGCCCCTTCTACTTGACACTTACCCTTCAGATATTTATAAGCATGGATAAGATCCCCAGTGATCATTCCACCAGTGATAGTACTTAAGCAAGTGGTTGACTTGGCATTGCTGCTTCAGCCATATATAATCAGCAGTAGCAAAACTTTGTCCTTCTCTTCTGGACCACAGACAAGAACCACATGTCCATTGCACTGTGGATTTTTCACACTGGTAGAAATGGCCATGCTGTGTCAGACAAAGTCTATCTCACTGTCGTTCTGTCTTGATAGCAGCCAATACTTGGTGGGTTATAATTATGCTTTTGGTTTTGCATCTGACATTTTATACAGGTCTTTATCTGTCTTATCTTGAAACAGCCATGTTTTCTACTCACCTTCTTTGTGCCACTGTTGATGAAACTCTAATTGTATTCCTAACTCTTTTTTTTTTTTTTTTTTTCCCCTTCAGCTTGAGGGGTAGTGTACTTGAGTTGTTGCTTTCCTCTGTAGCTAAAGCTGAGGCCTATTATGCAAATGAAGGCAGAATCACACTAATTAGACTGATGATATTAACTTGTGCATCCAAACAAAAGTACACTAATATGGTATAGTTGTGTATGCATTTTAGTACCCAGGGGCCTCATAAAAATAGTATTACTACTGCTGTATGTTGGACCTGTTCCATTAATTTGATTGTTCTTTTTGCCCTGTCTTTTCTCAGTCTTTCTCTATTTCTACCACACTACGTTTTTTGAAATGAGGGTGAGAAAGCAAGGAGGACCAGAACTGTATACAGCTCTTAACAACCTATAACAGTTTGAAGAGACCTTTAAAGATGTTTAAAGAAGTACCAACCCCTCTGCCATGGACAGGGGGGACATCTTTCACTAGATCAGGTTGCTCAGAGCTCTATCCAACCTGGCTTTGAAAGCTTCCAGGGATGAGGGATCCACAGCTTCTCTAGGAAACCTGTTCCAGTGCCTCACCACACTCACAGCAGAGAATTTCTTCGTTTTACCCAATCTAATCTACTCTCTTTAGTTTAAAACCATTGCCTCTTCTCCTATCACTACAGACTGTGCTAAAAAAAAGTCTCTCTCCTCATCTATTTTCTAAGTCCCCTGCATTCAGAAAGGCTGAAATAAGGTCTGCCTTATTGCTGTGTCGTATTTCATACCAGTTACAGGAATTGTCAATTGAGGATTTTACACTTGCTGATTTCAATATTGATTTGCATTCTCTGCAAAGGTTATGAATTCAGGGTAAAAGCTGTCAGTCTAATGTGACTGACATCTTCTCGATTAATGAAGCCTAGGACTGAAACTGCAAAATGGCATGGATCTGCTGTTGGTGATGTGAAAGGGGCTGAGCTTCACAGGATCTGTATGGAAGGATGCTATTCACTCACAGTTGCTTAAGGTAATTGTGAAAATAGTACTGTTAATACGTATTGGAAAGCCAGGAGGGTTTTAATAGGAGTAGAATAAAGTGCACTCTCATGTAGTGTGATAGTCTGTTAATTTGAAATATTCAGTTGGATTTTTATTTTTTTTTAGTACCATGAAGTACCAAACTTACCTTTTCATTATTACTGGCTGTAATAATCGGTACCAACACAAATCCTAGAACAATGTAGAGTTCATGTAAGATTCATGCAGATGACCTCTGAAGGTTGTCTAATCCAATCCCTGATCAAAGCAGTTCAAACCAGAACAGGTCACTCAGAAACTTTCTCAGTGAAGTTCTGACTATGAGCTGTCTGCGTTTCTCTTTCTGTGTTTGACCACTTCCAAGGTACAAAATAAACAGACTTCACATCTGCTCCAAATTTTCTGCATTCCAATTCATCTGTTGCCTTTTGTCCTACCCCTGAACACCTCTGAGGAGCCTGGGTCCATCTTCTGAGTGGAACAGTCTGAAGTTGAACCAGGGGAGGTTCAGGCTGGATATTGGGAAGCATTTCTTTACAGAAAGGGTTGCCAGGCATTGGAATGGCCTGCCCAGGGAGGTGGTGGAGTCATCATTCCTGGAGGTGTTTAAGAGCCAGTTGGATGTTGTGCTTAGGGACATGGTTTAGTGGTTTATGATAGGACTAGGAATAAGGTTGGACTTGATGATCTTGAAGCTCTCTTCCAGCTGAAACTATTCCACTACTATCTTATATATTCTATTATTATAGCCCTCTGCTAAGCTGCTGTAGACAGCAGAGGCTTTTCCCTTTCCCTTCTCTTTTAAAGATGAACAATCCCAGTTGTTTCAGCATCTCCTTGTATGTCACGTGCTCCAGCCCCATCCACTCCAGTGACTCTCCTCCAGACTTAACCAGCAATGTGATGTGCTGCTCAAACTGTGGGTATTGCAAGTGCTGGTTAGAGGGAAAGAACTGCTTTCTGGACATGCTGGCAATGCTCCTGCTCCTTCTTCTAGGATGTGGTCTGCCTCTCTGCTGAAAAGTACGCTGTTGGTAAATGGTAATGGTTGTCTTAGAGCCCTTTGTGTTCCTGATAGAAGATGGTTAATACTACACTGTAGTAAATTAGCTAGTACTTAAGGTATGATCTTGGGCTGCAGTTCAGTGAACTGTTTAAGGGTGTATTTGTCCTTCTGTCTTCAGCAAAACTCAATTTTATGCTCAAGTCTAATGCTTCAGGTCTGGGTTTTGTTTTGTGGTCTTTTTTTTGTTTGTTTGTTTGGTTTTTTTTGTTTGTTTTTTGTTTGTTTTTTTGGGTTTTTTTTTGTTTTGTTTTGGTTTTTTTTTTATGTTGAAGCAATTTCTTAACACTTACTATTTTTAGCTTCAAACCGGTCTGCTGTGCTGTCTGTCATCTATGCATCCATTGATGGTGCTTTCTTGTTAGGAAGCCAAAGTTAAACTACTTTTATTTTAACCTACAGGGACTTGTTGGTTTTTCTGTTCTCTGGTAGTATTGGAACCTAAGAGAGCTGTGCTAAAGTTATATTGATTTCAAAACAAGTTTTCCAAATATGTTTAAATGTGAACCTAATCTCTGATTTAACTTTTTAATGAAGCTCTTATGCAATGGCATCTGACTTTTAAAAAGTGAGAGTTTTTCAGGCCCTCTAGATAAATTGTGTTTTTAAAACTTTTTTAAGGAGATGACATAAACTAAATGTACTGTTAATAAAGTAAAAAAAAAAGTGATCATACAACAGATTGTATCCATGAGTTCCCATAGAGACTTTAATTGACCTCCAGGCTCCTTTCCCAGTTCCATTAAGTTTCCCTTTTTTCCCCCTTCCCTCCTGGGAATGTGTCCCTGTGTCGCATTCTTTTAGAGGGCAAGGAGTAAAAATCTCTTTTCACTGTTTAACTACTGGCTTAGGGCAGGAACAGGAGTAGCTCATTTGGAAACAAGGCATAGAAGGGAAGAAAAAATATCGCTAAAGTAGGATTTTTGGCAGAAAAATCTGGCAAAAAATGTAATGCTTGAAGTGTGTTACCCAGGAAATAAAATACATTATCTGTACAGGTGTTAATACAATAACAACTGGGAAGATTAGCTTGAGAGTAGGTTACTGACTGAATTGAAGGGAACTCCCAAGTCATCAGCTTTTTTTGGTGCACTTTTAATTGGAAAACAACAGCAACAATGCCACCAACACACAGGAAAAAAAACAAAATAGGAAGATAAAAAAAAAAGTGCAGGACTCTTGAAACTGCCCAGACTGCAATTTTCTTTGAAGTGTCTTTCCTCAACTTAAACCGAAAGAAAAAAAGCTTTCTAATTCCAGATCACTAAATGCTCAGCACTGCACTTGATTGCTTGATGAGAGGGTGGAGTGGGAAGCTCTTCAGGCTGTTACAACACTTGGCTTATTTTGGTCCTGCCTGTGTAATGCTGGCTACATCATCTTCTCTTTCCTCATCTGCTTTCTCCAGCTTTAAGTGAGGGTCACATTCCTTTTTCCTATGTAAACTGGTTCTAGAGCAGACCATGAAAAGCAATGATTTGTTAGCTAAAACTACATTGCCGGCTCCAGGTATGCAGAAGTCCTCAATACCCATTGCTGTATTTCTGAGCTGCTTGCCACAGGTAGAAGGAAAGCACAATGCGATCCTTGCTTTCCTCTGTCCCTACCCCTGTTTTCCTGTCAGAGAAACAGGTAAATCTCCCCCCAGCTCCACAGGTGTGACAGTACTGCACTGGGGTCCCTCTTCCTCCCACACAGGCTCTCATCAGTCATTGTGCTGCTTCTCTCAGCTCCCGCTGGCATCACGTGAATGACCAGTCTTCTCTCTTTGCTGTTTTGTCATGGTTTCTCTGGTTTTAAAACACTTCATTGCAGTAGTTTCTGTTTTCTGTAAAGAACATGTCATACAGAGCCAAAATGCACTCGTTTTTTTATGCTTCCCTGCTTGCCACTGCTTCTTGTCCTATTCAAAGATATTCTTAACTGCTGCCACCTTTGTGCAAGTCCTCAGTCATATAGATTTTCCGTCACCAAAGCTTTATATCAAAGAATGTGGTATCAAGGGAAAGATTTTTTTTTTTTTCCTTTTACAGATAAAAGAAAATTGCTTTGTTTTCAGGATTCCCAAAAGAACAACTCAACTTGTTGTCAAAACAAATCAAATCTTAATTCTGAGTGTTTCTGTTCTCAGTGTATGGATTAAAAACACCATTCAGAGGGACTATATATTTGAAGTCGAGGTTTCCTGAGTAAACAAAAAACCCCTTTCAGTTCATCTAGACATGGAAAAAACCCTTGCACTACTTAATTCTCTGAAACCAAAGTGGTTATGTCTAATTAGTTTTTATTTGCTTGTAGAGCAGGATGTCTTGTTATACCACTGGATTAGCCGTGGAAAACTGAGAAATACTAAGACTCAGTTCTTAGGCAGGCTGGCAGTCTTTTCTCATTCCTGGTCTCAAGCAAGCAACCTTTCTCAAAAGTTAAGATAAGTCTGTGAAGTAGGAGGATTCCTCTTTTGCTGGTAGTGGTTCTTCCAGTGTTACTGGAAACACTGTAAGGCAGGGAGGAAGAGCTTGGTACTTAGGTAAAATTGTTTTGTATCTTCTCAGGATAAATAATGCAGTTTTAATCTTAAAGCTACTTCATTTTCTTGTGACTTGGTAAATACTACATAGAGGAAAAAATAATGAAGCTGACATTTTCAGAAAATAATCATGTAATATTCTAGGAGGGGGAAAAGGGTGTTTGTTTGCTTTAGCATATCATTCATAGGCAGAAAATAGTAGATAGCTCTAAGTACTTCAGAGGAGGAGTCTTAGGTAGAGGAATGTTGTGCAGCTGATGCAGAGAAAGCTGGACTGGAAGCTGTCGTTTTGTAAGGAAAGGCAAAACAGAGAGGTTGTTCCCATGTCTGTTTTCCGTTATCCAGATCACCAGCCCAAAGTTTTGATGTTTGGTGCTTTGTTTATTTCTTTGTTTTTATCCCTTATTTCTAACTGTAGGCCAGTTATTTCAAGATTTATCTGGATGGAAGAGAGGGTACTCAGTGGCGTAAGGACAAGAATGGGTCCAAGAAACTAATCTGAAGGTTGAGCTTAATTGATGCTAAACTGATGAGTGACTGTCTTGTTGCCTTTTTGGAAACGCTCCTGTACAGCAAGAGCTCAGAATGCTGGCAGGAGCCCTACATAGCTTTAAGCTGTCGCTACAAGCTGTTACCTACATTAGCTGGCAAAAGAATGTTTGAACCTGCAAATGACTTTGGCAGAGCCCAGCCTCTAACCATAGTTTCCTGGCGGTGAAATTTTGCCAGGTATCGTACTAATAATTCGAGGGATGGAGATCACAAGGTTTCCAGGCACCAGATGTCTGCCTGCATTTGCTGGGAGATTTTTAGGTTGACTTTATGTCTGTCTCAGCACAATAAAAATACTGTCAAGTGTATCCAGTACATTTTAAGGAGGAGATGCCGAGATATCATTAATAAGCATTCTTCTGCTTTTTAGCTTTCCTGATTTAGACTCCGTTTAGAACTCGGGTTTATTATTTTGTTGATTTTGAAAAGTTTCTTTATCTTTCAGTTGACAACTGATCACACCCAAGCTCCTGTGACCACCATACAATCTGTTTTACCTACAGAGGAAAACCAAAATGCGTTACCAGGCAATTCACAATTTCTAAACCTAACTTACTTTTGGTTTATGCCAAGTTACAAGAATAACACCTAAAATAGAGGAAGCTGGCATGGAAACTTTCAGATAACCACTCATACAATGTAACATTTGGAAAGCATCACTTGCTTTTCCAAAGTAATGATTTGACAAGAACAGCTCCTCCGTGCCTGTTTAGCTCTGTGTAAGTTAATAAGGTTCTTTTGGATGCGAGGCCAAACGTCCAAATTCTATTTTTGCATTTTGCTTATAAGGATGAATGTCTAGTTAGTTTAGACCGGGCAAAGAAAAAGCCAGTTAGTCCACAGCAATCCACTTCATGTATCACCACTTCATGCAATGTCACCTTCTACAACAGCAGTATCCTGATTTTTCCATTGCTCTGTATCTGTTGCTGCCATTTTGCACTTTGACTAGAGCAAGCTTCAGCTGCCCTTTACTGTAGCATAATTTGAAGCCTTGTGACTGTATGCATTAAGGAAATTTACTGCAGATAAAGCTCTTAATCTGCCACCACAGCAGAAGTCCAAATCTAGTCCCATTAAATTAATCATGAAATTAGGAGATCTCATCCTTTTGACTTCATTTTTATTTGTAGATTAGAAGGAGGAAACCTAGCATCTTGGTGTTTTCTTGAGTTCAAATGAAGTAGTTCAAATGCAGGAATATTTCTAAATCTCCTAGCTGAAGAGAAAAACCACAATCAAGGCAGAAGTATAATGAAAAATACTGACTTTTTGAGACAAAAATCTATATTTTCCATTGTAAAAATTGCCAGATGCTTAATTTTTTTTGTGATGTATCTTTGCATAATCTCTTTCTCTCTTTCTGTAAGCAATTAATTTGCTCCATTTTTTAAAGATTTAATGATTTTAAATTTTTGTGCTGTTTTAATACATTGCAATAGATAACAGCAGATTTAATGGTTATCAAAAACTTCTGAAGTCCAATTTCATTTTTCAGACTTATTTGCAGAAGAAAAGTGTATTTGGTTCTTTAAACTTGTTTTGTTTTTAATTTTTTAGTTCAGACCCCTTCTCTGTTGTTAAGAACCATGTTTGGCCTTAAGTTTATTTTTAAGAAGGCTATAATATACGAACTCAACATAAGATGTATGGCAGGATTGATGATGGGGAAATGCAAAAAATATTATAGTTAGTTTTAGGGCTAGCTAATTTTAATAAAAAGCTTCACACTAATTTGCTGTTTTAAAAACAGCCGCCTTGCTGTCAAAGTCCTTTGGGCTTTTTAGCGGAGACTGTAAAGCTCCTTTAATATAGAGATTAACGGTTTCTTTTATTTCTTTCTTTCTGTTTATTGGTTTGTTATCCTGAAGGGTGTGAATTTTATGAAAGAAAATCCTTTAATTTTGTATACGCCTATTGATATGTGCTGTTGCCATGGTACAGATTTGGAGTGAAACTTTTATATCCTGGCTTGAACCGATATGATGATTTTTAGCTTCCATTTTTCTGGTACAGTTGATCAGAAGTCTGAAAAATTCCAAGTACTTACTGAATTTAGCTCCCTGGGTGCTCTAAAGGTCTAAAATCTAAAGTTCTAAAGTAAAGGTCTAAACTTGCTCTTCAAATTTCGGCAGGGCCCTACTTCAGGAGTACAAACTGATTTGTGTGAAGTTTTGTTGGGAGTTCATGACTCCCTCAGAGTTGCAAACCGTTGTCTGAGAACAGCTGCTTTAATTTCTAGCTATTCATTTTAATGCCAGCTTTCCAATTGTTTTGTACAATGCTGTATTATGAATAGAGTTTTATGTAACTTTCATCAAATAGCTGAGTGGACCAGTTGTTGTTAAAAACCTTGCATCAATTTCCTTAGGACATTTCTGCTTCCTTTCCTAACAGCCCCACCAGTTTATTTGATGAGCATAGCTGCGAATGGCGGACTTCAAAGATTTAGGTTGTCTGTAAGGTCCTTTGAGATAAAGATGGATTTTGCACTCCATTAAGTACTTTATAAGAAGTTCATGAAGAACAGAAGATCTCTCGCAGGCATTCAGCAGCCTGGGTTCACAAGAAGTGCTGCAGAATCTGTTGCCAGATAAAGGGTTTCAAGCCCAAAGCCTCCATGCTCAGGTGTGATGTTGAGTATGAAAACCTGAGGGCTGTTGTTTGTGAATTAAGGTTCGCAGTTCATTTGTTAGTAAATCTTTTTTCTTTACAAAGCTTGGAGTTGAAGAGAAATTAAAGAGTATATCTGAGCTCTGGACTTCTAGCTGGCAGCGAGTGCAGATTTTGCTGTTTTTCCAGTGAGGAAATGGCACTTTGACTACTGAACCCTTATATACTACTCTTCTACCCAGTGGTATCATGTGTCTTCCTTGAGAATATTTTGCCAGATACATAGATTGGCTCTGTTAATCTGTCAGTTGACTTTGCTTGGAGACATTTTAAAGGTAGTGATGTAGCTATGTGGCAGGACAGGTGGGACTGTGCACTGTCTGAATGTTACTTGGAAACCAACTGGAGAATTTGACAGACTGCATTCTGAAGCAAAGTTAAGTGTTGATACAATTGAGATATAAATTAGAAATAAATATTTTTTTAAAGAAAATAAGTTTTTATTTTCCGATTATCTTTCAATGAACAAAACGTTATCTAAAACTCCCTTCTTGAGTTCTGCTCTTGAAACTTTGTCAGCTTTCTGAAGCTGAAACTCTTTGCGTGTAAATTGTCCTTCACTGAGAGACCCATATAGCTTTTTTTGTAGTGAATCAACACATTTCTTCTGTATGTTCAGGAAAGTCTTTGAAAATCCAGATCCTCTTCACATTTTTATTTTTTTTTTGTCAACTATTTTGATTTATGCACAATGTGATCTATATTAGATGTTCTGAATGGGTGTAGCAGATGTGATAAGATGTATAAAACATAGAAATTTTCACCAGATTAAGTTCTGCCCTAAGCACCATTCTGGGCAGAAAGAAATTCAAGTAAATAATGGAGCCAAGTAATTGAAATTTTTGCCTAGTATCATATAGCTTTCTGTATTACTTTATTTTTTTTATATATAGGATACTTTGAAAATCTAAAATAAACAGAGAAAACTTTCTCCTTTTGCCAGAAGTTTTTGGGTTTCTTGTCATTGAGGAACTGTTTTCTGCTTTTTGAATACAGCCTCATAGCATTGCTACCAAATGTATGGAAAAAAAAAATTAATTTATGCTCCCTCTGCTGGCCTTAGAGCTGTGCAGAATCCATCTGTCCCATACCTTGAAAGTACCTGCACTTGCAACTGGTTTGTGGAAACTGGGTCTTTGGGAGACTAGGTAGAAAGCTGTGTGTAAGATCCAGATCTGCGCAGTGAGTAATGGCAGTTCTGAAATAACCTCTCAGTAACAGTGAGAGCTTTCAGAAGGGAAACAATGATATTTTGTGATAACTGTGTACATTCGGTCGCAGCAGATGTGCTGTCTGTTAGTATGGTACAGGAGAGATGCACATTTGCCACCAGTAGTAAACACAATGTACAAAAATGGTTTCATTTTTTTTGCCCGGGCTTCCTGAAAATCATCTTTGTCGTACGATGCAGAAAAGCAGAATTGAAATGATCAAGTTGTTCAAAAATAATTGAAATAATCCATGTTTGTTTGAAAGTAAGGTGCAAAGCCTGTTATGCCTGGGAACGTTGTCTTGATAGCGATGATAGCGATCACTTAAGAACGATTACGTATTCTTTTGTTGTTGTTTTTGTTTTTTTTTTTGAAGCTGGACCTGTGATCTGCAGAATGCTAACATACCCTCCAACTCGAAGAGCCTTAATTGTGGGTTGTGGTCTGCAGATGTTTCAACAACTGTCAGGGATTAACACCGTCATGTATGTATTTATTGCTTGCTTCTCTTTATAAAATATAAGAAAAAGACAATTAGACCAGTAGCAGTTGCAGATGGGCTTCTGGACAAAATCTGAAATGTGAAAAATGGAGTGAGAGAGCTGGAATACTGGTTTGAAATCCAGATATTGACATATTGGGCATCTCAGAAGATTGAGACAAGAGGGTGTTAGTATAAGGAAAACATATAGAGATTAGAATACAAACTGTACTCTGGGAGATGCATTATTATATGTTAGGGTTTACAGTCAAAGCTACGTATGTCTAGACAAGAAAGTACACTTACAGTCTGAATTTATGTGCATATAGATCAAAATATGGTGAGGGTTAGACTATTGACTGTGTAAACGAGGTGGAAAATTACCGTGAAGTGCCAAAGGAAATAAGATGCTGAGGGAAGAAGCATTTCTTGTTATTACGATTCTGTTATGTGTATGAAGACTCATAAATGCTGAAATGAGGAACAATATATTGGATCTTCTGCTAAGCTGCCAACTCACAAGAGGAGTAGCTCTTGACAAATGTGCAGTGCAGGGGACCTAGTTTAAGATGATATTACTGCTGAGCTACCCTACAAGAGTAACCATATTAGTTAATATGATTTCCATATTGTTTTAAGAGCAAGAGTAAAGTATATCTCAGTAACATCTTATGGAGAGAACTATGCTGAAGGGAGCGAGCTTGTTAGGAAGTTGTTAAAAGGAACAGGTACAAGGATAAAGCTTAATATGGTAGCTCTTGATACCACTAAAAGTGTTGGAGTAAATGTGTTCCATCTGTCACAAGGCGGGGATAAAAACCCCAAACTCAGTATTGTTAAACTGTTAACAGGCAAAGAGAGACTTTATAAAGTAGAAGTAGTAATCAAATGTGGGAAGCATTTGGATGTAAAACTGGCAAGCTACATGTGAAAACCAGAAGACAGGCACAGATAGGTTTCAGAAATTCTTCAGGCACATCAGAAGCGAGTTTCAGTAAGGTCCAGTAAGTATCAAGTTGTTGTGAGAACACAAGATAAAGAAAGCTTTACTTTTGTCCTTATCAAAATTATTAAAACTGTCATAGGATCAAATGAGATGATGTGTTTTTATAAATAGGGAACATGAACATGTACATGGAGAATATAAACTGATAAAGAGAAGCCAACATGAGGTGCACAGATTATAGCCTGCAAATTGGTTGGATGTGAGTTCATGATCATGTTAGAACTATATACCCCCTATGAACTAACCATCCTAGTCCATGGCAGATATTGCCAAAGTTTCTTGAAGAAACCGGATGGTCACAAAAGTAAGAGAGAGGCTCTCTCAGGTTAATAACTTTTTAAGACAGGGGAGGGGAAAAAAAAAGATGAGAATAGAATATCAGTTATCACAAGCCAGGAGTAGACTCCTACAGGGATCTATATGGAGATCTTTGGTGCTTTAATAAGTCTGTAAAAGGGGCCAAACAGTAAAATAACAGCTTGTACTTGCACATCATTCACAACATTAAGACTCCCCCCAAATCAATGAGCATGAATGGTTGTCAGAATATAATACAAGAACAAATTAGTAAAATGGCAAGTGCATTAACTATACAATATTAAATAATAATGCTTGCAGGAGGGAACTGGCCAATGTACGTGGCAATCTAAAGTAGTGTTACTACTAATCTACTGCTAATCTAAGTAGTGTTACTACTCAAAGAGGTCCTGGAGTTGCATTATAGTTCTACACGAGCATCGTGACGACATCCCGACCAATTTGGAATAATAGGAACAATTGCAGAAGTCTTTTCTTTTAGTAAGGATAAACCAGGTTACACGGGAGGAAAGAGATACCTGTGTTTGAACAGGATGGTTAGGACTCTGCAGCTTGGAAAAGAAATGAGTTCAAAAGAGGTGTATGAAGTTCTTAATGTTATGGAGAAGTTGGGGAGACCATGATTATTCATAGTTTCTTATAACACAGTTTTGATGACTCTTAGCTTTTACACAGCAGTAGGTTTAAATTAAACATTTTTTCATGCAGCACATAATTACACAGTGGAACTCACTGCCACAGGATGCTACAGATGCCAAATGTAGAAGTAAGTTTAGAAGTTAATTAGGGAAACATATAATAAACATCAAAATGCTATTAAACATGATGTGGATGCAGCCTCTGGCCAAGGACAGTCATTTTCACATTTTGGTTCTTACTACTTTGGGATGCTTTACTAGGCTAGAACAAAAAATTGACAGTTCGTCAGGTTTATGACACTGGTAGGTTGACTTTGTCTATTTTAAACTTCATATGTTTTAAAATCTGAAACTTCTTTCCATGTAGGAGGTTTTTGAAATAACTTGGAATTGACCTAATTTGCTTGTGGATGTTTAGGAGGACAGAATTACAACTATGAAACATAGTTGGATCTTAGT
This sequence comes from Actenoides hombroni, assembly GCA_024336885.1. Lineage (NCBI taxonomy): Eukaryota > Metazoa > Chordata > Aves > Coraciiformes > Alcedinidae > Actenoides > Actenoides hombroni. Next base: position 6,188,638 of record WUAM01000275.1, read on the forward strand.
TTTAAAATAAGAAAATGCCTATAATAAACACATGAAGGCACTGTTGTTAAAGGACTGACTTGTAAACCATTTGCAATATCTGCTTTGTTTTTAATAATCCAATATAACTAAATTTTTAGTTACCAGGTATGCAAGACAAACTTTCTCCAATGAAAGGATGTTTTTCAACTATAAGTAAGCAACTGTCTGTTGATGGTTTGCTTACACAGAAATTCGTGATTACTTTTTAATGCAGTAATTAAATAGTACCATAAGAAACTGTCAGATTTGTATTAATTCACTAAGCATTATTTTCCCATCCATGATGTTTAGTTGTGTCAATCTGGGGTTGCTGTTCTGTTGCAGGAGGAAGATAGGCATTGGTTATGGTTGGGGATTGTAGGATTGTGTCAACTTTTCTTCAGTGGTTTTACAAACTCATTTACTAAAAACAGTCACAAAAAAATGTTCTGATGGTTGGTATTCACCATAACTTTAGTTCTGCTGTGAATCCTCTATTCTTGGTATGCCCCTTTCTAGGACATAGGAGAAGAGGCTGATGACCCCCACTTGCTGTTGTCTGGCTTTGCCTGGCAGAGAGTTTAGCCTCTAGTTGAGCCCTTTCTCCTTATATATTTACATAGGTCTCTTCTGCACTGTGACCAGTGAACTTAATTTGTCAGCATCCGTGATGGGCCCTGACTTGTTCTAATCTTCCGGCTTGAGGCTTTCCACTATTTCTGCTATGAAAAGGTTTTATTAAGTCTTGTATTTTACTGTAAGAAAGTGAGGCCATAGGATTGAGCATGTGTCTGAAAATACTAATTTCAAACAAAAACATAATCAAATCACAAAGCAGGGAAGTGACAAGAAAATATAAGGCAGAAAACAGTGGTAAATGATTTAATACTTCTCCAATTTGTATGTGCTTTACCGAATAACTCTTGTACTTAAGAAAACAACAGTTTGAATCAAAATGTATGGCTGTTAGAGGCAGGAAATTACATAGAGGAATTTTGCAGGGGTCTAAAAATAATCACTGATTGTACCCACTAGTACAAGAGGTAATAAAAAGCAGAAAAATACCTGCAAGAAACACATGGAAACAGTGAAAAAACTTAGAGTTTCCATGCTTCAGAGGTCAGAAATCTTTTATATATTTTCTGGTAAAAAATTGGCTATCAGTAGTGAAGCCAGCGAGAGCAATAAAGCGACAACTTCTCTTGAGGATGGGGAGAAAAAACTAGAAGAACTTTTGTAATAAACTGATCTAGTTCTCACACAGAAATAGCTTCATACTGTGTTTGAATCAGCCATTTACAAGTGGAACATCCAGCCATGAAGAAGCAGAAACTCCTCACGAACAGGGTGTTACTGAAGTGGTGAGGATGGAATGTGGAGCAACCTCTGCATTGAGGAGGTGGATCTAAAAGAGAAGCAAAATGTAAAAATAGGCTAAGGAGATTGTGACTTTCAAAGGAACAAATTCTAGAATGATAAATTTAGTCAGTAAAAGGATAAAGTTCAGTGACCTATTGCTTAGATTTTTTTTCCTAAGAACAAGAGTACCGCTGTTGTTTGATAGAGTGCCTGAAATAGAAAAAAATGTTTCCTTTTTGTTATGGCTTTTGCCAGTTGAACTGACCTGTGGAAGTTAAAGTCATACAATTTTAGACAAACATCTCTCATACTAGTGCAAGCAGGTCTGAAGCAGTTTTAACTTTTCCATTTCTAACCATTCTGATATTTTCTTACATTGAAATGGAAGATCACTCTTTCAAGCCTGGAGTCACAAATGTTGCTGACAGGAGACTGAAAAAGGCCCTGTGAAGGAGGGAAATTTCAGGAGAGCAGTTAGCACAAATTAGCTTTTTAATAGTAGCATATCCCAGAATTTTTTTTAAAACAGTGGTGTGGAGATATTTTCAAGCCTTCAATGGCTCCTAGATAAAATGTGGGGAAGGAGGACCATTTTAAGGTAAAACTTGAAACTAATTTTTCCCATCAGTTTCTTCTTTTAATAGTTTTGTTTAAAAAAAGAAAGACAGACCTTTTTTCTTGGGGGGGGGGAAGATGGGGCTTGAAGGATTTGAGTATTTCAGATTGGTGAAAACCGTCAGTTGCATATATGGATATTACAGCTATGTGCTTGTGTTCCTGCAGGACTAGGACTTCTGAAAAGTTTCTGGTGAAGTGCACCTTCATTGCAGTAAAATTTAAAAAACAAACAAACATGGGGAAGAAAAGCTTTTGGAAAAAATCCGAAGTTGTCTTCAATATTAAGCAGTAATTGGAGGGCATTCAGCATTGTCTTGTCAGAACTGCACTTCAGTAGTGTGACCTGGGATGTTTCTGCTGGTGTTTTGGGGGCTTGCTAGTTTTGAGCGAGCCAATGGACATTCACACAGGCTGTCTGTGCCCTCAACGCTGTAAATCTGAGATAAAACTGAAGAGACAGCTGTATCATTTTGATTATTCGTATTTTCACAAAACTTTAAGAGGATTTGATGAAAGCCAAACAAAATATCTTGTTCTGTAGTTGAAACACTAAGCTCGATGCGATGCTAATTTCGTAATTTGCCATTATCTTTTCACATTGTGTTAGAAGAGCTTTCTGTGACAGATATGTGGTATGATGTGTCAACAGGGACAGCTTATGGCCTTCAGCTTGTATTTTTGCTGGTGTATGGGATTTGTTATTCCTAGTTAATAAAATGCAGGGGTTTTTATTTTTAAGGTAGCCTTGTATCTCCTGGCAGTTAAGTGAATCCACGTGGAAAACGTGTTGGTGTTTGGATTTGGTCCACAGATGGTTTTGAGCTCTAACAGTCTTGCTTTTTTAATCTGTGTGAGCGAACAAAAAGCATGAGATGATAAAAAGAAGCATCTTTTTCCAGCTGGCAAGAAATAGGAAGTGGAAGAAAAACTGTATGGAGAAAGAAAAAGGCTGAGAGTAATGAGAGAGGCGAAAAAAAAAATGGATAAAAGAAAAGAGGGCAAGAGGAGGTTATGTAACAAGTGGAAATTGAAGGTTTGAAGATAAGAATATTAAAACAATTAACATAAGAAGTGAACGAATATCATACTGAATGTAAATGAGAGAATGAAAGAAAACAGGAATGGCACTGGAAAGAAGCCAAGATACTTCTGGAATTTAATAGAGGCTAAAGAGGAGTTTAATGGAAGCAAAGCACATTTCCCGACAGGTTTAATTGCTGGGTCTATTGTGCGGCAATTGCAGAGCTGGAACCTGTGAGGACCTGTAAAACCTTTGCTTCTGTTCGCTGGAGCAAGTGTGAGGCAGCGGGCACCTCTCTGTTGCCTTAGGACCCAGCAGAGCTTGTAGCAGCACTTAGCACTTCTGCTCAGCAGGGATGTGTGACTTAACCCCCAGAGGGATTGTGAAAGTCAAGACTGAGAAACTTGCCTTTAAAGTCTAGTTTTTAAACATTTTTGAAAGGAAGGACTGAATAGGTAGCATAGGGCAGTGACTGCACGTACACCTTTCTTTTTTTGCTGAAGATCATAGAATAAATACCTTGGTGGCTACTTCTTGTGCTGCAATTCACAAACCTTCTCGACTTTTTCAGCATCAGCAGCCACAGGGAGATTTATAATTAAGGAATTAATGTATTTACAAATGATGACAGTTTTATGAGTAAGTTGGTCATTCAAACGAGACTTTACCAGAGCATTGGCTGTTGAATTGGATATTGGAAAATAGTTACTGAGATCTGTAAACAAAAGTTCTACTGGCAAAAGATAATGGTGGCTCACATTTTTCTTGTGATTTGTATTCAAGCATTGATTTTTAAGTCTGTGTACATTTCTATTGTGTTCTTTGGCTGTGCATTTTAAAAGAAAATCCAGAAAGTATCATGCTTTCTTTAAAAACAAAACAAACCAACAAACCCCAACAACCCAAAACCGAACAAAACAACAAACAAACCAAACCCACAAAGTTGCACGTTGCTAAAATGTCATCCAAGTTGCACAGCAGTTATTGAAGTAGTCTCCACTTTGTTTTAAGTGGAGCCCCAGTAATTACCAGGCAGACTGCTGCGTAACCTTCATTTTTGCATGGCCAGGAACTTGTCATCTCAGTTGTTTCTGAAACACAGTTGTGTCTGAGAGTATTCAAGTCTGACTAAAGAAGAGACAATTACATTAATATTTTTTTATATATGAACTTTGTAATTTTGTCAAGATAATTGAGAAGTCTTGGTAACTGACAAGTCTAATTTTCTCTGATTACTCCATAACGCTAAGGCTGCTCCTGCTTAGGTTTATCCTTCCATATTTTTTTGAGTAAACCGTCCAGCTTATATCTTAAATTTTACAATTTCCACTAGGCTTTAGAATAAGTTTAACAAAAAGAAACCCTATGTTGCACATCTACTTTCTTTTTAGATAATAATCTATTAAATATTTTATTAGGTTTTAATAAATCCTTCCAATAACCTTTTGTGGAGTAGTGACCCTTCATTTTAACATACTATCCTTCCTTCATATTGCAAGATGCTTTATATAGTACTGCAATCAAGCTCATAATGTACAAAAAAACTGTGTTGGAGAAAAGAGTTGCATCTTTGGGCTTATATAGCGTACAGATGCTTTTTAGATAGATTGCAAATATTTTTGGAAGAAAAACTGAACAAAAGTCTCTAGTCTAGACAAGCACACCGGCGAAGGTGACTCTCCTCTTAACACCAAATGTCTCTGGTTTGTGCGCTATACAGAAATAATGTGATTAACTTATAACAGCTCCTGATAGGAATAAATTGTAGTTAATAAATAATTTCATATTACTCGGTGTAAAACATTCTAAAGGAGAGTTTATGGAAGCCACCTGTATCAGTTTCATAGTACTCGAAGGATAATGAGCTAACTGCTATTCTGGAAGGTTTGCATATTCAGCAACCATTTTTTTTTTTTTCATAGGCTGTGTACTATTTTCACAGCTGAGCTTGTTTCTCTCAAAATAAAGAATGTATTAAAAATAAAATACACATTTTCTAAAAAGCTCCAAGCAGCTGATAGTTACCAGTTCCTTATTGGACACTAGTTTCTTGCATAGAAACCAGCCTGTGCTGTAAGTTTTCTAAGACCTGAAACATTATTTTTTGTTGCTGTTTTTTTAAATAATTATTTTTTTTTTTCCTTCCAGTAAATTGGCAGATCTAAACTGAACAATTAGTTTCTTTGTGGAAATCTGTCCACGTAACTTTGGAACATTATCACACAGTCTAAAGAGAGAAGCAGCGGCTTTGGAACTGTGACCAAGGACAAACTCTGATTCAGACATCCAAGTGTTGCCTGAAGTACAGAGCAGAAAGGTTTACAAGCCAGCAGTTAAGATGCTGGTGGAGTAGGTAACAGAAGTGTTAAACACCTTTTCATCAGATGCTCTCTACAGGAACCATAGTCAGCATTTACAACAGCTGGGAAATGGCCATGCTGGCAGAGTCAATCCTTTCCATTCCCCCTTTCCCTTCACCTCCCTCTCAGTGCAGGACAAGGAAGAGTTTGACCATAGTTTCTCCAGACCCTGCTCTGATACTGTTTCTTCTTGGTCATTAGAAAATACCAAGATGGAAAGGGAAGACTCCCCATTACACTGGTAGAGAGAGTGTTAACTTAGTAAACCTGCCAGAAAGCGGCTGAAACATAAATGTGTTGATGACAAGATGCCAATAGCTATATTCAAGAACTACAACCAAATGAAGTATGAGCTGGCTAAGGAAAACTGCAGCAGGACTGAGAAAAAAAACAAACCCAAACCCAATTCTGTTCCACAGGGAGGAACCAGGCTGCTGACTGCTTCAGTTATGAGCTAACATGACCTGCACAAATCCTAGCCCTTCCAGACAAGAGGGTGGTGGGTAGTACAGGGTATTGCTATTTAATGTCACGGGGAGGGGTGGTGGGAGAAAATAGCAGATCACACTGCTGACATCTTCAATAACTTTAAACCTGTTAGACCTTAGCCTTCATTTTCATTTCATAGTTAGCCAGCAAATTACAGGACTGAGGGATCTAGATGGATGTAGTTTGTGCTTGAGGCACAAGAAGGCAGTTCAGTAAACATGAACATTTTTAAGGCTGCCACGATATTGCTGAAGTTTATGTATCATTTACTGTGTTTTAAAGGCAAATCTGCGCTTGAGAAGTTTTCTTTAAAGAGTGAAACATTTTTCTTAAGTATTTTTGTGTGTACTTGTTGGAATAGCCTACAAAACCCTGAGCAACTTAAAGTTTGATGATTTAGCTTCAAAGGCTGTAATTTATCAATTGAAGTAATTCTGAGAGGTCATTTAGGACACAAATAAGAGAGTTTTACGTTTCCACTTAACATTGAAACGAAGGTAAATCATTCTTCTCCTGCTGTGCTGACCTTGTGTGATGGACAGAAATTAATGAGTCAGTTTAAAAGTATAGATTTGTAATTCACTGTAAAACAAACAAATAAAAAATGTGGCTTGGGTTATTTGGGCAATGCTATAAACCAAGCTTCAAGGTTCTTTCACAGGCTGAAGGTTCTCACTGCTAATGCCAGTTTTCTACTCATTTTGTGTTCTCATTCCTTTTGAAATAAAAAGAGGAAAATCACAACTTTAAGTCACTTAAAGGGGGGGGGGGGGGGGGGCAAAAAACAAAAAAAAAAAACAAAAAAACAAAAGAAAAACACACAATAAAATATCACAAAATGCCTCCCCTTCCCCCATATTTTTTACATATCACGCCTTGGG
>WUAM01000275.1:6200443-6223093 GCA_024336885.1 Actenoides hombroni
AATTAAAAAAAAATTATTGACTGGACTGAGATCTGGAACACAGCTTCTGCAAGATATTGGTCAGGTCTCCGCAGGTATTGGATCTCACTGTTTACTGATTTATGACATTTGTTAACTTAAACAATCTAGAAAATAATTCAAACAAATGCTCATATTGCTGGATTCTTTCTCTCTGAAAACTGGTCTGATCACTGCCCCTTTAAGCATCTCTACAAAAGATTCTGCTCCCCAGCTGTGTCTTCAGTAGAGCTTGAGCAACTGCAGTGACTTTTCCTTGCATAGGTGTAACTGATGCCACTGTCTGTGCAAACTCTTCAGTGCATAAATGCATATTAACTGGGTGGTAAATATAGGTGAGCCGTTTGAGATGGTGGATTTCCATCCATTTTTTAAAATCTTAATTCCCTTAATAGTGTCATATGCTACTGCAAACAACTGCTGTGGCAGGCAGACTAAACAATGCTAGAGATGGAAAAAGGAATTGCAGAAAGAGAGAAGAAAGACTCGCTAGCTGAGATGGACAGTGATTTAAAATGCATAGGAAAGCTTCTGTTGGAAAGGAGAAATTAATTCCAACTTGAGAAGCTTAGCTCACTCTCCCTTCCTCTCAGCAGAACCTAAGAGCCATGTTTGTGTCTTTGCCTTTTGTAAACTGAACAAGAAGCTCTTTGTCATCTGTGACGACAGTTGAGGACTCATTTCTGCTGTGACTTGTTAGGATATGTTGAAGCAAATGGTTGTGTAAAATAAAAGGTGCTGTTATATGTCTTCTTTCTAAGATTGTTTTGAAAGATGTGATTGTTCTGTTGACCATGTAGAGAAAGAAAATATTTTTTCTTTTCCAGAAGGAAAGTTATTCCTGAAAGTTTTTCATCTGAGGGACAAATGAAATCAGTAGGTTCCTGCAAAGAACATGTTATTTTGCCTCCAGTCTTTCTTACAGGGACTTAGAAGCACCGCGCTGGTCAATATGCTTGCAAGCAGCTTTAAGCACATTTTCTAACTCAAGCTAGCAATTTACTGCCATTAAGTGAAAGGCTTTAGCTTCCTGTGGTGTGTTTGTAGTGTGCATATTACAGTAGCACTGACACAGTGATAGGATGTCGTACTTTGGAGCTTCTCTAACCCAGTCAGGAGACTCATTTGGTCAAGAAATTGTAGTTCAGCTCCTGTAAAGCTCTTGGTCTCCCTGAATCTTTTAGCATTCAGTTGTATGTGCAGGGTCATGCGGGGTGGCTGGAGCCGTATGACTGTCATCGGCCCGGGCAGCTCCAAGGTCTGTCTTTCATCTTCTCTTGCAGTATCAAAGCTGATCTGTGGCTCATCTTTTCAGTAAATCAGCTTTTGGCTTCTGCGAACTACATAATCTTGCAGTGATTCCATGCTTGATGCACAATAAACTGTCGTGTACGGAAGTACTGAAGTAAATTTGGCATACACATTTAGTATTTTTATTGATGTAAGCATGTCTTAGGTTCTGTACCATAGCTTATTACTTTTTATTCTCTCTAAATACAATTACGAAGAGGTTATAAACAACTGCTGTTTAAGATACCTTCTAAACTAGATGTTCTCCATAGAATTCATGTAATTTACTTACTTGGGAATTTATTCTGGTTTCATAAAAGAAATTTTCCTAACAGCAAAATTCTCTGTCTGGAACAAATTAACTGCCATTCAAAGACTAATTTCTTCCTCCATGGCAAAAATGTCTTCCTTTGTGTCACTGCTCTTCAGGCTGCCTGCTATACTTGCTGTCACAGACACTCCCCAGAGGTTTCAGATCAGAATCACATCTGCTACTCTGAGTCATAACTTCATCCTATCTGGTGGGGTTTCAGTGTTCATTAGATTAATTAATGATCAAGTGCAGCAATATGACATGGCTTTACTGTTTTGCCCTGTCAGTTAGCTTTCTCAGAAACGCAAAGTCTTGGCTATTTTCTGTGTCTAAATGAGTGTTTGGTTATATGCAAGATTTTAAACAAGCAGCATTTTCATGTTGTTGTTAGAGTCAGAAAAAGTACATTGCTGCCTGGTAGAATCTTGCTTGAGTTTTACAGGGGTATTTAAACCTAGCAAAACCTGTATTTGTGGAAGAGAATGGCCAGGCAGAAACCACTCTGTAAGAGGGATCTTTACCTATATGAAATTAGAAGTATTACAAGGGGAGGATGGGAGCAAAGCATAATGCTGAAGTTTTAGTTGCTCTCCTTAATAAAGCAGAACAACATGTAGCACTGAATCTGCTGCTGCTTTGTTGTGGTCCTGTGGTTTTCACTTGTAAGAACAGACTCCCTACCGTTTTGTCCTCACCTCTGTTTAGGTACCTATACTGCTTTCCCAGGGTTTTGAGGGAAGATGCTGAGATAGTTATCTCGTAATTCTTCTCAGGATAAAAATACCTAACTATATTGTATGCGTAATTATTGCTTATATGCATTATAAATCTAACAATGGATAAATGTTAAAATTGGGTCAGTTCTTATGCATTCAAAATTATGGACATCATGTATCTAGAGTTTGTAGGCTTTTCTCCTCTCTCGGAAATTCTAGAGATTCAAGGATTCAAGGAAAGGATGGGAAATTTTAGGTTAAATATAAATGAGAAGTACATGGAGCCTTTCTAGACAGGGACAGGCTGAAGAAATGACAATTTTAAAATAAACCGTTGTTCAAGTATGTAGAAATAGGTTGGATTCATTTTTCTTCATTTCTGCAGTGTGTGGGTGGAAACAAACATGTAAAAAATTTCTGTCTTCTGCATTATTGATACTGATAAAGGTTTTGTGTATTTAACTGCCTGCAGTGTTTGCAAGTAAAATTTATTTACAAAATATATGGAAGATATGGTAAACACTGGAACCTTAGTGACCACTGTATATCTGAGCCAAAGAGAACCAACTGATAGAAGTATGGCAAGTATTTATCTACCCATCACTGTTCAAGGACTTTCACCCTGCAGTCTTCTAAGCCCATAATTTCTGTCTACAATGCTGGAAGACTGACTTGACCATGAGAGTATGACCTTTGCTTCAGAAGATGCCACCTTACTTGTGGGATTAGATTTCCCCAGTAACATTAAGGAAGGCTTGGTTTCAAATCCTCTGGCCGAGCACTAGCCACCAAAGGACAATGTGTCAAATAGAAGTAATCTTTTGTTACTTGCCCAACAAAGTAAACTAACTTTTATGTGAATTATGTCATAACTCATTTGATCTTCTTGTGATACAGCCTTTGAGGAAATTTTCTTCCATGACATATCTGCAAATATTCATAAAGAACAGCAGAGAGAGGCATACCCTAATGCTGAAGGGCATGAATATTTGCCGTGTGCATACTACTGTTCGATATATTTTAAATGTGAAATTTTTGAACTTGCAACCTACATAGACAGGTCTGCCAGGTAAGCATTGTTTAAGATTTTTTTTTTCAATCTATTTTTTCATGTATGTTGTCTCTGATCCCACCCCCCCCCACATACCGTGAGAGAGTATAGTTAGCAAAAGCTACTGTTCTTTCCATATTCCTTGTTCAGAAACTGTATTTGTATCATACACTAGTTCTGATTTTCTTCAGTCTCCTGTTCCGTGACAATTTCTTTATGCCTATAATAAATGTTGTCAACTCCCAGCTCAACAGTTATTCCCATTAAACGCAGACTTTTAGATCACATTTCTGAGTGCCAGCCTGAGATAAGGACCTGAATGAAAAGGGAACTGGCTTAACGTTTGCATCTGGAGGAAATGTTACTGTGTCTGGTAAGGGGCTGCAGCAGTCTAAAGCAAGAGCAGCATGTCAGCCTTCACCTTCAGGGGATGCCCACATCTCCAGCATTGAAGGACAAAGCAGGTATCCTGATAGTTGGCTTCTCTCAGAAGTATTCCTGATAAAAATTATGGTGAGGTGGTGATTGCTTCTTTCCAACATGATAATGCCACAATGATCCAGGCTTTCAGCTACTCTGAACTAGGCTGCTCCACTGTATTTTTAAGAACGGTATATTGAGCTCTGACTAATTCAGCATGTAGGTCTCTGCCTGCTAGACTCGTCCACATGGGCAGAAGCTTACTGTATCCACTGGGCTAGGTGTAAAGAGCTTAACATAGCTTTATTTGCACTGTGTCCTTACTCCTTAAAGGATGAAGGTGTCAGATACACTGTGTCATTGTACAGTTGACCACTTAGGAACACTGATGTTTCCTTTCTCCATTGTACCAATCTTGTATTTCCCCAGTGCAGGCGTTTTACCTGTGTTATCTGCTGAAAGCTATTCACCTTTAATTTCCTTTTCCCCTGCAATGAAAGTTTTCTTCCTGAACCTGGTTCTTGAAAATTAAAGCAACCTTCTGAAAGCAAAATCTCCCAAGACCAATAGAGGCCCATGGCATCTGCGGGCTGACATTGTCGTAAGTCGGGGATTAGTGGTGCTTCCTTGTTATCTCTCCCCATCTGTCAGCATCCATTTGGGTTTTTGCCTTGTGTTTACATTGCAGGCTTTCTGGGAAAGGTGATTTAATTGTTCTGTATTTGTACAGCACTTAACACACCAAGTCCTTCGCAGTGGTGGAGACAGGTATTTCAGCATTATAGTCAACCTGTAGGAATGAGGCGATGTGATGTTTTGCTTCTGACAGTGTGATTTTGCAGACAGTGTGGAAACTGATGATCTGATTCTCCCCTCCTCCTTCCCCCTAATGCCCACTGATGGAAAGTTTGCTCTGTCCTTATCCAGGCTTCCCTTCCAGGAGGAGGGTCGTGCCTTGCACTGTGAAATGTCGCAGGCAGTAGCTTCTGCACTGGCCATAACTATCTCATTTCTCTAACAAAAGTAGTCTTTCTATTTAATGGGGAGAAAAAAAAAAAAAAGTCAAACATCTAGATAATCCTGTCCTGTTTACTGCAATGAGAGAAAGGAGCTTTACTGATATATGACATCTTTTTAATAAATGAGGTTGAGATTTTAAAATCTTTGTGAGGAAATGGTTAGATGTTACCCTTTTCTTGCCAGTGCTCGTGCAGTCTGGCAGTTGCAATGTCACTGTTGATGTCTGAGGGTAAAATAGTTATCAGAACTTATCTTAACTTTGTAACACCAGAAATTTTTATTTTATATTGCAGCATGTACTGTTTTACAGCGAAGTAGTTAAATGAAGAACATACGTGACTGTCTAATATTAGATTTTAGAATTTGACAGTTCAGGTATGATGAAGACTCTGGGATGCTGTCTTACATTACATACTACACTTCTTATAATACCTTGGTAATCTGAGTTGTTTGCCAGAGAGCACTAATGATGCCAGCAATTGCAGAAATGCCCTCGATCTTATCTTTTCAGTGTTAAAATGATGTGCAAATCATTGCGTCGATCTTCTGCAGAGTGCCAGGCTCTTCCCTGGTCAGAAACTGTGGGGCCGCTGAAGCCCCAGCAGTCAGTGAGTTGACAATACCAAGACCCAGTTTTGCATGATGTAGAGAGAAGTGAAGAATCCAAGGCTGAGGCTGGAGGTCAGACTGAGAGAAAAAGGTAAAATTTTAAGCCAAAGCATGCACATTTAATATGTTTATTGTAGAACCAGAAAATAAAATAGCAACTTAGCTTTAAGAAATAAAACTTCTGCAGTGGTGTTCTCAAGAAGTGTGTTGACATATCTGTTCATTAAAATATGGAAATAAAGCATGTTGCAGGTATGTGATGTTATTAGAGGGAATATTATGAGGAACAGTGAAACTGCATTTGTATAGGGAAGTCTTGCTACTGTATTTAAATGTATTATTCTTCTCTTGGCAAGGATACCCAAACAACCTTCAGTCTGAGAAAATGGATCTGTGTCTCTCATAGACACATCTTACTTGGGTTTATCCTGGATTTTTTTCTTAATGCATTAAATAGATTCTGGGTTGGAATTAAGACCAAATGAAGAGCCAAGAGTGAAGGCAAAGACAACAGTCAGTAAGAAAAACCAGGCAGAATCACAAGCAAGCATTCAGGTGAATAGTGGAGTTTTAGCATGCTGGAGTATTTATTAACTTCTATTATATCAGCATGGGAAATATTTGCAACAAACAAGAACAGAATTTGTATCTTTTAAAAATAATCTTCTTTAAATATCTTCTTTATATCAGATAGTAATAGACCATTGAATTTTTGAGGGATTGTTTTACAGCTACATTTTGCTAACTTCTTAGGGTTTTTTTATTGTCAGCTATTCACTGTTTGGCTGGTCCTCTGTGTGACTAATCTGTTAAACATCCATCTGATTGTACTTCTTAAAATTTTGGGAAAAACTTCAAATTATAAGAGGGTGTCAAGGCAAGACCCAGATTTCCTGCATTCAGTGGTGCTTTGCTTTGAGTGGGAATGAACAGAACAAAAGCAGCAGCATCCTACTAGTCATTCACAGTCACCTGCTGACAAGTTTTATCTCTGTCTGACCTTAAAAAAAGACAGGGGGGGGGAGTAGATGAGTGGGAAGCTAATTTACATGATCTTAGTCCATACAGTAAGTCTGTTAGCTCTTAAATAAGTAAATATTGTAATAAATATCTCTACAGATAATATAATTGTAGTACACAGCTTCACAAGAAGTAGTTTGCTCCAAGTAGCTTAGCCTGTATCTGAGGAAGGTTTCTATGGCCAGAACAAACAGGCCAAAAATGTGGTAGCACTCCCTACACACACAGCGTGTATGTGAATTACCTCAAATCCGAAGTAAGAGATGAAAACCCTATTCATGAACAGTTTTGTTTGGGGAGATATTTACTCTTCCATTGCTCCACATGTCAGTTGCTTAGTGAACTGCTGCTGTAGTATTGTATGTATTTTTGTAGATCATCGTCTTCCATTTGCCTTTTGCTTCTCCTCTTGTAAAGTAAAACTCGGTCTCAGGACTGCTGATTTGAGTGTCCTCAGACAAGAAGACCTTTCCTTTGTGACAGTGAAAGGCATAGAAATTTCATTTATGTGATGGGTTTTCTCCTCTTAGTTTCACTGTTCCTGTCCCTCTGGGATTAATTTATCTTGGCCACTTTGAGAAGAAAAGGACTTTTATTCCAATACTATTTCCAGAGTTCTCTGTAGCAGACCAGCAAAGCCGATGCAATGAGATTACATAGTCACAGTCCTCAATTGTCTGATGAAGAATATTTTGTGAAACAGTAAATCATCCGTCTTGCACGCCATGATGTCAGTCACTTTCCATCAGTCTGGCTGTCAGGTTGAGATGCAGTTTTTATTCAAGGTTGCTATTTCTGAAAGGACCCGTGGGGAGAATTGACTTTGTGTGAAAGCTGATGCCTGTTGCCCTGTAATTGCTACTTCATTAAAATATTTCAGGTCAAATTCTTCTATGCCCCTAAGTTCTCTAGATACCCATCATGAAAATTCTCAAATATAAAGTTAATTTTTGTTAAATGTGACGTTTTCGAGTGAAATCCCAGTTGCGGGATTTTAATTGAAGTTGTCAAGAAGACTGCCTTTCTCTAGAAGCTGTAACAAGTCATATGAGAACAGAATTTCATCCGTATTCTCCCTTGAGTTTTTATACAGTTCTATTATTTTATCTTAATAAAACTTCCATTCTGATTTCCAAGAAACCTATTCTAATAAGAAATGATAAGTATTCACCAGATAATCAGTTCAGTAGAACCTACTGGATGAAATGTGAATATAAGCCAAAAGGAGTTAGTTTAGACAATCTACAAGCAATTCACAGATCTTCTTCACAATAAGAATAATAATAATTTAAAAAAAACCTAAAAATCCCAACAAACCAGAAACAGAAAGACCAGAAGAAAGAATCAAGACTTATTCTGTGTATTTTTGGTAGTGCATTTTTGGTGCTCGTGTTTCTTGGGTTATACTCAAGTAATGACTCTTCTGAAAGTACTTTAAATTACCTTCATCTGCACAAGAGAACTCAGGCAGTATTATGCTGTTTGATATGTACTGTGTTATTAATATAACCCCCTGAAGACTCTTCTAAACAAACCTTGTGTAGGTTGCCATTTGTTTTTACCTAGTGACTGTGGTTGAGTGACAAAAAAATGTGTATAAAACCAGTATTTGTATCAAGCACCATTCGTTGTAGAATAAGGTGATGATGACGCAGTGATCCCATTCTTCATTGTTCACACTGTAGCTACAGAACATTTATTCCTCTTCTCTGATTCTATGAATTTGAATGGTTGACTTTTCTGTCTTTCTGCATACATTGTGTTGTATTTTACATACTTGGTGTTGTTTAAAACTTAAAAAAAAGGGAAGGAAAAAAAATAGCAATAACTGCTGTGTCATTTGCTAAAAGTCTTGAGAAGGTACTTTTTTGTTGTTGTTTTCTTTCCCAACTTAATAATAGCTGAATCATAGCAAGTTTCAGGAGGAGAGAACATTATATCCATTAGCAGCAAGCTTTACTATTGGCATATGAATACAGGAAAAGATAGAATTGTTTCATTAAATGGTGGGAAAACCAGGGAGTTTTGTGGTAGGCAGCTTCAAGCTTAACAAGACGTTATTTGTTGCATTTTAAAGGCTTATTTGTGGAGCAGTACAGTGCTGTACTAAGTTGTATAGAAATACAGAGCAGAAGGACAGCTTTTGTTTCAAGAGATTACAGTTAAAAAATATGATAGAATAGTAACTGAATATGGATGGAAGGTGTGCAAGTAAAGAAAAAATAATTCAAAGAATAATTGGATTAAGTAAAATGGAATATATAATAAAACTGCATCAATTTAATAAAGAAAAATCCATCTGTAGACCAACCAGTTATTATTCTATGAAGAAGAAAATGTTGAAAATTTCATTTATCTTAGAAGTTTTGATATTTCATTTTTTTCACATGAAAAAAATTTTGTTCAGCATTAACTCAAGAACAGCTGGCATTGCTCAAGAGCTGTAAGATGAGTAGAGGTCTAAGCAAAGATGATGTGACAGAAGGTTGTGAGAAAAGGTACTGTACTGGAAAGACTAATTAGGCTTGCCTTATTTAGTATTCCTTGGTGCAGAAGGTTCCCTTTTGGTAATAAAATAGAAACAAAGTTCGGATTCAATGCCGCTGGTGATAAATCTGGGCTTGAAATAAGAAGACAATTCACAACTGCTGGAGGATTGTTTTGGAGCATAATGTGAAGTATGAACTACATTGTGGTTTCCTGCAATATTGCAGGATTTATTTAGGAGTTTGATTCTCATCCTTTCTTTTAAATGTACCTCAGTAAAGTTAGAAATTGTCTTCACATGTCTTAAAACTCTGCTTGTGAAAATGACTGAGCAGCCTTTAGCTATTGAGTTAATTTGTAGTAAGTAATGTAAGTTAGGAGGAAGATCTAGAAATCATTTGGTCCACCTTGCTGTTCCAAGCAGAGTTACACTCAAAGTTAGATGGGGTTGCTCAGGGTTTTACCCAGATGAGATTTTAAAATCTCTTCAGGATGGACTCAGCCTCTTCTACCACTCTCATGGTGAAGAACTTTTTTCCCTTCTTTTCAGTTGGAATTTCGCTTCTTGCGGCTTGTGACGATTGTGACTGAGACTGATTCTGTAGCCCTACTTAGGTTGTGGAAAATACCTGTAGTCTTTTCCAGACCAGAAAATCTCCCCTCCCTCAGCCATTTCTCATATGCTTTATTCCTTTTACCATGGGCTTGTTCAGGACTCTCACCTTGTTTGGTACTCTAAGAAAATCAGATCTTTCATGTTTTAAAATGATGTTAGAGCTCAAAGAGGGTAACTACCTACAGTAATATACAGCAGGCTACCTGCATTTTAAAGTTTTTGTTTTCAGTGCTGTTAAACCTTGTTATTTTAACTGTACACTTGATATGGTGGAGCAGAAGTACCATGGAAAATCCCAGGGCCCTGTTGTCGTACTAAGGTATGTGCAATAAATTGTTCTTAGAGCAGCATATTCTGCTTCATTCCCACTGAGGCTCCTTGTTCTGTAACTGAGAATTGGATAATCTGAGGTGTTGTGGTTTGGTACATTAAATTGATTTACAGTAAGAGTATATTGGTGTATATAAAATAGATTCGGTATTGAGATTATGTTTAGGTTAATTTTTCATTAAATTGTGGAATTAATACACAAATAATTTAAATTATTCTTCCTTATATCTTCTCTCTATTTCTTGAATTCAAAAAGAGTATCTTAGTTCTTCACTTTGCCTTTGTGATGAGTGTTTGCCAAGTGCGGGGTTTAGTGCTGATGTTACTAGTGCACCTTTTGAAGTGTTTTCCGGGGACTTGTCACTTGAGCACATTAATGCTGAAGTTTTCTTGAGGATTGTTGCATGTTATCTTCAAAGCAGAGCCAGTCCCTCCAGTCATTCTTTGTAGAAGAGGTTCCTTTTATGGAGAGGAAAGTGATCTTGAGTCTTGTCTCTTACTGAAGTCTGAAAAGTAGTAAAGACAATTTTAGCTTCTTAACAATTTAAGAGAAAGATCCAGATTTCATTTTCATTGACTTGAAAAACAATCTCCCTCTTCACCTCCTCCTTTTCATGACCACTGGTGCTGTTCAGAATATTCCTAAGGTCTAACGCAGACCTCCATGGTGTACTTCTGGTGAGCACTGGGAGAACTGATCAACGCCTACCTTTGTTTCCTTCCTCTTTCCAATTGTTTTCAAGTATTATCCACATATGAATCTTCTCATGAGAACTGTGGAAAAGATATTTAAAAAGCTTTTGCAGAGAAGGAACAAATACAAAGGAATGAAGTGACATCTCCAAGGTTACAAAGCCCTAGAACTGGGATTAAAATTTAGATTTTTGATCTTGGCCTTGAGTTCACATGATAAGCTCTGAAGGACGGAGAACATAAATTGTATGTAGTCAAGCTGTCCGTGCAAGTAGAATAATTGGTCTGAATAGTATAATCTGCCAGGGATTTAAAATTTGCAGCTTAATTAGGTCACAGAATCACTGTGGTTGGAAAAGACCTTTAAGATCATCAAGTGCAACTGTTATCTAACTCTGCGAGGACCACTACTACACCATAGCCTTGAGGAGTTTCAACAAGGAAATGATAAACATGATAGTGATTTTTACCCAGAGACAACACAGGAAGACAGACAGCAGATATGAAAAGTATTTGTGTGAAGCAGTTAAACACAAAGACCATTCTTTACCTATCCTCTACTAGGTGTTCACAAGTAACTGATTATTTCAGAGAGAAGTTAAAATGTAGTTTCAAAAGGGACTCTTAAAAATTCCTAGTGTAGAGTATTTTTAGCTATTTGACTTTTTTTTTTAGAAATTTTAATGCAATTTTAACTTAAAATCTGATTTATATGTATTCTCTTGCAGCTTCACTGAATTTTAAATATGTATGTATTATACACAGCATAACAGTAAATGGTGGCATGCACACTTAATACTGACCACTGTGTATACGTGCTATAAACAGTAAGTTCTCTCCTGTGTGGTTAAGTCATAAATAAAAACATTTAAAAAGTTTTTTGTATGAAGTTAGAACAGAATTTCCCTGTCAAATGGAAATATACAGTGTATTACTTCAGAGATTATCATACAAATCTGTTGCCTAGCATATGGTTCATAGATTAAAAGACTACTATTCTGCACTGTAGAGGATGTAACTCTTCATTACATTAGACTTTTAACACATTATTACATTAGTCTTCACTGCTTTATATAGCTCTAATAACTTTGGTGTGGTACTTAATGGCTACATTTTGTATTGAAGAAAAGAGCAGCGTGTCTGTTCTTTTAAATAGTTGGCACATTCACAACACATTGCTATGCTTTCATTTTGTAGGCTATATTGAAACATACATTCCCAAAATAGCCATTCAGTGCTTTTTGAAGTACAGTTTTACTTTTCACAGTACATGAGAAATGTGTTGGAGTCCTCTTCTAGAGGTCTATTTTGTAGCTGCTTTATCTTTCTCATTGCATCCATATAGTAACGATAATTCTGCTTTATGAATTTACGATTGGCAACTGGACCACAACTCACAAACTTCACAGCAGTGGTGAAACGTAGCTGCACCCACATAACAATCAAGAAAGTACAAGCAAAGAGCTAACTCCAAGGAAGAGTGAGTAAATTCAGTCTCCTCAGGTAAAATTCCTGAGGTCTTCACATAAGTACCTCTGTCCACTCATGTTCTGTGGAGGGAGTTCAAAAATAGTAGCTTGACCAGAGGACCAGCAAACCATGCTGTAGAAGATGGCAAGGGATGGAATAGCTCCCTCTAGAGTGAGACCGCACTTGCCTCCTGTTGTATTTTCTGCCATGAATCTCCTTCTAGAGTGAGGTGTCTAACCTAGAGTAGGTACTTGTGAAAAGAAGTCTGAAGGGTTGCTTCAAAGGTGCAGTAGGCCTTGGTGATTGATGCACCCAGCGCACCAGGTGAGCCACAGTTTGGAAAGGAGCTCAGCTTCTGCAGGTGATTCTCTAGATTTGGTACTAGAAGCTTCTTCCGAGTCTTTCCAGCAGATGATGTTACATTTTTGCATTGAAATTCTTGGACGTGGAATTAGAATCCAGTTCTTTTCATCTCCCTGCAAAGGCACAGAGCAAAACAGCATGGGTAGGAGGAAATCTAGCTTGAGAATCTCAGGTTAGAGAATCAGGACTTGAGACTGATGCTTTGTTTGTTTATTTTCAGAAAAGCTGAAACACATACTTGGGATGCTTGCAGATTACTTTGTAGTAAGTGAGAGGCAACAAACTACGCTGTTTAGGCAATTTTTGCTGTTGAAAGTGAAGAGGAAATTTCAAAAGTAGCAGCCAGATTCTGCATTCAGGTAGATTAATCATTCAAACATCAGAAATCAACCCCTTTGGTTTTCTGATTGTCATTTTTATGCTGTATTAATATTGCTTCTATGGTTTTACACATCCTGAACATGAAAGGAGAAAAAAAGTCTGTGTACATTGGTGATATCGCACTAAGGAATCTTTTGGGTCTGTAATGATGTTTTCCTTTTTCTGCTGAAACAGATGGGGTGAAAGACAACAGAAAAGACTGTGTAATAGGAGCAGATACTGCCAAATTAATATTCACACTGCAGGCATTTAAGTTTGCTGTGCAATTAATTTTGTTTTCTAAGGAAGGAGAAAATACAAGTCTGTCGAGATCTAGTCTATGTGCAGTGTATGTCTGAAATACATTGCAAGGATAAAATTATATGAATATTAAAATCTGAGATTGAATTTAGAAATCTCAGTTAAAGCACCACAAGTGAATAGCATGAATTTGAAAGACACTGAACAGTTGCCATTTCTTGGTATTTGGTGCCAGAAGCATCTAAAAATATAAATTCCTGAATGCAGATTTGGAATGGTCAGTTGAGGTTGTCAGCTTAGGAGAGTTTTGCCAAAACCAGTATTCCAAAAAAGGATGTTGTCTGCCACCACAAATAATGAGCTCAGATGGTGTCACTCCAGAATTACTCTTCTGGGTTTGTTTTTTCAACAGTCCTGCAATGACTGTTGATAATATGGGTACATCTGTGCATTTGAGCCCGGTGAAGACTTGTGCCAGTTATTTCCCAGAACTACTCTCTTTTTCTCCTTTTTTTTTTTCTCTCCTTTTCTTTTTTCCTTTTTCTTACCTAGGACATTCACTTAAAATTGTTACTAGTAAGGGCGTTGTGCCCAGTAGTGACTGCAGCTATAGTGTTCTCATACGCACATATGCGTGGTGTTATTCCTCATTGCTCATTATGGAGTTTTCTCTGAATGACTGTGGGATTGGTGCCAATAGATAATTTTTTTAAAATGTTTTTTTTAATGTGTGTGATGCTGTAACAGACTAATTCAGAATGAGAAGAAAATGTAGATTTACTGCAACATTCTCAAACTAGACTTCCACCATTTGTTCCAGAGTCATTGGGTGTATGTATTGGGGTCATCACAGTGTCTTTAAGAGCTCCTCCCTAACAATATAATGCTGCATTGCCGTGTGCTTGGCCAGTGCCATCATGTACCAGGGCCTTGCAGGAGAGTTTTTCCTTACTGAGTCAATAACTGTTGACTTTCTTGTTTCTGCTGTTTTTTGTCCAACCCCATATATTCTGCTATTGGTTATATCTTTTTTTCTATTTTCTTTCCTTTTCATTGCTAGAATTCTCTGATGGTCAGTTGTCTCAGTAGGTTCTGGTGAAATTAGTTTTTTCCTTCATGCATCCAGAGAAACCTAAAGCCTTTAAGACAGTAGAGGATTTTCTGTTGGTTTTGAGCTGTCTAGTTGCTCCGTTCTGAAGAGCAACATTGTCTCTGGCCACTTGGCTTTAATAACTGTGGTACTGGGACAAGTAGGAAGGAAGCTGAAGGGCAGTTGCAGGCTTCCTCCGTTTTAAAATTGACACTAGTGTGTAATTCAGCAATCTAAGAAAGGAGGCTTGATACAGCAATTAATGATTGATTTCTCCAAAATAGGCAAGACTCAGATTTTAAAATTCTTAGGAAATCCATGTTAGAATCTCACAGAATCACAGAATGTCAGGGGCTGGAAGGGACCTCGAAAGATCATCCAGTCCAACCCCCCTGCCAGAGCAGGATCACCTAGACCAGATCACCCAGGAAGATGTCCAGGCGGGTTTTGAATGTCTCCAGAGAAGAAGACTCCACAACCCCCCTGGGCAGGCTGTTCCAGTGTCTGTCACCCTCACAGTGGAAAAAATTCCTCCTCATGTTTGCATGAAACTTCCTATGCCTCAGCTTCCACCCATTGTCCCTTGTCCTATCATCGGGCATCACCAAGAAGAGCCTGGCTCCATCCTCCTGGCACTCACCCTTTATATCTTTATAAACATTGATGAGGTCACCCCTCAGTCTCCTTTTCTTCAAGCTAAAGAGCCCCAGCTCCCTCAGCCTTTCATCATAAGGGAGATGCTGCACTCCTTTAATCGTCTTTGTGGCTCAATCAGTATCTTAAAATAAATAAATATATACCTTGATAGCCAAAGGCTTTATTATGTCACTGTTAAGTTTTTCTTGGTGATCAGAAGGTACTACAATGACCTATTAATTATTTTAGGCCAATTTAACGGATTCTTAGCAAGAATTCACTGCTGTCATTCTCATGGGAGCTCTAAAAATGCTACGCTGTGCGCAATAAACATTATTAATGCAACACCTTCCAATTAAAATTGAAAAGGATAGAATATTAATCAGGTTTCACATATGAATTAATACTTGTAGTGTCACTGGAATATTAACTAGTTTTTATATGCCATAGACAAATTATTTTGATAATTTGTATGATTTCATTATGGAAATAAAGTTCTGAATATGGAAGAATGAGTTTGTAGTATGGTACTTACAGATTTTCTTTCTGGTTTTCTATGACCATTTAAAATTCTGTAGACTTTTAGATTCATAATTGTATGTTGTCTGTAAGTGAAGTTACCCATTTAAAACAAGAAGAAAGTGTGGCTTCACGGAAGGAAGTATTTTTCGTTTGAAATCTACTCCCCTGTGCTTAGCTTTCATAAGATACCCCTTACTTGAAAATGCAAGAATCGGAGGAGTGAAGGAGGCAGTTTGGGGTTTTTTTGGTTGGGTTGGAGGGTGTTTGTTTCTCAGTTACATTTAAAAAAAGTTTTTAAGTGAATAGCATTCAGAAATGAGGAGGTACCAGAAATAGTCTGTTCTGTGAAAGGAGTGAAATGGTAGGGGGATAAGAGGGCAGGAGCCTGACAGAGGTTCTAGGAGGGAGGAGAATGGGCAGGAAGTGGTCTGAGCACAGGGGCTCAGACCACCATGTGGATAAGTGAGTAAAAATCAGTAGCAGAGTAAATGGACAGTGACGTGGTCACATCTATAAAGATTGTATTGTATTTTATTACATCATTAAAGGCCAAATTTGGTCTTTGCAGCTTTGTGGCTGTAAGATTCATTTATTTAATGTGTATTCTACAGCTTATAAGCTACATACAACCTGTCTTCTCTTTGAGGATGCAGCACCATCTCTGGAACATACAGTACCGTGGCCTTTGAAGAACTGGAAGAAAATGTTAGAGATATCATTTGTGAGCTGTTAGTTCCATCTAATCACTCCAAACTTGCTGCATTGTCCCAAGTAGTTGTGCAATGCTTATGTTCACCTTCAGGAAGGTTTATGTATGTATATTAATGAATTTAGTGTTAATGGGGGGGGTGGGACTTATGCTTTCAGAATTGAGTCATGTATCTTGGCCATGGAAAGTGCTATTTTAAAGTTGATATTTTTATGTAGTTCCTATTTATAGATATTGAAATATTATTGTGAATATATATGTGTTTGTAGTATGTTTATAGTTAGAAAAAACCTAAACAAATGTCAGAAACTGTGGTGGTAGTTTCTTAACTAAAATGACTGCAAGTTCAGGTCCTGCAAGGAACATTGAAATTACTCTTTTCTTAAACACCTCATAGTGTGTTTATTAACATGCAGTTTTCCTTTTGTCTGCCTGGAAGGGAAGTTTGGGACATTTAGCATGAATCTGTTCAGATACTAAGCCATGGATGAAAAGGTGAGGGTTAAATTGTGATGTTATCTTTTTATTATTCCTAAGCAAAAATTAGAAGTGGTGCTTTTCCCATAAGATAAATAAATAATTTAGCACAAGAGCTAGCTCTTTCTTCAGAAAGCATCCAGGAACTAGGTTCAAATAAAGCCTGTTTCTTTTTTCTTTCATTATCTTTCAAGATTCCATTATTCTCAGCTTGCTTCTGGCTCTTCTAGTGAGACTATAGTGTAGTCTAGTCCCCTTGTTGCTGCTAGCTTTGGCCTAAACACAGGGGCTAACTTGCTTTTTTTTTTTTTCCCTATTCTTTATAATGCTGTGTATATGTAGCAAGTCTGTTTATTTTAATGAAGACTGATGCTGGCTTATGGCAGGCATTAGTACTTTCCAGCATTAGAATACTCTGGAATATTAAACATAATTTAAAGTAAACTGAAGTTATCAGAATAAATGAATAATTGCATGAGGTATATTTTGTGAAACACTTGGAGGATTTTCTTTCCCTGCTTTTATAATTATTAATTTGCAGAGCACATTTATCTGCAGTGAGACTCTGGAGTGTTGTTACTCTGCTGCAGGTAGTACTGGTGGATAACTGCAAGTAGTCATCTGTCCCAAAAACTCCTCTTCCCAAAAGCCTTAGATCTTTGCTAATAAAACAGGGATGATTGTAGTGATTTTCCTCCACACAGGTTCTGTTAAAGAGTTAGGGACTTCTGTATTGCGTAAAGAGACCAAAGACAGGTTGACATTACTTTGCTTTTTGTTGCAGTGCTAACGATGTAGGTGTTACAGACTCCAGCCCATCTGTTCTGTGCTGGAAGCTGTGTATCTTCTCTTTTTGGAAGAGGACCATGATGGTCAAGCCTGTGTTCCTCCCAGTGCTTTGATTTAATTTTCAGTTCTGCCTGTTACTCTTCAGTTTATCTCTCCAGATAAATTCAATCTGCTTCTTCAGTGGATTTAGCTACAGGGTTCTGTCCTCAAATTTACAAAGCACTTTATCTGTTACAGACTTACACAGAAGTTTGGTATTATTTTTTTGCCAGATATTTTTTTTTCTTTTAAGTAATAGTTCTAATTCCTCCTCATTTTTATATTATGAAGAAGAAAACAATTTCCCTCCCTCATAGTTTCAGGTGAGACCTGTGAAGCACCCATATAAACAGATGAAATGACTCATGAAAAGCACACTGGCTGTGTGCAAAGATGTGTTTGGTGCAGAGCAAATAAGCCAAAAAAAAAAAAAAAAAAAGTAATTCTTCTCCAATCTCACAGCAGATACTGTGTTTTCAAATGGCCCAATAGCTGTGTGACAGTATCCTATTAAATTAGGGAAATGAAGTCCTTTGTGTATCTTGGTGATTTTAAGCCTTTAACAGTATTTTTAATCCCTGTCAAACTCTGGTACACTTACTCTGCTTAATAACTAACATACTCTGCTTAATAGCTATACAATTAAGTCTCTTTGGACATGAAGAAAAAGAAATCCCGTGTTTTCATAACATAATTAAATGGTAATCCTGTAAACCTTTTCATGTGCCTTGCATGTGGATAACATGTGGTGAATCAGAGAACCTATTGGATGTACAGTTACCTGCCAAACAGTAGCATATGCTGAGGTTTTTTACTTTCCAAGTATACTGATTGTAATAAATAGCATTCACTATGGCATTTTACTCTGTGCTGAAAGTGTTTGTAACACGATACATCATTACTGGTAAATGAGGAACTTGAAGGTATAGTGACAGTAGATAAGTGAACAGTGGCAGTCCCCTGGGTTGCCTCCCAGGCACTCATTTTGAAAAATCCAGTATAGACTCTGAGATGATACAGCAACCTTTTCCTTAGAGAACTCCTCAGGACTTCAAAAGTAGAAGTCTGGGAAAGAATATTCAACTGTTGGTCTTAAATTGGAGTCCTGTAAAGCAACAGAGTCTGCTGTGAGTTGACAGGCTTCAGATCTAGTCCTTAGATATTTTGCCTTCTTAACCTGAAAATAAAGATACGTGTTTCCAGCAGTCCTGTTTTATAGCTGAAGTCTGGTTGCCTTAGGGGCTAACAAGCTGGAATGATCTTATTGACATCCAGTGGATAGATGCTGAAAGACTTTTTATTCATACATTGTCATACAGGCACGTCTCATCTCTGCCATGAGAGATGTTGCTGACGTGTGCAAACAACAATATCTTCACATTGATTAAAATTACTATCGAGTATCTTTTGGAAGACAACAATAGATATGATAAAATGTCCCCTGTGGCCCTGCTGAAGTGATTCATCATGTGAAGTACAACAAGATGCATTGCATTTAACAAAATTATATTCTCCACAAAGTCTGTTTGTGTATGTATGTGTATATAATTGCTTGCGGAGTCCTATATATTTAAATGCACAATATTTTTTTTTTTGTGTAGGTATCATTGTTCACATTCTCTGTGATTTTTAAATGCAGCAGATGGAACCGGGTTTACTAATATTTTTATAACATAATAACTATTACTGCTTTAGAGAACAGCGGAATGTTTTGCAGAAGGAACTGGTACTGAAACAGTCTTGTTGAGAGTAGAATCTTCAGTCAAGCTAATCATGCTGGTCTGCGTGCCACTAGTCTGCAGTAGGGCAGAATTGACCTATAAGGTCATAAATTATGTTTTCACAATACAAATTGAAGGAAGGTAGTGTACGTTCTGAGGGGGAAAGCAACCAGGTCATACCATTTCAAGCAAGAGGCTGTCTGCATAATTTTCAGAAATTAAGGAAGAGAAAAGATGACTAAGAGGTTTGCAATCAAATTGGATCATAGGAGAGCAGAGATTGTGAGGGGATCATACAAGATGCCCTGTTTGTCACTGCATGGGCTTTCAGAGGGTGGTTGAGTTTGTTCAATACTTCCTTTTTCAATTTAACAGTTGATGTTTTAATATTTTAATTTTTTAAGGAATCTAAAGGCTGTATGTAAACAGACTAATGTGATAGTCCTGGAACCGATGCTGAATCAGAGTGATGAAATGGATTTTTACAGCTTTTGTGATTGACTCTATTGTGTGTCTAATGTCAAAGATAAGGTTAGTTCTTATCCTTGCCGTGACTTTCCTTTTTCATTATCCATAGCTAATGGAGATTCAGCATCAGCAAAGTTTTGTCTGGCATAGGCAATTCTCATTGAAAAGTAGATCTATGCTGAGATATTTCATAATATCAGGGCTACTTCTGATATTAGTATTACTAATTTATAGGAGTTCAGAAAGGCAGTGTTTCACAGAATTACAGACTCGTTGAGGTTGGAAGGGACCTCTAGAGGTGATCTGGTCTAATCTTCCTGCTCAAGCAGAGGGGTTAAAAAGCACACAAAGAGATTAGGCAGATATGATTAGAGATGTAGAGTGAGTTTTAATAACTGCCCAGGTCTCCAAACTGTTGTCCATGGTTTCTCTGAATGCAACCCCTGTCAGGCAAATTACCACATATCCCTTATCACTGTGGTGTGCAGAACTTGAAGCTGAGAAGTTGAACCACATTGTCCAGCACTCCAATTATATCATTATATGCTGCTGTGTTGTTCTGCAATCTTTATTTCAAACAACTCTGAGCAAGGGATATTTTTCCTTTGGTCCTTCCACAGCACCTTGCCAATGTGCCTGTTTCCCTTCCCCAAGCTTCATATGGTGCTTAGCAGGGCCATAACATCCTTCCTGTCAGAGACCCTCTGCACCTGGAGCACCTGCTGTCTTTGGCTCCTTCCAGATATATCAATTTCTTCCTGACTTGTTTTCAT
Source organism: Actenoides hombroni (assembly GCA_024336885.1). Taxonomy (NCBI): domain Eukaryota; kingdom Metazoa; phylum Chordata; class Aves; order Coraciiformes; family Alcedinidae; genus Actenoides; species Actenoides hombroni. Next base: position 6,220,705 of record WUAM01000275.1, read on the forward strand.
TTCCAGTACTCTAGCATCTAACTTTCTTGATTAAATCCTTTTCATAACATAAGTGTAAATGGGCAGGACAGGCAGATTCAAGCTTGCTCTGTCTACAAGCCTGCTTTGCTCTACAAGGTGTTCTCAAGCTTATATAGTCCATCTTTCAGTAAAGTGCAGTTCCTTGATGAGTTTGGCCTCTTGTCAGCAATGGTAATACCATTGGAAGTTTCCTGGCTTGTGCTGCTTGTTTCTTCAGCACCTCCAAGTTTCCAAAATGCCAGACATGATAAGATTGTTGTATTCAAGTTGCAAACAGAAGACTAAGGAGGAAGGTGTGTGCATCTGCAGGATTAAAAATAGTTAATAACAATACTATTATTATTATTATTACTATTATTATACACATTTATTTTCAGTTCTCAGCAGAAGCATATTGTGTGCGAATTCACATCAGGTCTTTGAGTAGGTGGAATTGTTCAGGACCTGTGCGTAGGAGCATGTGATCTTTCCCCAACCCCTCCTCCTGGCGAGTGGGACGGAGCAAGCTAAACCAGCCACCACCGATGCGGTGTTGCTGCGGAGGCTCTGTTTTCCACACCATGCCAATGCCATTTGGTGGGCTGTTGTTGTTCAGGTTAGCAAGATGTAAAACTGCCATGACCTTTTATCAACCAAAGGTGAAATGAAAAGGATGGCTTAACCTGTTTTCCTCATTGTTGTAATGTATGTATTCAAAGTGTTTCTCAGAACAAGCTGTCTTGGAGTACTTTATAACTGTATTTACAAGGGTGTGGGGTAGTTTGCAAAAGGAGGGTAACATGAAAGAAATAAAAAGACTTGTAAATTGAGTGGAACGCTTTTGTTGAAATCAATATGAAATTTGAATTATCATTAGTCCCTCAGATTTTCTTTACAAGCTTATGTCTACCTAAATGGTCCAGCTTCCCAGTTGTTGTTGGCATAGTCTCATACTAATGCAGCTGCCTGGCTTGATAGATGGCACCATGGCCAGCCTGCAAGTGTCTAGACCTGAAAACAGACTTGTTGCTTCTCACCTGAACCTTTCACCACTTCAGAAGTCAGCTGGGAGGCAAGAATCTATATTCCATGTGTATAGATTGCACTATATTGCTGTTATAAAAATAGTTATGCTTTGTATTATGCTTTCCAGCACATCAGTCTAGTCGGGGCTATAGGCAAGAGGAGGTTGTGACCAAGCTTCCCTCAGTGTGACACTCCTGCTTCCCAGGGCTGGGGAAGCTGCAGCTTCCTTGGTACCTTGGTGGGGTAAGACTGCACGTCTGGCTCAGCCTGGACACAGCTGGAATCGTTCTCATACTGGAAATCGTAAGACTTGATGGCAATAAGGTTTAGTAATTCCTGAAAGAGCAGAGAAACAGGTTGAAACAGTTTTGTGAATGTGGAGCGTGTTTTGTTATGTGTACTTTCTTTAGTATTCATTCTTTCTTCTTCTGTCTCACTCCAATAATGGTAACATGATAAACTGATAGGGCAGAAGGAAAGGATCTTTGTTCATGCACAGTTGCAGAAAAAGAGCACGTAAATCTGTCAAAAGTGCCACTGTTTTGGTTTTTCTTCAATATTTAATAGTTTGCTTCTTGGCTATTGCACTACTTTCCATTTAATTTTGTGTTATTTCAGTTGAGTTGAAACAAAAAGATAAGAGGGTTTTGTTATCTCTAGGGACTCATTTTCTTGCACCAAGTAGTTTGTGTAGTTGGACAGTGATTTCCAAAGTATTGTGTTTGAAAATGTTATCAAACCCTTGCAGAGCAGTGCCAAAGTACTCTATTTTTGTTTTCTTAAAAGCAAAAACGTAACTGTTTTCAAGAGTTTGGAAGGTACTTCTGAGTTACTTAATTTTATTCATCAGTTTTACAAGGATTACAAATTCTGTCCAAAAAGGGATCACAACCTTTGAAACTTTGTTACCCTAGACTTGACATAATAGATGGACTGGAGCAGCCCCTTGGGAAAGATGGGGGCAATCAAAGCTGTGATGGCAGCTTATTGACAGGCATTTTTTTTTGATTGAGAACTGCAAAGCCTGCCATGATGTGCTGCTGTTCTGCTGCTGAATGAGCCACCTGGGAACCCTGAAGCATCTGGAACTGCCTGTAAGACCTGCTTGAAGGGGAGAAATTGCCTTTTCTTTAAGCATTGGATGCCATTGTTTTAAGAAAATACTGACTTTTTAAAAGAGAAGAGGGAAGAAAGTGTTTGGGCATGATTCATTTCCTCCACTACATTTTCAATATATAGTCAAAGACTTAGTCTGAGGATTCTTGAATTTAGAAATTTTCTAATTTGGAGGTTTGGGGTTTTTTGATTTGTTTGTTTATTTTCTTGGTTTTCTGTTTTTGTTGGTTTTGGTTTGGTTTGTTGG
>WUAM01000275.1:6225312-6235945 GCA_024336885.1 Actenoides hombroni
GATCAGACATTGGAATGGACTGCCCAGGGAGGTGGTGGAGTCACTGTCCCTGGATGTGTTTAAAGAAAGGCTGGATGAAGCACTTAGTGCCATGGTCTAGCCAATGTAGGGGTGTTAAGTCATAAGCTGGACTTGTTGATTTCAGAGGTCTTTTCCAGCCTCAGTAACTCTATTCTCTACTCTGTTTTAGCCAACGGGCAAGGCAAGTAACATCTAGCCATAGGCATAATCATTTATGGCTGGTAGTGTCTTAAATGGCTCAAGCACTTTTGCAAGTAGTCAGTTGAGCATATTGTCCGTCATAAATTATTGATCTGAAATAAAAGGTGGTTTATGCTTAGAACTGAAAAATATGGACAACTAGAATTTTTAAGGATAGCATATCTGGGCATTAAGACAAAGGGACATTTAAAGCAGGCTCCATTTTGACCAGAAAAAAAAAATAATTTTGTTCACTTTTTAAGTGAGCTTTGACATTGTTGATGGTTATTACTGTGTAGCCTGTAGAATGCTAGTTATTTGAGGTCTTGAATATTCAGTATTTCAGTCGTCACAAATGAATAGAACAAGATGAAAACTGCTTCTACAGCGCGAATATGTGTTTTCTTGAAGGTCTATTTAGCCATCCCTGAGAACGTAGGCACAATATCTGTGCTCATTTGATCTCTGTGAAAAATGGTAGAAGTCTTCCTTTTTCTTCCCTTTTCATTTTGCTCAGTTGATTTATTTATGAATTACTGTTTGTGTCAAATGGTTTATTCCTTTTGAAGAGAAATGGAAAATTCTGTCAAATGCTCCTGTTGGGTGAAAATTCACCCCCCTACAACGTGGTGCTAAGGCATTCCAAAGCAATTGTATTCTTGCTAAGACAAAAGTAATATGATAGAGAGGGTTTGGGGCACTTCAGTGGCAGTGAAGTAAAACTGCAAAACCTAAAACCGGGAGGTTGCAAGTGTCACTTCCAACATGGATGGATGCCACAGATTATTCTGTATGCCATTTAACAGAAGTGAAAATTTACTAGATTTTTGAGCTATCTTTCCCTAGACAGTACACAAAGTGCTAAAATCCCATGTTCTAAACAAAACAAAAATAGAGCACAATGCCAACAGCTGGATTTAAAATCCAAATTAATCTAGATTATGAACGCATACCCTGTTTCTAGCAGAATATGATTGACTATTGAAAACATAAACAGCCAAGAGAATGGCAATTTGACTCTTGATGTTCTTCAGTCAAAACTTTAGTCAAGTGCAAGTTATGCCTTGGTTATGCCTGATTTCCCAGGGTAATCGGGTGTCAGTCTGTGGCTGCATTATGCAGGAGGTCACACTTGATATTTGTTATGATCTTTTTTGATTTAAAATCAGAAACTATAGCATGAGCCAAATTGAAATCAGCAGTGTTTGTGTTTGTCTCTTCCCTCCTCTCGCAGGTACTACAGTGCTACCATTTTGCAGATGTCAGGAGTTGAAGATGACAGGCTTGCAATCTGGCTGGCTGCACTGACAGCATTTATAAACTTCATTTTTACTCTTGTGGGAGTCTGGCTTGTCGAAAGGATGGGTCGCCGGAAACTTACACTTGGTAGCTTAACAGGTGAGTGTTTGATTATATAATTATTAATAAAATTATTAGTGAAATGAAAATATAATGTCAAGTGACAATTTTTTCAAAGTAGTCCTCTTTAAAATAATAGTGTTGAGGCTGCCTTCTCCCTGAAATCACAGAACTTTTCAGTACTAATAGTATAGTACTACAGCTAAAGGCTGATTTAAAAAAAGAGAGATTTAGCATGTTATTTTTTCAGGTGCAGTTTGTCCTTCAAGCCATGCTTGATAACATTTTTATTCAGATTTTTTATGCTTTTTTTTTTTCCAGTATAAAAAATCAAATACTTGGAACGTCACAGCTGGTTAGTTTTTAATTCTCATATGTGTATATGTAATACATAATTTCTGACTGGTTATCTGGAATTCAGAACATCTTACCAAGAAGAACCAGAGAAAGTGTATTGCTGAGCCATTTACGGCACTCGTTAAAAAGTGATGCAGTTCTTTGCATAGTTATCTCTAAAACAATACAGTAAATACCTTGCCTACACTAATGAGATTTTAATTAATCTCAGGTATGAGACACTAAAAGACAGAATTCTGGATTTGTACGTTTTGTCCAAATGCTCAGACACCGTAACTCATCACATAGTCCCATCTCTTGGCAGCAGGAAAAGGCAGAGCGAGCCTACCCTCAGCCATGTCCTGCAGTTCACCCCCTAAGTCCCTGCTTGTCCCTGCTTGCTCCCATATTACGTGCTTGTTCTGGCTGGAGTGATCTGCAACCAATACCTGCCTCTGGCTGAACAGCTGAAAGGTTCAGACATTTCCAAGAATAGGGTTTGGGAAAAAGAAACAGTTTCTGCTCCTTTTGAAATAATGTTCACAAGTGTTTAGCTGGGAAGGTTTAATGTCTCCATATTTTGTTCTGTTGTTCCTGTCAGGGATCCAAACTTCTAGTTAATACAACACAGCAGAGCAGGGGACCACCTGCCAAATCGCTGGCCATCTGCAGTTCCCAAGAGTTGGGTGATAATCTACACTCACTGTGTTTGAATGCATTTCTGTAGGCAGAACAGTGACGGTACAGTGCTTCCTCTGGTTTGATACAGATAATCAAATCTGTAAATTAAAAAATGCAGTTTGGAGGCAGTTTGATATTCCAGATTATAATGAATGTGTATTTGATGTGTTACCATTTTGATTTGGAGTCAAGAAACCTGAAGTATTTTTCATGATCCAAGTTCAGAAATGTGGTCATGACAAAGACTGGAAAAGCACTTTCCTCACATTTTAAAAGAAATTATGGAAAATCTCTAATAGCTACTTTTATCAGAGTCTACTTACAGATCGGTTAATATAGTTCCCCATAAGTTTTCTGTGCTTCCAGCCAGTGCAAAGTCTTCCAGGGGGGAAATGCCCCATTCTGTATCAGTCCCTACACAAAGTACCATATTTCTCCTGTGAAACTTGTCTGGTTTCTTGTCTTCCTGCAAAGCACATCTCTCCTGGCACTGCCCTGGTACTTCTGGTTCTCTGGTGTTGCTTCTCCTGTATATTTTATTGGAATGGAGTATTTATTTATCTATTTATTTGGCCCCAATAACCTCATATGTCTGGCCAGCCCCTGTGGGGTTTATTGCTTATCTGGACCCAGATGTATAGGTGTGGTTGCCACGTGGACTTCTACAGTCACAGAACTTTTTGCTTTTGGCTCTGCTGAACACGTTCAAAGTTTATACATTTGAAATATAGATATAAATGTCTCTTACAGAGTATATTAGTCATAGAACAGAGGAGGATATAGACATAAGACATAATTAACAAAGGTGCATAATACAGTTAAGGGTTATTTTTTTATGATTTGTGGATACAAATGGGTAAAAATGGTCTTTCTTCTGTGGTCAGTTGCTGGCTGTCAGTCTGCAGTGTCACATGACCCATGCTACATTGCTTCCTCTGTTCTTTATCATATGGCCCCTCCTTAAGGAAAATAGAAACAAGGACAGTAACAAGATCATATGTCATCTCTCTGTACTATTTAGAATTTTTTTTATGCAACATTTGACACTTTGATTTAGCTAGTGGTGGGTATGATATGTTTTCCTTAGCAAGACAAAATAAATAAAATGGTAAATGCTAAATCTGCTGATAGGTTCATTTTCCATGATGAGTTTTCTCATGAAGTAAACATATTTTACTGCTCTACTTTGGTTTGTGTTTCTCAGGACATTGACTTTCACTCTGAGTTATTACTGGTTGTTCTCTGGCCTTCGGAGAAGCCAGGTTTGCCACAGTCTCCTGTTACATAAAATGAAGACAAAACTACTACCTTTGCCTTCTGCTGCAAGGGTGTGGAGGGGTTTTTTTTAATAAAGGTTAATTGGTTTGATATTTGTTAGATAACCTACAAAAGGAATCAGTAGAGCAATAGTAACATTAATATTTTGATTAAAAGCCATTATACTGCAATTTTGTAAACTCATGCAGCTTTTCCTGCTTTCGGAAAACATTTGGGGAAGAGCTATTTTACATATAATGTAATGTATATCATTTTTCAAGATATTAGCAACTTTTCAAAACTGAGTCTTTCAGATAGATCCAGAAGCATTAGAAAAACTACAGTAAACTGCTTCTGCCAAAAATAAAATAAAAAAAATTAAAAATCACACCTTTTAGTTCTCTTTACTACAGTTACTGATTCCTCTTAGTCTTCCATTCATCCTTGTCATCATTTCTTTTTCTTTTATTTGCGGGTTTTTTTCAGTTAATTGCTTTCTTCAAAGCTGCTAATTGGGAGCATGGAAGAATTTTGACAAGTGCAGAATCCATTTTACTGTGTTTTCCTTTTTCCCCTTCAGAAATTTCCAATTTGAATTCATGGTGGTACTTGTGCATTGGAAAATTTGTAACAGAAAGGATCTAAAATATCTTCAGGATATGTTTTTTTCTATTTATCCATCTCAGTTCCTGTTGTACTGTAACTGTATGGTTTTGTTCTTCATAGACAAACTTCCCACAGAATCAAAATACATAATATATTTCATTCACTACGTTTACGTATTCAATACTTTTCCAAAGAAGTAAGACATTTGCAGAGGTACTGGAGAGAGTGTTAGTGTATTTGGTTAACTTAAAAGACAGGCAAAGCATATTTAGAATGAATATAAATAAGATTATAGTCCCTGTCTAAAGATATTTGCTGTCTGATTTATGACATTTTGAAAGTACAGTAAATCTAGTGCAATATCCAGCCTGTCCAGAAAACTGGGATTATTAGCATACCCACTAGCCATAGCAGTACAAAGCCAAGTGCGGAATAAACTGGAATCATGTTTTATGGTGAGTAGGTGCTTTCTCCTCATGTAGTTTGTGATTGAGTTGAAGGTCTTAGTTGCCTCAGTTTGGGTCAGTGTGTGGTCCAATCATCTGCAGTTCATGCATATTCATGCCTATTAGCCATGGCTGCTGCACAGACATTCAGGAATAATTTTATTTCACAGATCTTGGTACTTCAGATATTATTTATATCTCAGGAAAAGCTTTTCATATACTTGGTAGGCTTCCTGCTAGGAAACTCTTGATTTTCTTTTTAAACACATCATCAAACCCACTCCTGAAACTGCCAAAACATCCCCTTTGCCCTCTGCCTGCCAAAAAAATGACCAAACCCCAAGATAAAAAGCAGATAATGTGTAATTGCATAGAGATAACATTTTTAATGTAGTGGCGTTTCTAACGGTTTGTACAGATACACTTCTGAGAAAATCACTTACATGCGTCCAACGTACAAAGAAAAGAGATGACGAGGAGTGTTTGGAATTGAACACAGTATCCTTCATTTGCCCTCAGCCATTAAGCTGTGTCACTGCACACTTCTAAATGTGTACTGCCTTCCAACTGGGATGTGCTTCAGGGGGTTGTGAGTCTGTTTACATATCATAAGGATAATGTTATTAGATCATTAGTAACTAACTCACAATGTTAATACTAGTTTTAAATCAGGCTATACATGTTATATGTGATTTCTCAAAGCATGACACATAAATAGTGAGTGTGCAAATATGTATACAGTGTATTTTATGCAACATAGAACTTGATGCCTCGTTGAGTAGCAAAATGTAAAGGTTTTAGAAGTCTGAGTTTGGGATGGTTGGAGTAGTGAATTCATGAGTAGTGAATTATAGATGTTTTCATTAAAATGATACTGCTTATAGTCTGTGTGGGACAAATAAGGTAGGAAAACTATGAGTTATGTTCTAGCAATGGCCTGTTGCACAAAGTGTGAACCTTTTTTGCTATCTTCCCTCTACATGCACAGCTCACACACAGGGAATTTGTTGAAGGGGACAGGAACAGATAGGTGGAAGGGGGCTCTTTCCTAGCAGATGTTTTGTGTGCTCTTTGAAACAAGATCAGAAAATGCAGTTGTGCTTTTTGCTGGTGTTTTTATGAAAAAAATCAAATTTCTCTTATTTCACAAAGGAAAGTAGAGTCAATTAAAAAGCTGATGCTTTGATCTGTTTTACAGGAAAGCCTGCAAGTCTGGGTGTGAGACTGGGAAAAAGTGTGGTCATTTCAAAGTCACTATTAAATGTTACTTTCACAGCATTCTTTTCAACAGCAAAAAGAATATATCCATTCATTCATGCAGTCTTCATTTCCACATTAAAACCAAAGTCTCAGCCTATTAATATCTGGACATTAAACCTGACTCACTTGATTTTGACATCTAACCTATCTAAAGATGTAAATGTAGCAAAGGATATTTTTTTTAGGTTCTCATCACAACTCCTTAGCAAATGTTGTGTGCCTTGCTTTCCCAAGCATAGTTCAGTTCAATAGAGAATTATTTTATATGCTCTGGAGAAAAATATCACCTTGTTCTTTCAGGTACTGCTGTAGCACTCGTTATCCTAGCTTCAGGATTTTTGCTGTCAGCTCAGGTCTCGCCAAGAGTCACACTTAATCCACCAGATCCTTCGCATCGAAACTCTACCTGCACAAAATACAGGTGAGATTTCACGATCATTCATCCAATCTTTTTGAACGTTGTTTTCAGTTAACTGAGTTTTACAACTTAGTGTGAGTTATTTGTGAAGTCTAGTACAAGGAACTAGATACTTGAAGTTAAAATCCTAACTTCTCTCAACAGAGAAAATTAGACTTTCTGCTTAAATCCCCTTAAATCATCCCTTGGAGCTTCTTGAACTAAATAAGGTGGTTAATCAGCAAACTCCAACTTGAGATGTCCTTTGTTATGTCACACCTGCTGCAGTTTACAGTGGACACAAAGTTAGGAATATATTAACAAGTAATTTGTAAAAATGCTTGCTGTTCTTCATCTGCTTGTATATTTGTCATGTGTAACAGCTGTAAACTCTTCAAGAAGATGTGTTCCTTGCCTTCTGTTTTCCTGAGTGGAAAAAAAGTCTTCAGATAATTACAGACCAATTAACAATTAAAATAAATGTCTTTGTTTTTTTTTAACTCTGTTTCTCTAGTGAGGAGAAGATGCACTTTCATGTGCAATCATAGTTCCAAATAATGTTACTTCTAAGCTGTTAGGAATGTGTCATTTTTTGTATTTTTGGGGTTTTATTCATGTGTGTTCATATGTTTCTATAGCTGTCGGACTAGAAAATTCTGTATTGAGTGATGACTAGGCAAATGGCTGAAGAAATACTTATGTTCAAAATTTGTTTTCCATGTGCTTTCAATAGAGATAAATATAAAGAAATGAGAAATATGCTTCTAGTTTCCTAGCAGTATTGGCTTTTCCTATGCCAGCACAATGTCTGAAGTGAAAAATTCTGAGGATCTGAAGCTTTATAGACCCCTGGGAAGGGGACAGAAGCCTTCAAAAAAGTGTAAATAGATGCTAATAACTGCAGTGTTAGATAATACCAGGTATGAGGATCTCTACAGGCAAAACCCCTGTAATTTTTACTTGTTTTCTACTACAGAGTCAACTATATTTTGCAATTTTTGAGTTGTGCCTATACAGCTTTTTCAAATGACAGGTAATCTGGTTAAAAGATGCGAAGAGGAGCTCTTTTTTTCAGAATAAGATAACATTAATAGCAGGATGTCAGAAGGATTTGCCTAGGACTTAACTATTTAGAAAGGGTGTCTGAAGAGCAGAGATGCACCATTTGTAGAACTCATTATTTGTTACCTAATAAAGCTTTGTGATTATATAACCTGAAACAGTATAAAATTTACATGGAAGAAATATGGTAAGTCCCCCTTAAGAAGTAATGAAAAATTATTTGACAGTTTTCATTTTCCAGTTAACCACAACTGGTTTACACTTAACCTGTGTAAGGTTGTACAGGTGTTTGCAGTGTGACCGCGTCTCTTCTTGGATCTTAGTCTTTTCAGCATCTGTGATCTGTTACTTATCATCGAGGCCACAGAGAAACTCAGAGGTAAATTTAAGAGTACAAAACAGCATAGTCTCAAAATTTGTCATCTTAAAAATGAGAAGATAAGCTAGCCACTCCTATTATTCTTCTGACTACCCAAAACTCTATAAACTTGTTGCCATTTTTACTGGGGACTTGCCTGGTTCTGGAAGGAAGTCAAGGTCAGGGCATGTGCACGAGCTGCCCTACTGCCTTTTCCCAGTCTTTAAAGAACTAAAATGTGTGACCATCCCACTCTGCCTTTCTTTGGGACATTCGCTCATTTCTGGAAAACACCTATTGTCCTGTTACCTTGTATTCTCAGTCTTTTTGTCTCATTTCATTCAGGTGCTTCTCTCTCTTAGTGCACTTCTGAGACTTGGTCAGCTGTAGAAGACGTAACATGAACTTGTTGTACTTGAGCAATATTTTTCGCCTTGGCTACTATATGAAAATGGTAACTTTTATGTAGAGCTTAAGTTAACCCTGAGGCTCATATCCTAAGGAAATTATACCTGTACACAAGAACATACTCAGGTTCCTTCCCGAAGTGATTGCCTACAGAGTTTGGTTAAGATAATACAGTCAGTGCCAGCTGTGCTGCACGCACAAGGGCTCTGTTGTTCATCTTGAATGAGTCACCCTCATGGGGTTAATGTTCCTAAGCTCACTGTACAAATACACTCCACTGATAGAAAAGCACCAATATTTAGTTCTCTTACACAGCAGTTTTATGAGATTGCTAATAGGTAGAAATATGTATTTTCTTTATGAATTTAGGAAAAGTATATAATTGTGATCAGTCATGAAACACCCAGCTAACCTAGTAACTGAAATGGGTTTTATTATATTTAACAACCTTAGGATACGTATAGTAAGTATATTAGCTATTGTACTTTGTTGAGTTAACTCATTGACAGTCTAATTTATCTGCAAGGTAGACATCAGTTTTCTTCATACTGTCACTGTATCGTAGAACCAGTATTTTTTTAAGCATGCTTTTCATTTTATGTTTCTAATGTCAAAGTGACTGAGCTACTGGTCATTCCAGTAACTGAGAACTGCAATAATAAATATAGTAATGTATTTCTGCTGTTAAGGTCAGAAGATTATGAGTATGCAAAGAGATGTTTGTGAATAATGTTTCCAGCTCTTATGAAATGTAATTAAAATTCTGATAGACAGTTTATGTTGTAGAACTGTAAAATAACCTTGATGTAGTCTTGAAATATATTAAGTAGATAATATAAGGATTTATCACTTAGTGATAATTTTCCACTTGCTAGCATGTTGACCCTATCCGTCAAAGCTTGTAATTTAATTTAAAATTATATGGGATAAGAGGGAATATGTTAGTTCCATGTAGTAAGCATCTTTAAAGTGAATGAGGAAAAACTCCCCTCATCAATTTAAACACAAAGATTTGAAAAGTTACTTACCGGAACAATAATTCTGAGTGTAATGCAGACCCTGTAACTATTGTTATCATTTCCACTTGCTTTTTCTTTGAATTAGGCTCTGCATTACTGAGGTAACAAGGCAGTATTCATAGTAACCTATTAACACTTCACATCTCTGCTAATACTTGTAAGATTTTGCTGTTTAGTGCAAACTGACAATGCTTAGGGAGTTATTTTGCAAAATCTTCCAAAGTGATGATATTATACTTTATATGGTCTTCAGGTTTTAGCCACAGAAGGATAATTATAATCAAGTTTGAACAAGGCTTGTATCTGATCTGCCCAGAAGCTAGAAGCATATTACCTATGTGTAGGTTCTCTTAGGAAGAGTAGTTTTAAAAGCAAACTATTCTATGAAAACTGCCATTATGCTTGAAGTATAGGTACAAATCAGTTGTTTCTGTTATTTATTGTCTGTGTTGCTCAGTTCCAGGCATAATTCATGAAGCTGTTGTGCTAGGGGTTATATAAATTCAGAAAAACAAAGATCATCAAAGACAAGAGACAACTGATACCTATGTACGAGTAGATGAGGTCACTTTTCATGTGGTGTCGGCATTCCAGCACAGTCTGCTGTCAAGGTGCTAATAGTAGTAGTGGTGTAGCCATGATGGTCTAATGACTTATGCAAAGCTAGGTTGGTAGAAAGCAGTTTTCCTTGTAGGACTATGATAGGTAGGAAGAAAGGATCAACCATCGGGGTCATTTCCAGGTCTAAAGCAGAAGCAGCAAATACCAAGAAGCAGAAAATAGTTGCTCTGAGTTTATACAAATTGTGTTGCTTAGTTAAGGCATGTGAGTCTTTATAAAAGAGGGCCTAAGGGAACTTTGAAGAGAGCTAATATGTTTATACGTGGCTGACATGTAAAGAAGTATAAGGATTCAGTACTGGTCTGGAACTTTATATAGGAGTCACTGAAGAATAATAGTATCAGTGGACTGAAGGGCCTAGAGCAGAAGTCCTGTGGGGAGTGGCTGAGGGAGCTGGGGTTGCTTAGTCTGGAGAAGAGGAGGCTGAGGGGAGACCTTATCTCTCTCTACAACTAACTGAAAGGAGGTTGGAGTGAGGATGGGGACAGCCTCTTCTCCCTGGTGACATGTGACAGGACCAGAGGGAATGGATGGAAGCTGTGCCCGGGGAGGTTTAGGCTGGATATTAGGAAACATTTCTTCACTGAAAGGGTTATCAAACCTTGGAATGGTCTGCCCAGGG
>WUAM01000275.1:6240414-6311574 GCA_024336885.1 Actenoides hombroni
ATAAATATATTTTATTTCCGTTTTTTGAGGGAGAAATTTAGGGTAAACAGTCTCAGCACACAATTTTTTTTTTTGTTGTTTTTAAATTACTTCTTTAAAAACAAAATTTTCCTTGCTTATTTCTTCATCTTCAGTGATCGTCTTTATTAAGTGATACAGATTTCCTTACTGTGTTATGAAACACTTGTAATATGTGTATGTTGGAATTTTGAAGGAAAAATGCATTGATCTTCATCTTGGAAAAAGCGCTGACTATCTCATCAAAGTCAGCGTTAAAATCTTACAGTGGTGATAAAACAGGGCACAGAAGAATGCTAGATGATCTGAACAGCAACTCCCTACCCTAAGTGTGCTGGCAGTTAGATTTGAAAGGACTTTAAATCTCGTATATTGAATTTCTGTGTTTCCTCTGACATAAATTGATGTTGTCTCTAAAATCTTAAGTCAAAGCCTGATTGTATGAACTCACTGTACAACTAATGGCAAAAAATCCTAACCCAAAGGTAAAGGGTTTTAAATATTTGTTACACTTCTCCGCCTGAAAGACAAGCTTCAGAAAAGCTGTGGAAAGTAACCAAGCTGTGGTAAATAGTAATTTTAAATTACTTAAACTGTTATGAGTAACTATAACCTCTGACATTTGACATGACATGAAATCCAGCAGCCTTTGTTGTGTTGAATGCCAACTGGAATAAATGTTGTGCATACCCAATAAGGCCTGAGGAACAGCTGAATTAACTGCCATGTAGGCAGACATTGTAATCGGTCAAATTTCTCAAGTTTTTTTCTGGACTGTTGCATGGGTAAGGAGGAATAAATAAAGATACCTTCTGGTTCTTGAGTGGTTACTGATACCTAACGCCATATGAGGTTATGTGGAGTTACTCAGAGTGAGCTTCATAGGACAGGACAGACAACGCACAGTTCAGTTCTGACATTCATCTCATACATTGATTTTTGTGAGGACATTGAGGGAAATAAGGTGTCCAGTCCCCAGTCTGTCCTCAACTGGCAACACCACAAAAAAGACATTCCTTGCTGTGTCTAATTGTCATTCTGCATTCCTGTGTCTTCCTGATGTTCTGGCTGCTGCTGAGTATTTGACTGTATTTCTGCTTGAAGTAAAACGTAAAAAGTGTAAATCTAGAGAAACCTTGAATCTTGAAATTATCCAAAGAGAATTGTTGTCTAAAGACCACTTCAATGTGTTAAATTTTGCACACAGTGTTCCCATTGGATGTAGTTTGTGCATAGTTGACTTCAAAATGCGCTGCTGCACTTGGTGAGATGTAGTATTTGGAACTATCTGCTTTTGATGGTGGGATGCCACGCTGGATGTGCTAGCACCCTGGGGCTTCTTAGAAATTCTTGTTGTAACTGGGACTTTGATGCACAACATAATTTGACTGGAAGACGTTCTACAATTTGAAAATCACGTATCAATATCCTGTGTGATATCACAGGATTCTTTTCACTAGAAGATGCTATAATTTTTCAGTTATTTTTGATATTATTATTACATAAACACACTCGTGATTTATAAAAATGTCTTTATTCGTCTGCATTCTTCAGTTCCTGTCAACTGTTTTGGTTGCTGCCCATTGCTGTCCTAATACTGATTAGCAAAATGTGGCTAAGGCTCACTAATGTAATGTTGAAATTGTCCTTTCCTTTCCTAGTAGATAATTACAGAGTTATGATTTTCCCATTTATCTTTGCAAGAGAAGAAATGTTTACTGCAGATAGGTGATTCACTTCTATCTGAAAGTTTTGTTTCATCTCCATTGTAAATATATTTTCTGCAGTTTATCTCTTTAAGAGCTGATTAAATGCAGCTTCCTGAATATAAAAAAACCAAAACCCCCTTTCAAACCTGAAATTGTTAAGAGAATGGCATAATTAAAATAGATTTATTTTCTAAAAAGTAGAGAGCATTGAAATTCTGCAATAATTTAGGAAGAATACAATAACAAAGAACACAAATTTCTTAAACTTGGGAATAGGAAAAAAAAACCCCATTGTTTTTAACACTTTTTCATCACTTTTTTTTTTCCAACTACCATATGAATGACCTTTTTATAACTTTTAAAGACATGATAGTAAAAAAAATGTGACCAACTAGATTTTAGACGTGTACTTTCAGACTTTTTAAATCCACATAATCTGGTTTACTGATTTAGCTTTTTGTAACTTTGTTATACAGATACTTTTACTTTTTCTCATACTGGTATAGTAGTTTAAGCAGATTATTTCTTCATTTACTAAGTCATTGTTATGATAAAGATACTCAAAGAATTATTTCCTTGGTTTTGTTACAAGGATATATGTTGAAGCTATTTTGGTCACCTTAATTATACATTTCCAAATGTTACATTTCAAAGTTTAATTTTAATTTCAAATTTCCAGACTTAATCCATGCTTTATAGTTTCTCGTTCTCCTATTTTTAACTTCAAAAGTTATCCCCTAGAATATATCAGGGGCTTTACTGTTTCAGAATGTTTCAGAATCACAGAATGGTAGGGGTTAGAAGGGACCTCTGGAGATCATCTGGTCCAAGCCCCTTGCCAAAGCAGGTTCATCTAGGGCAGGTTGCACAGGAACCTGTCCAGGTGGGTTTTGAAAGTCTCTAGAGAAGGAGACTCCACAACCCCCCTGGGCAGCCTGGTTTAGGGCTCTGTCACCCTCACAGCAGAGATGATTTTCCTCACGTTGAGGTGGAACTTACTGTGTTCCAGTTTGTGCCCATTGCCCCTTGTCCTATCACTGGGCGCCCCTGAAAAGAAACTGGTCGCATCCTCTTGACACCCACCCTTCAGATATTTATAAACATTGATAAGAACACAAAGTTTCTCTGAATCTGAGATGGTTTCTGGGGAAGATAAACAACAGGTAGTTTAACCACAGTAGAAACGGTCTTGAGCATTTGCAAGATCTGGGAAAGCTTGTGCCGGAAGCGTTCAGATAACTTGCCCTGCATGAGGGGTTTTGGAATGCCTTCATAGCTCACCTGCCCAAATCCAATTCAATTTGTTCTCAGGGGTACATTTTAGACTGACACCTGTGTGAAATATCTGTAGGGAACTTAGTGTCTAGGCTCTCAGTAGTAAGTGGGGATGCAGTCAGTGCAACCAGTGGAGTCTGGAGAATAATGTTACTGTCTAGTCGCTTGAATAGCTTGCAAGGTTGCATTGAGAAAACTGCCTAAATGTAAGCATCTCTTGTGCCTTGAGACTCCCAGGGAAATCAAAGGTATCTGTATGGAGCTGGCAAGTGTAATGCAAGGGGATGATCTGGAAGAACACTGCACACTCTGCAGTGACAGGTGAAGGACAGGCGGGATATTTTGGGGAACTAGATGTCTGTATGTGAATTAGCTCCATTGACTGCTGACTCTATCAACTACAGTGGGAGCTCAGGATCTGAGTTTCCATGTAAAGACACATGGTATCGTGATCTCAGACTCACTCCCACATCTGTATGTGCCAAAATCCTAGTTTGGTTATTAAGTACAATGTATGATTCTTTCTCTTCAATACATATCTGTCTTTTTTTTTTTTTAATTAAAATTCATTCCATGAGTGAATTCTATAGCCTGATCAGGTGTCACTGAGCAATTTGCAACTGGGCGACCAAAATGCGGTACAGAAGGTGGCACAAGGAATCTGTATTACTTTTTGGGCAGTTTCTATTGCCTTATTTCTAACACTGACAACTTGACTATGTGCATTCCAAGATTGATTAGGAGCTGTTGTTTTTGACATGTACAAATGAATAAAGTGTTGCCTAAGTATTTATTTATTTATTTTCCAGTTACTGTAATGGATGTATGTTAGATCCAGACTGTGGTCTCTGCTACAAATTGAACAACTCAAGTGTTGTTGAGTCCTCATGCATTCCTGTTGATAAAGATTCTACAATGAAAGCAGCTTGGGGCAGGTATGTCACTTTTCAGGATTTTCTCATCTTGTGCTTTACTGACAGTGTATTTTATGCTATTGAAAACATTTCTGCTTTTGCATAAAATATTACTCTTAGGATGTTCTGGAAGAAGAAGGTAACTTGGCATTGTCAAAATGGGTGATTACATTCTAACAGCTGTTCTCAGTAAAAGTATTAACCCTGATGTGTGCAGCCACTTCAGTGTAGTCTGTAACTCAGAATCTATGGCAAAAGTATAGTAGCAATTAGGAAAATTATTTTCCCCTGATGCCTTCATTCAAGTTGGAATGTTTCCTAGGTATACATGTAAAGCCCTCTGAATTAATTTTCTTTTTAAATGCTTTTATTAAACCACACTTATAATATTGGCCTACTAAAGAAGCTGTGTTGCCTAGCTGAATAATCTAAAATGATAAAAATCTGAAAAGTTGAAACTGTCAAAGCATAGCTTGTGGCCACAGATTTCTGTGTTCCTGTGCTTCAAAGCAACATCATACCATATGTTGCACTCGGGGTGTAAAAACACGTACATTCATAAAAAAGTGCAAGTGCAGAATACATCACCCCTCTTTTTGTTAAGCAACACGAAGATTCCCTGCGAAGTCACAGTAATTTTCAAGTTTTCTGAAGTATTGACTTTTCTTAAGGGATGGCTTTATGAGTTGGAACATCCTGTAAAAGCTTTATCAAGACTTTAACAATGACTAGCACTTGGATTAGAGTTTAGCATGGTTGAGTGCCACAAGGGAATTATGTAATTATTGCTGATAAAATGTGTAATACTGCTGAGAAAACCCTCTTGCCATAATGTATCTATGCCTCCCATGCACCATAAACATACAGGGTAAATAGGCAAAGGTTTGTGTGGTGGTTTGGGCTTTTTTCTTATGTTTTTAACTTTCACATGTCTTTCTCAGAAGTTAAAGCCAAATGCTTTAGTGGCAGTGAGTCATATTGGGCAGAGGTTGGAGGATATGAAAATATCTGCTAATTGTAGAATCATTAATTTAAAATTACACTAATATTGCCCTCCTTTTGACTTAGAATCATAGGATCATAGAATGGCTTGAGTCGAAAGGGACCTTAAAGATCATCTACTTCCAACCCCCCTGCCCTGGGCAGGGGCGCCTTCCACTAGACCAGGTTGTGCAAGTCACAATCCAACCTGGTCTGAGGACTTCTAATAGAGGACTTCTGTACTATTAGAATGTTATGCCAAGTGCAAAAGAAGGTAGCTTATATTTGTAATCCGTATTTAAAATCACTGTGATCATTTGGGGGCTATTACTGTTTATTAATAAATAACTGTGAAAACTGCAATTCTCCTCCCTCTTGCTTGTTCAGTGGCTCATTATTCAACATACAGAATCACAGAATGTCTTTGGTTGGAAAAGATCTTCAAGATCATCTAGTCCAACCTTCGACAAAACGCTACAAGCTCACCACTAAACCCTGTCCCTGAGCACCAGGTCCACACGCCATTTAAATGCCTCCAGGGATGGAGACTCCACCAGTGCCCTGGGCAGACCATTCCAAGGTTTGACAACCCTTTCAGTGAAGAAATGTTTCCTTATCCAGCCTAAACCTCCCCGGGCACAGCTTCCATCCATTCCCTCTGGTCCTGTCACACGTCACCAGGGAGAAGAGGCTGTCCCCATCCTCACTCCAACCTCCTTTCAGGTAGTTGTAGAGAGTAATTTTAGAGCAATTTTAAATTAATGATTCTACAATAATAGATATTTTCATATCTTCCAACCTCTGCCCAGTATGACTCACTGCCACTAAAGCACTTGGTTTTAACTTCTGATAAAGACACATGGAAGTTAAAAAATACCTTGCGTATTACCTAATATCCTGCTGTGCTCTGCAGCACTTGAACTCTCATAGTTGTAAGGTAGCAGATCTCTCTTTGTATTATGAGTCAACTTTCATTTCATATATGCTGTAGCTTTAAGTAGCATGTCTGTCATTAGTAAAATCATGCTAGCCTGCAGGAAGACATAAATGGAAACATAAACTTATTATGAATAGTTGATAGATAAAATCAAGCATTATTAGGCAATGTTATTGTATAACGTGTAGTAAATGTGGGCATCCGTAATCCTTTTGTATTCATGATTCACTCCCAAATAGCACTCCTTGCTGTACAGCCTATAAGAGCAAATTAGATAGGAAAGAAGAAATATTTCCATTCCATATTGCAAAACTTTCCATATTGTGCAGTAATTCCATAGCGTAAGGATTCTGTTCAAATCATCCAAGAGAAAACGAGACCATTTAAAATTTATTATATTGGTGGCCACTAGAGCGGATGGAAGACCAGTAAGATATCCACAGTTCCTTTTCCAAAGATTGTATGTTCATCCCCATTTCTAGTGTTTATTTCATTAATCTCACCTCCCCTTGGTCTGTATTCAGAGTTTTCTCAAAGCCAGTCCTTCAAGCTGTGAAATGTCAGGTGGCACCCTCTGTGCCTCCCAAGCCCTGTAAACAGGCAAGCATTTCACCTCCTCCTCGAGGATATGTGTATTTCTGCAGAGTGCTCCAGAGGGAATCCCCAGAGATTTTTGTTTCCAAGAGTTCACAGCCAGGTACCTCACCCCAGCTCTGCTTCCTCAAATCCCAAGTCTGCTTTACAGCAAAAGCAATCCCAGAAAGCTGTAGGATTTCCCCGGCCAGTGAGAAGATTGCTGCAGTGAGAACGGAGTAGTTGCATCCCTGGCTGTCTGAGAGCAGTAGGAGTCATCTCTGTCTTTCTGGCAGCTCAGGGAGAACAAGAGCCTAAGACAAACTAACAGCACCGGTGAAGAAATTACCCCCGTGCTGATGCTTGAAATTGCAGCCTTTCCTTTCACAAAGTTACGAGGTCACATTCTAGGTGTACAGTGGCAGTTATTTAAAAATACATGGCATTTTTATGATCGGAAACTGGTTTAATAGTTTTAAAGAAGATTTCATGATCTCTGGACAGATGATAATGGTAATTATTACATGTGGCCTCATTGTAACTCCTGTGTATTCTGATGGCTTCCTGCCATCTAGTATTGGCTGAAAGAGTTTAAATGGCTTAAAACTTCCAGAGTTGCACCGGCCTCATATGGCAAATTGATTTTGCCATTAATTTTGCTCAGGAGAGAAGGAAGACCTGAGCTATTTGTTTGGGATCTGTGGGACTTCCGTTAGCCTGAGCATTAGCAAAGGCAGCAACTCTGGCTGATGCAGGAGGTTCATAGAGACAGCTTCTGCCTGGCTCGGCTTGCCAGTGCCATGCAGAGCGTTTTGCTGCTGCTGCAATTGCATTTTGCTTGTGCTTTTCCTGGTGGAGCGCTGGGAGCTGCAGCCGTGGAGCAGTGCCTGCGGTCGCATCACACGGTGGGTGTGCAGCCACGGAGCTCTGCACCCGTCTTAACACAGCCATCCTGACACGGCTCAGGGGCTTATGTATGCCTGGTGTGTAACCTGCCAGCGAGGTGAGAGGAGCTCAGAGGCACCAACAGAGAAGGCCTTGTCATATTTTTCATACAGCTCTTTGCAGCCATGCAAGCTGACACAGAAAAGCTGCTTGTTTATATATTTATAGCTTTCCACTGTTCTTCACAGTTAGTCCCAAGGTACTTCAGTAACATTAACATAACAAGCAATGTTTTGACGCTTATCATAAAATACTCTAATGTATTTTTATTTGCAAGAAGTTTCCGCGGTGCAGGCCCGGTGTACTAGACACTTATCTTTATTGTTAATCGTATTTATTCAGTTACAGTATGTTCTACATTGAGAAGTTCTAGGGAGGGTAGGGAAGAGAGCAGAGATTTCAGTCTCCTGGGGCTGCCAGCAAGGCTGTTTGTGTTGCTGTGGTTGTCATAGAAACCTAGGGAGACAATTAGAGCATCCGAATGTTTTTCAAGAAGAATATAGCACTTTGGTTTTTCTGAATTTAGGGAACTCAGTGGCCAGCAGTGGCTCTGGGGGAGAAAAAACACATAAGAATAAGTCTAACCGAGTTCAAGCCAGGTCTTGAAGCAGCATGGGTAATATTCAGCGGCACACTTGGAAGCTCATACATTTAAGACAAAGAATATGGATTTTTTATTATTTAATCAGTTACATAAGCCTGGCTGGTATTGGGATAATAGGAGAGAGGGGAGCATCTTGCCTGCAGCACCGGCACAGTCAGGTGCTTTGCTGCCCTTGGTGTTACTGAACCGGTTAACATTAATGACTGTTGACTTGCAAACTTTGCTGCCTCCAGCTCTGCCCAGGGTCATATAAAGGGTGGTTTCAAGACGGCAAGCAAAATTATTCTTAAATTATGCACTTTGTAATAAAAGAAGACAATCTGTGTCTTCTCTCTCAGTGTGGTGTGAGGGTTCTGTGTTGGGACTCTGTTCTCCAAGTTTTAGGGAAGTTTTGCATTTAGCAGTAGCACAGAAGGGTTTGCAGTTCTGTTCACTTCATGAACATCGAATTATAACATCCCCACGAAGCTGATAAAAACATTATCTTGCTTTTACAGATGGGAATGCAGTGGTAAAGTTCCAATAGGAAGCTCAGGTGGCACGACAGAGGTCATGGGAGGCGATTGCTTCCAGTTCTGTACTTGCAGAGCACAAACTGAAATCTCATTTTTCCTCACAATTGTAATTACTCCCACAGTACTCTTGGAAACCTTGAAACTTCTGTCTGTGTAATCACAATAACCCTAAAGGCCAGCCAAGAATGTCTAGAATTAACTTTAAATTACATTAATATTCTTACAGTTGAAAGAATAACTGTGCAGCAAGGAAAGGAGCTACTAATAGTGCCCTGACACAACATTAACCTTGACATGAGTATGTTGTCAAGACCACAGCAGGCCCACAACTGTGAGCTAAAAGGCTCTCATGAGTGACTCTGAGCAATCTCCCTCTGGAGAAAAAGATGTTGACTTTATACAGTAAACAATTATGAAGAAATAATAACATCGTCTGCAGATCAGAGACAAGCCTAGAAGCCATCCTGGCCACAAATTAGCTGGCAGGTGTCCACAAACCCTGAAGGAGGATGATTTGGAACAGAAATCTATAAAGGGAGAGGAGCTGAGTGATTTGCTTTCTTCTGCCATTTTTATTAACTTCATTAGAGGAACACATCCCTGCCACGGGTGTTTAATGCCTCATGGAGAATCCTGCTTTTGTCAATATAAAGAAGCGTTCCCTTCTCTAAGGGCAGACATTGCAAAGGCAAGTGCAAGAGCAGCTCTGTGTTTGGAAGGCTCTTCATTTTCCTCTGGCCAGGGTCCTCTTGAGCTCCTTCCTTCTGTGTGATGTTAATGGCATGTTTGCAGTTGCTTGGTAATGCTGTTACGTGTCACTGTGTGCCTGTTGCTCGTATCCATCAGTCTGCTGAGGAGCTCAACCGTATCTTGGAAACCTGTTCTCAGGAAAAGTGGGTTTAAAGTACCTGACAATGTGAGGTACCAGGTCATGCAGGCAGTCAAACCCTGGCTCCCAGCTTCAGGAGAGTTCCCACCTCAGGAATGCATAATGACCTTGGCATTTGAGCCTGTACACTAACTAGATTCCAGTGGTTAAAAAAACCCCATGGGAGTTCATTAGCTGCATTCTCAGACAACAGCCTGGTTCGTGTCCAGTGGGGGTCGTGCCAGTGTCTGTCACAGCTTTGGGAGTATTCTGGGGAGCTTTACATTCATCCAGTGCTGCCTGTTGTCTAATGCATAGCAGATGAGACGGTTACAATGATCAGAATGCTTTTTCTTTGAAGCGACGTTAGATTTTTCTAGAAATAGCTGGTTCCTTTTGCTGCTTGTACAGAAAGACAGATACAAATACATTCATTACACTTGTTTTGCTAGTCGCTGTCTTACAAAGATGCTTTTGCAATGTGACAAGTACATTTGTAAAAGTTGCTGTGACTGCTTTACTAATGCAAAAAGAAGTTGTATGTGCCTATTCACACATTTTAAAGATTGAGAATCATTTTGCAATATGTACTGGGGAATTGGAATTCAGACCTTTCCTGTTAGCACCAAAAGGCTGGCACCAGAGCAGCCCTCCGGGAAGGAAGTCCTCCTCTCTCTCTGGCTGGACGTAGCTTGTTTTGTCATGCGGGTAGTAGAAGATTTTATTGCTGAAATGATGATTTGCAATCTTTTTACAGGGGCCTGCATGGAAAAGTGCTGCTTAATTCAGCAGCTATTAGAGGAGAAATTAGTATTTCTCACCGAGCCTTTAGATCAATAGATGAAGATTATACATAGGGTTATGGTTCTCTCATTGGCAAAGTAGAAAGGTAGTAGAGGAAGCAAATGATTCAGGGAAGTAGCAGAATCTACAGGATTTTTACATCCGCTTTTATATCAGAAGTACTCAGAAGACATGCTTATTATAACCAGTAGTCTTAGAGAAATTTCTGGACAATATGCTTACTAAATTGAAATACTAATCACTTCAGTAGGAACCAGAACATAAATCTGCCCCTCCCGGCCAACTGCCCCCAGTTTACATACATGATGTATGGAACATCCCTTTGGCTAGGTCGCGTCAGCTGTCCTGGCCCTGCTCCCTCACAGCTTCTTGTGCACCTGCTTGCCGGCAGAGCATGGGGAAGTGAAAACTCCTTACCTTAGGATAAGCACTACTTAGCAACAACTAAAACATCAGTGTGTTGTCAACGTTATGCTCAAACTAAATCCAGCACACAGCGCTGTAGCAGCTACTAGGAAGAAAATTATCCCAGCCTCTATCCAGAACATAGACTGTGGTGAGGTGTGCAAAAACAGAAATGAAAGAAAGATCTGAAACTGATGACAAGGCTTTGTCAGCCTAAACTCTAAGGCACAAGGTCTGTTCTGGGAGGAGGATATTAATGTAATCACATTTAAATGGTTGCATGTACTGGTGTGATTCTGGAGAGCTAGGGAGGGAGAAGAGGAACTTAAAAGAAATCTTGTATGCATATTCTAATGCCATCTCTGCTACTTGGTAAGAGAAAATAGGAAGAATGGAAGGATAAAGTGATGCAGAATATTGCGTGCTCATTCGTAGATGAATCCTGTGTTATTGGTGATGCAGAAGAAGGTAGCAAAATGAGTGTAATATTAATGTTCTGATCCTTTCAGACACTTCCTGCTCAAATATTTGAGACACTATGTTTTTAAGTTCTTTTAAAAGGAAATTATTTCATGGTGGGCCTGACAACCATAAGAACTCTTTATGCATTATAAATATGCAAGAACTGGATATGTACTTAAATAATTTAAATTGAGAGTGGAATTTTGTTGTAACTTTAACAGTCTGTTCATTTTTTTTTTTTTAATGTTCAAGGGCAGGGCAAAACATTTTTTATTATTTTATGTTTGACTGAATCTAATACCTGAAAAAATATAGTCCTTTGTATACTTTGTCTGCATTTTAGATCTAAAATAATGAGCATAGCAACATAATCTAAACTGAAACTATTTACATTCACTTGGGGTAATTACTTAGGAATTACTATTAATAGCTCTAACTCATTTTATCTGCTCAACCGGTGGCAAATTCTGGATGCTTCAAAGGAAGGACAGAATATACTCCTTGTCAGTACTGCTATATAGTGAATTTATTCTGACTCTGGGAACATTTAGTTTATATCCTGAAGACAAAATTTACTTGTTGGCAACACCCAGCACAAAATAGGATTTTAAAGCAGGACTGGTTAGTTTGAAACATTGTTGGTACATTTATTCTCTACCTGTTCATTTGTATTGTACTTTGCTGCTGAATGCTGCTTCCAGATCTTACTTTTGAGTTACTATTTAAAAGACATCCTATCAGAGAACGATGAAGAGGCAGATGCTGACAGCTGTTTGGGCTACCTGTTGTAACAACCTCTTGAGATGCATTGTGGTAACTGGAATAGAAAAGCAAAAGTGGCCCTTGAGCTAAAACATTCCCAAATGTGGGTTTGTGTCAGGAAAAAAAAATGTGTTATTTAAATGGAAAAATACTTGATACATTAATCTTCACTAGTTAAAAGCAGTCTAAGGAAGAAAATGCTGTGGTGTTTAAAATTTCAATTTAGATCCTGTTGAAGGAGCAAGCTTTCTGCTCATTTCAGTCATTCTCTGGTCAACTGAGATGAGACTAGGAGGAAAATACTCGTTTCCCATTTTAAAAGCGTTTTTGCTTCTAGCTGACAAAGGAGATAGATAGGAAAGAAAAGCAGAGGAAGAATAATGCCAACGTGTATGAGAGAATCGGCAGTCTCTTGTCAGTGTGCTTAGAGTACGTGGATAATTCCTTGCAGCTTTTCTCCCTATCGCGCTCTCTCTCGCATGAAATGTACATTGGAGAAAAGAGTAATTTATTGCCCGTAGGAGCCTGCTGCTAATTAGCTTCTTCAGCTGCTTATCTTTATAGGGACAGATTGAAAGGCACCCGTGCCTTCCCAGGGGGGTTCTCCTGGGGCGGTGTGGCAGCAGGGGCAGAGTGTGGCCCCGGCGCTCTCCTCAGCCAAGGGAATCGGAGTGAGGGGCAGAGGATGATGGCTCACCAGAGAGGGTGAGCGAGCAGGGACCTGCTACTGGGAGAGAGCTGGGGATTTCCCCTTCTGCCTTGGAGCCAAAGCAAAAAAGGAACTGACTCATTTGAACTACAAGATTTTTATTTTTTTTTTAATTTTATTTTTTCTTTCCCAAGAGTGGAATATTTCCAATAGTTGTTTTTCACATCTGTTGACTCTGAAGCTTGCATTTAAATAAAAATCCTCAGTGAAAATTTTCTCAGCAGAAGCCTTTAGGTTTTTATCCTGTGAAATGGATTTACTAAATTGAAATTGTCTCTGTTTTGCAGACAGAAAATATTTTTTAAAGAAGCATGTGGTTGGGGAGTTTTATTGATTCAGCAGGGTTGAATCCAGCCCTCTGTACAGCAGCTTGTACCTTGAACAGCATCTCTAATCCAAACCTTACACACCTTTATTCTGCAATAAATAACTTCAATAATCACATCATCTGATAGAGCAAAATAGTGATATCTTCCCTTCTTAAAAGAATGAAGTTTTTAGAGTATTTTTTCTTTATGAGGGAAAATAAATTAACACATTTATGCATTTCAGCTGTTGAATAATTCAATAAGTTTGATGAGTTCAATTCATATAAATTACTGTATGTGCTGTCTGCATATGTGGTTCATTTCCTTGAGAATGGAGGCAGTCACATCAGTCCCTCGTTGGCACAAGGTGAGCTGGAAGTATTGATTCACTTGCTTTAAAGATGTGAGCTTATTTTAACTCAGCTCATCATTAATATGGGCTAGGAAATGGGCAGTTAGATGACAGGTTATACTTCTGAACAGTAGCACTTTGGACATTTCTTCTTGCTCGTGTGATGTGCAGGCTTTCTTTTTTTTCTGTAGCTTTCCGTAGCTGTCATGCTAGCTTTGCATAGATGATAATGAGAGATGAGTTTGATGTTCTGCGTGATTATTTTGTTCTTCAGACCTGTGATTCAGATAATATATATTCCCATTTAGCATATTTTCTTGGCAAAATAACTATTGTTAAAAACCATTTATTTATCTAAAGTTCTTTTTAGTTGTCAGAGGCCATGGAAAATAGATGATTACTTTGATTTCTGCTCAGTGCTTCCACTGCCATATCCCAAACTTTTGAGTTACGTGTAACAATGAAGACTTTGATACCCAATGATTATAAATGTCATAAACTAGAGGTACTGTAACCACTCGTCATTTCTGTATTTTATAAAATTCCTTAGATTTAGCATAGGTATTGCACCTGCATGCACAAATCAAAGTGGAGCGACACTCTGTGTTAAGTGCTTACTCTCACAAATCAGGCATGAAATAATTACCTTGTTAGAAGTGGTTTTAGAGTATTATTTAAATCTCCTTGGGGCTCCATTATCTGTTACAACATTAATGATTTTCAGTGAATTTTAGGGCTGACAGTGGAGGAATCATTCTTTGGTTAGCTCCGTTGGTTGATTTAATTTAGAGCCTCCCTGGTGCAGCCTGTGTGGGCAGGAATGCTGTGCTTCATTCCCCTTCTGAAGCACCAGTTCCTCTGAGCTTTTTAGGGCAGAGCTATTGCCACCTACTGGGGTCAAGGAAAAGCTCCTTTTTAAAAATATTTTCCATCATCTATTTAAAATAACGAAAACAAGATCTCAAATTTTTAGTCTGGACAGATTTCAGTTGTAACGGCAGACAGCTGCTGGCAGTAGTTAAAATGTATTATTTGTGTCTAAATTGCTGTTACATAAATTTAATGTAACCGTTCCATACTTCAGATGGAAGATTAAGTTGGCCAAAAGGTTATTGCTAGAACTATTAAAATATAAACTTTATATGCATGTCAATAACTAGAAATTAAATAGGGCAGGGAAGCACTAAGAAAGGTATGCTGATACATGTAATACTGATCTCTATTTTAAACTCCTCCTTATGTATGTCTGAAGTTCAACCAAACTAAGCAAATTCAGCAAATTATTTTTACTTCACCACTCCACACACACACACACACACACACTTTCCTTTGTATTTCAGTGGAAATGGTAAATATTTTGTTCTCTCTTTACTTCCCATTGAGATACGTGGTTGATTGTGATTTGAAGGTTTTAATGGCTCTATGGAAAATCATTTCTGCACAGTGACAGTTTGCCAGACTCTGTAAGGCACAGAGACTCCTGTGTGGTATAAGCAAGAAATGAACTAGCTTTAACATCTCAGCTGTGTGCCTGCAGCAGCAGGGCCTGAGCCGGGCTGCCCAACGGGCCCCGTGCTTTTGGGGACTTTGAGGCTGGAACTTGGCAGATCAGTCATTTGGCTGGTGAATTGAATTGGTAATGCTCACCATGCAGTGCCACATCTGGCAACTTGTTATAATTGTGTCTGCATGTCCTGTCTGTGTTTTGAGTTTGAGGTTTGGGTGAGATTTACTTTGTTTTTCTAAATTGAACTATAAAATCTTGCCATTCTTTACTGACTTCGTATGCCAGGTTTCAACATGAAAGTATATTTTTTCCAATACTTTTGTAAATCTAAATCTTTGGGGTAATTAAAGGAGTTTTTTTTTTTCTGTGTCTTTATTGTTTTCTGGAGTGTTTGGAAGCATTCAGAAAAGCATGATTTTAACACTGAAACAGAACCTATTTCATTTGGAGGTTGAGCTTCCAGTGAATATTTCTGCTAAGTTACCTTTATGCTAAGTTACAACAACGTTGCTTTCTTTGTATTTAGTCTTTTTTGACCATGGGCTTAAAATTATTTTTGACAATTGCAACTCAAGTGATGATTTTGAGATGCTGATGACATTTCTTCTATAATACTGCTGTCACATGGTGAACAGCATGAGCGTTAATAAAGGCTGCTTGTAAATGCACATAAGAATAAATAGTCTGGATAGGGTTTATTTTACTCGTCTTCAGATGTCTAAAATTTTGACCTTGAGCTGTAGTTTATTGTAGTTCCTTGACTGATGGAGTAAAAGATGCTATTCCTCATTGTTCCTCGTTTGCCATTGGCCTTTGCCTGTGTTTTATAGAATAGAATTTGCTATGTCATGCCAGCAATTCTTGTACGCTGTCCTGTTAATAATACTATAATATTAAAATATTGATACTTGTTATTATTGAGCCCTGCACTCAGCCCTTCCCATCAATAACCATTGAGATGTTCTGTCTTCATGTACCATAGGAAAGAGGTGTCTGCTGGGAGAATTGGTACTTCTACAGTGAATAGGCAGCTGGTCGATGTTTCTGTTGCAGCCAAAAGTACTTCAGAAATGCTAATTGTTAAGTAAATTAAATGTAAAATCAGGTGAAAAAACACATGAGATTAAACATTAGGTAGAGTTTTATATTATAGTACGCTTGCCTGAAATTCGAAAATGCTGCATTTGACATCATAATCTTCAGACCAGTTTGTTTCAGTAATTCAATTATTAAGAATTCATGCTGCAAGGAGATGCAATCAGAAAGGCTAAATGCTTTTAGATCTGTAAACAGAAGCTAGAAATTCTCCAATTTGATTCCCCAGTTCTGTCAGTAATTTGATTGGAACCTGGTGCTCTGTCCATGATCTCTCAGACATGTTGGAGCAGGGATAACCCAGAACTTGCACACAAAATCACCAGGAGCAGCAGAACCACTCCAGGCCAGGGAAAGACTGAGAACACTGAACCATGGAAAGAGGTTTGCACACAAACAAGTTGTTTAATCTGTTAGTCTGTCACAGATGCTAAATTCCAGCCCTGGCTTTAAGAAAAAATACTTGAGAGTGCTATGTTTATTAGCATTTTTGTCCTGAAAGAGCTCAAACAGAATGAAACCTGCCTGCTGGCATCTCTTGAGTGATAGAGAGTGACCACATCTGTCTGGTTTTTGGTGGAAAACATCGTGCAGCACACGTTAGCAGTGGGAGCCCCCAGGGTGACTGGTAGTCACCTTCAAGTTAACGGGCAGCACTGAAATCTCACAAAGGTCCTGTCTGTCAGAAAAAGTGACCAAATTGTTTCTCCTTTCAGAGATGTAAGACCTTTACATGAATACATGATGCTTTATAGCAGTGGATCTTGTCCTCTACCACACCATGGCATTTTTTCCACTCCATCTGGTAGAATGCAGTGTTTTTCTTACATTTGTTTATACTGCTATAGTATTAAAATATCTATTGATCATGACAAAGGCTTCAAAATGTTGGGCAGTATCACCTCCATTGTGCTTACCCAAACTTCTAAACGTTCTTTGCTGATCTGCACATTGGTGAAGTTTTTCAAGAGTTGATGATACATGAAAGAAAGAATTAGTGAAAACTACAGCATTTCACGGTTTGAAATTTTTCAGTATAAGAATTAGGACCTAAATAACTATTTATCTGTCACTTACTGGATGTTGTTTTTTAAAACACAGCACTGGAATCTGGGAGGCTTCATGACTTGCTAATGACACTCTAGTGGAGCACACCTTTGTTTTTATGAAGTGACTGAAGTTCTCATGAACATCCATAGTTTCAAAGCTTCAACAAACAGTAAAATCTGTCTTAAAAGAGGAGAAAAGGAGGTAAAAGATTTAGGCTTAGGTTGTTCAAGGACATAGAATCATGGAATAGTTTGGGTTGAAAGGGACCTTTAAAGGTCATCTGGATTTTGAGCTATTGACTACTACCCTCTGGATATGCCACAACCTTTAGACATACAAACTTTAGCAATGGAATAGACATGTCAGTAAAGGGTCAAACCCAATATTCTTGTATGCATAGTAAGAATATTTCACTAAGGACTGTCAGGTACTTTAGTGCTTGTGAAAGACTGCTTGGTTGGGTTTGGAGATCAGGGTTTGTAGTCTACAAATGAAAAAGCAGGAAAAATTGCTTAAGATCTTGGTCTTTAAAGTACACAGATGTTGTCTGTAAACAATTGGAGTACATCCTTGAGAGGGGGAAAAAGGGCAGAAATCTTGTATTGCCCGCTGTTGCCTTCTGAGTGCACTCTTTTATTGTTGCTTTTTCATACTCTCCGTTAGCTTGTAAATACACAGAATATTCTTTGAAGTTGCAAAAATATATTCTTGTGTCTTCTCATTAAAACATTTAGCAGATGTGGGCTTTGCTTCTCCTTTAATGTTACCATGCTGTAGCTTTAATCTTGTGTGATGTCAAGTTCCAGGGAAGTTTTTTCTGATCTTTTGGAAAAATATTTTCTGCAAATAAGTATCAACGTAACAAGCTAATAAGTGAGTCATACTTTAAAGTGAGAAAAAAGACCTTCAGAATATATATTTAAAAAAAATAATCTCTGACTATAAAAAAAAAAAGTATCTTTAATTACTCAGTTTTATGAAGAATCTCCCCAGAAATAATTGCCAGATTGTACTCTTGTTTATTTATCATAGTATTTGGTTCTCCATCGTAGAATTATTGCTCACTGCTCATGGTGTCACTGAATTTTACAGTTTCAAACCATAAAGCAGTCTTCTGGGTATACATAATAAACTCATTTTTGTCATGGTTTCTTAGCTTGAGAATACTGCATCTTAATTTTTGCAGTTATGATTTCAACATCTGAACACTTTAACTGGTTGCTAAACAAGTTGTCTTCTGCCAGCTGTTTGTTGAGAATAGTCTTAGGCTTTGATATAAATTTGTGCAGTAATATATTTAGATATTTGAGGAGTTTATTTAAATTATTTTTATTTATGGGATGCTCATTTTCTTTAAATATACAAATAAACATTTGTAGTAATCCTTTTGTGAAAACAGTGCAAAAAAATCTTTTTTAACAGAAGCAAACCAGAAAAATCTATCACATTTCTGTTGTTTTCTTTTTTCACTTGTTTCATTTTGGTTTTTGAAAACTGAGAAAATATTGATGGTTTTGACCCCAAAGAATGAAAGAAATAAGCCATATTCCTTCTTTTTTTTTCCTTCTCAGCTGAGCATCTAATTTTGTACCTGAAAGTGTCCAATGTAAATAGAAACACAAAATACCACATTTTGAAACTGTGACCTATTGTCTAATGATTAAATAGTTAATAGTTAAAATGATCATACGTAGAAATGCACAAAGGACAGTGATATTCAGCTAAGATGTTTGTGCTTAAAACTAATTAAGATTTTTGCATTTTGATCAGGTTTTAATTTGAATTCTGTCCATTAAAATTCTGTAGGTATGACTGTTAGTTGTTTGTTAAGTGAACAGATTATTATTTTTCATAGTTGCATGACCTCTCACAATTTTATGCATTATCAATATACTATTTGAATTATTTATGATTTGATCATGATTATGAAATCATACAATTTAATTATTACTAGCTAATTTTAATTTGTACTGGAGTAAACCAAGTGTGTCCAGTCAGGATCAGAATTAGGACTAGGATAGGGCACTCTGTAGAGCACAGAAACATCAGATGTTTCCTGACACTTTTATTGCCATCTGATACTTTGGAAGAATAGGAAAAAGCTTGGGAAGAAAAATGAGTCTGTCTATATGTAGTGTGATTAAGATAATTTTATGTCCTACAGTGGAAACCAGTTATGTCCTTATTTTCGCACCCACTTTTTAAGTGTGCTGTAGCTGGGACTGGTGTACACATGTATCTAATGGGTTCTGTCAGCTGTTGTGAAATCTCAGATGGCTGAGCTTTAACGCTAGGTATAAATGGTATTCTGTTATTGCAGAGGTAAATCAGAACAGTGTACTAAGTCTCAGAGATGTTTGTGTTCTGACATGGCTGAGAATCATCGAATCATTTAGGTTGGAAAAGACCTTTAAGATCATCAAGTCCAACTGTAAACCTTACGCTACCAAATCAACACTAAATCATGTCTCTGAGCACCACATCTAAATATTTCTAAATACCTCCAGGGATGGTGACTCAACTACTTCCCTGGGCAGCGTGTTCCACTTCCAGTGAAGAAATTTTTCGAAATATCCAATCTAAACATCCCCTGGTACAACTTGAGGCCATTTCCTCTTGTCCTATTGCTTGTTACTTGGGAGAAGAGACCTACCTCCACCTCCTTTCAGGTAGGTGTAGAGAGCAAGATCATCTCCCCTGACCCTTCTTTTCTCCAGGCTAAACAAGCCCAGCTCCCTCAGCCACTTCTTACCAGACTTGTGCTCTAGACCCTTCACCACCTTCATTGCTCTTCTTTGGATATGGTCTGCAATGTCCTCTTTGTAGCGAGGAGTCCAAAACTGAGCACAGTGTTCAAGATGCAGCCTCACCAGTGCCGAGTACAGCGGGACAATCACTTCTCTAGTCCTACTGGCCACACTATTTCAGATACAAGCCAGGATGCTGTTGGCTTTCTTGGCCACCTGGGCACACTGCTGGCTTATGTTCAGCCAACTGTCGACCAAACCCCCCAGGTACTTTTCCACCGGGTAGCTTTCCAGCCACTCCTCCCCAAGCCTGTAGCATTGCAAGTGGGATTGTTGTGACCCAGATGCAGGAACCAGCACTTGGCCTTGTTGAACCTCATACCATTGGCCTTGACCTATTGATCCAGCCTGTTCAGATCCCTCTGTAGACCCTCCCTACCCTCAAGCAGATAAACACTCCTGCCTAACTTGGTGTCATCTGCAGAATTCCTGAGGATGCCCTTGATCCCATTGTTCAGATCATTGATAAAGACATTAAAGGGAACACTCTGCAATACTGAGCCCTGGGGAACACCACTTGTGACTGGCCACCAGCTGAATTTAACTCCATTTGCCATCACTCTTTGAACCCAGCCTTCCAGACAGTTTTTTAGCCGGCAAGAGTACACCTGTCCAAGCATGACAAAGTTATGTCTTAGAGGTAGATATTTCTATGAAGTAATTATTTCAGTAAGGTCTTCTGCTTGAGTAAAGTAATGTTAAGTAATTTTTTAGTTTAATAATGTGTATAAGCTTGTGATTGATCTTAGGAGATTTTAGCAGTCCATAGAGTCTCTGTTTCTTTTGTAAGAAAGAAGGTAAAAGTGGGATCAGAACATTGCAGCCAATAAGGGAAAAGATGCTCACTGTGAATAGCTGACAGTTATTTCTATGTATCTTATGTGCTGCCTTCAAGTAGATCTGTAAGAAAGACTGATTTAAACATAAAACCTTATTAGAAATTCAGTTCTTAGCCTGCAGGACACAATAAAGAAGGCTAAACTCTTTGGCTCTGTAATGGGCAAAGCAACCAAGCTTCTGGGTTTGGTTTTTTTTTAATTTATCTTTTAATATGTGCTTTCAGTTTCCCAGTTGCAGAGTATGAACTACCAGTCGTTCAGCTCTAGGACAATAATTTTCCTGTTGAAAATTTTTTCTTATTGTTGTGTCCTAGTAGGTGCTACTAAACTTACTGGGCATGGTAAGTGTTGCTTGGAGAAAGGAACTGGCTTTGTCTGTTTAAGATTTTTCTAAACATTTTGGATAATGGCAATCGCTATAGCTGTCATCCATTGGAGTGCCCTGGTTTCTGTTCTTTGTGCAGGATATCACCCACAGCTCTATAGGGATAACGGATATATCCTATAGCAGGGGGCCCCAGCATGATAAAGGCTGTTTTTCAGTCATGTGCAAATGAATCTGCAATCTGCTGAGCTGCAGTTTGCTTTCTTGCTGTGAACTAAGCTTTTTTTCCAAGTTTTTGATGTGCGTGCTAATATTTTAAAAACTCTTTGCCAGTTATAGCAAAAGGCTTCAATGAGTGTCCCAAAATGCTGATGGTATTTTTATTTAATGAAGGTTAAGCAATGTCTAGCTGAATACCATGAAATTTTATGGGTACGTTTTTTTCAAGGCTGCATGTGTTTGTTCTTTTCTGTTTTTTTTTTTTCAATTGCCATCATCTGGCATAAGAAGCTTCATCTGCATAATTTTAGCAACATCTGGTTTAATGGATGAGTTGTTTCTTCATGTAAACTATGAAATTAAAGCATTAAATGCAACTTCTCCAGAGAGGCGTGAAGCTACAGTGCATGCTGAGACACAGAAACCAGTAAGTAGGAGACTGTGAGAAAGTTTAGGAATCATTGATTCAGATACTACTTGGGTTTAAATTAATCTGCCTTCGGGAAAAGAGTTATGCTTTGCTCGATACTTCAGATAGCATCTTACTCTGTGTGTGTGTGTGTGTGTGTGTGTGTGTGGGTGTGTGGGTGTGTATATATATGTATGTGAAAATGAAGCACTGAAGGAAGCAGAGCTTTTTCTTTAAACCAGAAGATACTGATTTATAGTGAAACTATACTATATGATTTCACTCGTTTATATAAATTGTACTAACATAACTATTTTGACTGTATATGGGTGGATTAGTGACATCACTTGATGGACATGATAGAGGTAGCTTCCAAAGTTCTTATTTACGTGTCTGACTGCCACTAAATTATTACACAGTTAATCTGGTACCTTTCTAAGTTCTCTCCTTCAAATAATCTAAAGGTAGGAGTTCGTTCAGACAACTAAGTATCTTTAGCAGAAAAAGAGGGGCTTGAAGTTACGAGAACTAACTCAAACATCAAGGTCCAGATTCTTCCGCAGGATGAGTAATTGCTCGTGGATAAATAATCTTAGTTGTTCCCAACCATCTTCCACAAAAACCTTTCTCAGTCCAAACAGCAGCTGCTCATAAGTTCTGTCTGTTTGGTCCTCTGTCCTTTCCATGTCTAGGCTTCAGGTGAAAAGATGAGTCAATAAGCTTGGCATAGATTTAGATTGTTCAGTTGGATTGGCATGATACAAAAATCAGCACTCTACACAGCAGACTTGAAAAATCTCTTTAAAGGAGATATTTTTAAATCCAGTATATTTTCATGTTACACCAGAGACTAAGTTGGTAACTTGTAGATTATCGTCATCTTGATAACCCAGACACAAAAGTCTGGCATAAGAACAGTTCTTAAGTAGTTCTACTCTTGTTAGAACAAAGAAATAAGGGGTTAGCGGAACTGCGAATTAGGTCTAACATCTTTCTGTAGCATCAGCACCTGATGTTAAAGCTTATCTCAGAACAGAATGTGTAATTTTGAAATATGCCCATTTTAACAAGCATTTTAAGGAGATGAATGATCACATTAGTGATTTTCTGTAGAAGTAATTTATTTCCTTAGCCTGATTTGATTTGAATTTTGACCTTTTAAGACTTTTGATCTAAATCCATTTAAGATGCTTCTGAACGGCTTAAAAGACAATGAGAAGTCAGCTGCTTTCATATTAAATATATATTAACTGTTCAGAATGAAACATTTAATTCTTACAAAAGCCATATCTTTAGGGCTACACAGTCCTCACTCTACTGCAAAGCAAAAAGTAATGGAAATTTGAGGGGAAAATGAGCTGGGTCTCTGTCTTGTGCTGTGCATACTTACCTGTGCCGTGTCCTGCCTGGCCATTTCCCTATCTGTGATTTTCAGTGTTCTGCTTGAGAATTACTCTACAGAAAAACTGGCTCAAACATTAGGATAATTGAGATTGGTTATCAAGAAAATGCTCTTATCCTGTTTCATACTCTTGTTATTAGCAATAGCATTTTAGACAGCCACCTACACCACCTGTTCTGCTCGTACCTTCTTTAAGTGCCATATGAAGGTAATTGAAGGAGTTGGGGAGCAAAACTTTAGGTGTTCTGAACTACAGGCCACATCTGATGAAGAAAGAATTCTGTGATTATGAAACCAATCATATAATGCCCATAACTTAGAAACCTACGGCTCGTCTGATTTATTTCCAGTCAGTTGAATTGTTCGCAGCAATTGTTGGGAGGTCAGGTTTTCATTAATTAGAACAGATGTATGTCTTAAACTATCTGTGGAAAATCCATAACGAAAGAAATTCACGGTAAAGACTTCCAGTGTAGCACTGTCATGTTTTGACTTTGGCAGTAGTTTCAGAGGAAGTGATACGCTGTATCTTCACTGTTTATAATGATACAACTATTACCCAGCATATTGGTATTTACAGACTGTTGGCCCTGATACCTGACTGCATTGTTTCACTTGTAACCCATTGTGCTGGTTTGGGCTGTGGTAGAGTTAATTTTCTTCGTAGTACCTGGTAGGGGTCTGTGTTTTGGATCAGTGCTGGAAACAGGGTTGGTAATTCAAGGATGTTTTTGTTACTGCTGAGCAGTGGCTTGCACAGAGTCAAGGCCTTTTCTGCTCCCCACCCCACCAGTGAGCAGGCTGGGGGTGCACAAAAAGCTGGGAGGGGACACAGCTGGGACAGCTGACCCCAACTGACCAGAAGGATATTCCATACCATATGGTGTCATGCTCAGCAATAAAAAGCTGGGGAAAGAAGGAATGGGGGGGGACATTCAAAGTGATAGCATTTGTATTCTCAAATCACCATTACGCATGACGGAGCCCTGCTTTCCTGGAGATGGCTGAACAGCAGCTTGCCTGTGGGAAGTGGTGAATAAATTCCTTGTTTTGCTTTGCTTGTCTGTGCAGCTTTTGCTTTACCTGTTGAACTGTCTTTATCTCAACCCATGAGTTTTTTCACTTTGTCTTCCAATTCTTTCCCCATCCCACTGGAGGGGAGTGAGCGAGTGGCTGCGTGGAGCTTAGTTGCCATGATGGGCCATTTACAGGGCATCTTCCTCTGTCCAGTTCAGCTTGTGAAGTGATGGATAGCTGCTTGTCCACTTTCTATCATAGATGCTCCCTTCATGCAAGACAAAATGCAGAATTTTTAATGATAGTATATTATACAGTAATTATTAATATACTCTTCAGCAAACAATAGATATATCTATATCTATATCTATATTCTATATACAAATAGAAATATCACAGTAACAGAGCTTGAAGAAATCCCCAGCCTTGAAGGAGTGTTATTTTTTAACATACTCAGCACTATGAAACACCAGCAAATGCAGATATCTGTGCTTTTACTCTGTGTACCATGCTGGTTTACTACCGAAGAATAAGCAAAACACAGTTTATTAATTATGTTAAATCTAGTCTCAAATGCTATTTTTCTTGGTTCAATGCACTGAATCTGCTTTCTTGCAACAGAATTTCCTCTTGGTTACAAGCAGGCAGCAGAGAATAGATGAGTGGCTTCAGCCATAGGAGGCTTTGTAGACATCTGGTTTTCCCTTGTATCATTTGTGTTCCACTCTTGTCAGAAGTAGGACACATCTGGGGAAAGATCGTAGGGGAAGGAAACATCCAGACCTCCTGGCAGTTGTCTGTATGAATCAGCAGGTTGGTTTGCGCTGGTGGAGGTGGATGCAGGATAATAAACCAAGTACCTCTTTGTTTACAGTAGCATTCAAGAGAAAGCGTGAGGCTCCTCTCTGAGGAGCTGCTGATCTGGCTGGGCAGAATGGAGAAGCCAATCTCAGCATCGAGATGTTTTAAAATGCTAATCAGCTTCTATTCATTACCAAACACCTGCAGATGAAATTAGAGTAACAGCAAAAGAAGTGAGAGTGATGTTGTTAAAACGGTGTGAAACTGAGCAATCCTGTGATCTCCAAGTGGTGCAGGTGCAGAGCGGGTGGCTACATGGGACTGAGTGGGAGGTGGCTACGGGATCACCATCTGTTCAGTAATTAATCTTTCAAATGCCATTTCCTTTGCGTGTAGGGAAAGGCTGGTTTAAACATATGAGAGTTCTCCAGTACAGTTTAGTCTTCTCTGGGTCTTGTACCTGGGACAAGCTCTAGCTTGATTTGACCTGCAAATGGTGAAGG
Organism: Actenoides hombroni; assembly: GCA_024336885.1. Lineage (NCBI taxonomy): Eukaryota > Metazoa > Chordata > Aves > Coraciiformes > Alcedinidae > Actenoides > Actenoides hombroni. The sequence continues at coordinate 6,265,530 of WUAM01000275.1, forward strand.
AGCACGTAGAGCGGTAGGGAAGCGTCGAGGTGGACACTAACAGGGAATCATCTGTGTCTCATGCTTGTAACATAAAAAGAAATACTGAGCTGAGCCATTAAAGAACAAAGTGACAGAAGAAGGAACTTGGGGTGATGCACAGAAGCAAAGTGAAGAAGCATCAAGGATGGCAGCAGTACTTTTGGCTGAGAACACGTGAAAAATCTGTCGTGGTGTCTTTTGTAGATGATTGCACCAGTGGCCAGGCAGTTGGCTGAGTCCAGAGCCTGTTGTATTTGAACACAAGGAATGCATCTTTGAGAGGGATGTTCAGTTGGCCTGTTTTCCGTGTGTTTTTCACGGAAAGTGTATCCGTATGCACTGGATAAGGTCAGCTTTCTCAGGGAGCTTGGCAAGGGAGAGTGGAGCGGTGAACACCATCAACACCACCTTGTCAGCAGCATGTCAAGGGCTTGGCGTTTCTCTGGGGACTGCTGGCTCCACTTGGTCAGGTGCTGCTCTGTCACGACAAGTGACATTTCTTAACAGAAAAGTTAGAGTGAGTGTTTTGTGGGAATTTGCTTTTGAAAGTCAACTGCAGTGGGGGATATGACTCTCCTGACAGCAGGAAAAGCTGAACAAAGATGCCTGCATTGGATGATGTCTGGGCAACAAGCAGCAAGGTTGTAGAACAACAGACACCCTGAAATGTTTCAGTGGACCTACCCTGTAGTGGGTCTGGCTTAAATCCTTGTGTGCAGCATCTTTAGCTTGAAGTCCTGCTGCTGTAGCTCTTCTTGCACTGGATGATATTCATGTGAATGGTCTCATTTGCTTTGGTATGACCACTTACGTAGTAAAGACTAGACTTTTGAAGGAGATCTGTAGATACGAGGCAAGTGTTTAAATGCAGAAACATTCTGCTGGTTATTCTTTGTAAGATCAGACTTGGAAAAAAGCACATTTCTGAATATAGGACTTGGCTCAGAGATTTTGATAAATTAATAAGGACAAAGTTTTTTCATCTTAATTGTACATTTGTCATCTTTCCATAAGATGTCACGTTCCATGTTCATATTGAGATGTCATCCATTTCCCTGAAAATTCTTTAATATGAAGTTTTTTGGTAATTTTTCAGGTGTTCAAACGAAACAGTACTCAAAAAGGAAGATTTGTTTTGGGCATACAATTTCTGCCCCACTCCATACTCTTGGACAGCACTTCTGGGCCTTATTTTGTATTTGGTTTTCTTTGCACCTGGTAAGCAAACTTTTGTTTTCACATGTAAGTTAAATAATTGTAAAGGCGCAACGTCAAACAGTGAGGCTACATGTTAAATTTACTTTTGCGTTCAGCCGTTAAACTGAGATTGATCTTTTTTTCCTAATTCTTAGGAATGGGTCCTATGCCCTGGACTGTCAATTCTGAAATCTACCCTCTTTGGGCGAGAAGTACAGGAAACGCGTGTTCCTCTGGAGTCAACTGGGTTTTCAACGTGCTTGTCTCACTGACATTTCTGCATACGGCTGAATATCTGACGTACTATGGTAAGAAACAGCGTGTGGCCGTGTGTGCAGCAATACCATTGGCACAGAGACTGTCTGCTGGTTTGGGGTCACTCAGTTGGTTTTGCTATGAAATGTCAACTGTGAGTGCAGTGTTCTCAACTCACCATGGTTTAGTAAGACTAGAGACCTTTAATGACCTACCCGGATCGTAAAGTTTGGTCCAGTTTTCATAAGAAATATTTCTTTCTGTCTTTAACTGAGAACCTAGCCAGTTGATTAAAACAGAGAAGCTGGGGAAAAAAAACCCACTTTTTGACTTTATGAAATACACTGGTTCCCATTTAAGGAGACAGTGTCTGCAATTTTCCAGTTTATGATGACATCCAAGGCCATATCAGATATTCCTTGCAGAATTGGCTGTGTAAGGTGCTACTAGCCCACTGCCAACTGTTGATTAAGTCCTGTCTTCTGGAGACTGCGGAGAATTTGTCAGATTATTGCTCAGCCACTCCAGTACAAGTCATTTAAATTACATTAAGCTGCTAGGGAGTTAATGTGACCTTCACGTCATTACTGGTACAGAGCCTTTTAGCTCTACTTGTCATGCCTTTGAGTCATCAGTCTAGAAACACATGGCAGGTAAATGTTTGTTGGTCCTTTTGTGCCTTCTCTACCTCCCTAGGTTAGTTGGGTGGCAGGAGGAATGGCCTCTTTCTCACTATTAATTGTCTCCGGAGAACACGTTTAAATAATAATTAGGTGTAAGTGTTACAAGCATTATTTTAATCCTGGATACTTGTACTTTGCTAAAGTTTCTCATTTTAGGGGTTATCTTAGTGTGTCCTTTGCTGTTAAGACAAACTTGCCTTTCATATCTGCTTTGTTTTATTGAGTATGCAATTGTTTGATTGCTGTTTATTTTAACAGCAGAACGACTTGCCCAGAAAGAATGTGTGTTTTCTTCCATGTGAAATGAAATTGCTTTTGTTGATTTACTCCATTGTGGAGCGACGCAATGAAGCTGCCTTCTCCTACACCCACAGCCCCACAGCTCATTATTTTAACGATGCCGCTCCAGCCTTTGCTTTTATGCACTCCTTTGATACCTGCAGCCTGCTGCTGCTGCTGCTCTGGTGCAGAGAAGGGATGGGAGGGAGCTTCTGTAACTGACTGTGCATATTGTTTTACGTTGCAGGAGCCTTCTTCCTCTACGCAGGGTTTGCTGCCTTGGGACTGGTTTTCATCTATGGCTGCCTTCCTGAGACTAAAGGGAAAAAACTAGAGGAAATTGAGTCTTTGTTTGAAACCAGGCTATGTACATGTGGTATGTCAGATTCTGATGAAGGGAGGTATATCGAGTATATTCGAGTGAAGGGAAGTAATTACCATCTTTCTGACAATGATGCTTCTGATGTGGAATAATTTTCAGCTGCTGATGTATTTAATCATTTAAAAGCCTTCTGGGGGAAAAGCAGCTCTCTGATGACCTCACTGCCCTGCTTCTGGTCTGGTTCTCCTTTCTACTGTCTAGTTAAAAATGCCTTCATGTTCAAAAATGCTCCACTGGGGAGGAAATTCAATATGCTAGTGTTTTCTTGATAACTAAAAGCAATGGCTTCCAAAAGAGACTGAATCCCACAGTTATGTGAATTCACCAAGTGTGCACGACACTGCACCATCCCGAGGGATTTAGTAGCGTGCACTGTACCGGATGAATACAGAAGGCTATCCTAGATGGTATGGGGTTGTTCTTATCTTCAATACTGACAAAGGATAAAATAATAGAGTAGCTAATCGGAAAGCAGATGACATCTGTTGGATCCCCATCCCAACAGCAGTCTAGCAAATGGCTCTGCTGTGCCACACCACGAATGACGAACGCATAGACTGCTGTCTATGGTAGCCGTTTAAACGGTAGCCGTTTAAAAAGGTGAACCGATTAGGAAAATACAAACATCTGCTATATTTATCAGAGGGAACCTTTCTCAAATTTACCCTGAGAGAATTTCTATTTTTACTTATTTGACATAAGAAGTAGAGAGCCATAGTCACCTGGGTAGAGGTCCGCTAGGGTGGCGTACGTCTGTGTTACAGCGGGTTATCCAGCCACTGCTGCTCTGGCCTACACACTGCGGCCTGGAGTTGCTGTGCTGAAACTGCCAAAAGTAACCACCCGACAGCAGGGAAACAGAGCTGAGCGTGGCCACACGTACAAATGAACTGGTATATATTGTACTTCAGTTAGTTGGAAATACAGGATTTTTGTTTTCCTTTTCTGCTTTTGAACATTTGGATTTGTGCCTAGTTTTGAACACAAAATATCATTAGCTAAAAGAAAGAAGAGGAGGGGAGATGTTTTGTGCTGCTAGATGCACAGCGGTCATCCTTCCTGTGCCTTTTGCTCATGAATAATCATATTGCCTTTGGTTTATCTTCATATGTGCAGAGTAAATAAATCCCAGCACATTTTTCCTTCAGATGCCCTTAGTCAACCAGTGTCTTGCTGGATCTAAAGGGAAATATTAGCAATGAGCAGAAACCAACATCTCATATTAATTGCCTTACTGAAGCATTGCAGAATTGTCAAGAAAATGTCAGGCACAAAAATCATCTTGGCTGCCTTTAGCATGGTAATGAAAATATGAATGGTATTTTATTCACTTGCCATGATTGCTTGCCTTGGTAAATTGAATTTTACACAGCTACATGAAAATATTAGGGTTTTTGGGTTTTTTTTCCTTGCCCTGTCCTCACTGCTTTAAGTCTTCAGAGATAGGAGTTTGAAAGCATCAACAATTCAAATTCTTATCTTTGAAACATTTGCTTTGTGAAAGAACGTGGAAAACCTCCTCTGCCTGTGGGCTGCTCCACCTTTATTTGATAAAAATACATTTATTTTTCATTGTGTAAAGATTAAAGAAGTTGTTGCATTCATTAGCTTTTATAAATTTGCTTTGTGGGCTTTTCTTGGGTTGAAAAATATTTTGAATGTAGTACTACTGTCAAAACTGAAACCAGACATTTGTTACTAAATTATTTTTATGGGATGATGTGAGGTTTTGTTGTTGTAAAGAAGTCGGACATTATCTGTTATGAGAAGGTCAGCTATCTTACTCTCCAATTACTGACCTTCAGCAATTGGGTGTATTTTGCATTATTTTCTTTTTTTTACTTCATTAATCAAAGAAATATTTTTGAAAAGAAAACATTTTAAAGCATCCTTCTGTGATTTGACTGGGACTAAAAGGGGACGTAGAGGACAAAGGGAATTTCAAACGAATCATTGCAGAGTGGCTCGACCTTGAACATCTCCTTGCGCAGGGTGAGGGACGGATTCTCACTCCTTCCATCTTGCCTCCCCTTCAAGCGCACAATATTTTTGCGCTTAAAAGCATCAGCTGTTGGAAATGTTCAAGTCTCCAGACCTAGCTACAAACGCACCCACTGCAGGATGTCTTCATTCGGCTGTCACCTCTTTGAAGCCTTCACTGAAGGTGCAGTACGTGAAATCAGGAAAAGGGATACTTGGCACAGACTGGAACAAAATAGTTTTAAGGGACAATCGGTTTCTTCCCAAACCAAAAAATGGGTGTTTGAAGATCCTTATTTGGAACAGTGTTGTCATCCAGAACAGCGTGTGAATAGGTGTGTAACGCCCAACCTGTGCTTACGTGGTATCCTGCATAGAGACAGATTTAAGCAGGTATTTACTGGCTTTTCAGAATAGGGACTTAGGGCTCCATTTCCCCCAGAAGCATAAGCCCACACTCACCATGACACTTACGAACGTCCCCTTGCTTGACATGTTTTGTTGGAGCAGGGAGTAAGCCAGGGAGGGTGTCCCTGCGCCGGCACCGTGTCCGTGCTGACCTTGTGCTTCATTGCACGTGTGTCCACAGGTAGAGGAAACTGCTGCATTTATTGGGCATAACCAAAGCAAAGTCACTGGAAAGATCGCTGTCACAAGATCAGCCTCTTCTGTTTTGCAGGCAGTGCTGGGGCTTTTTAGCAGCAGATGACCATCTCTCTGCGCCAGCCGCGTGTTGCACGGACGTTCTCCGAAGCGGCGCTCAGCTGCGTACTGCTCTGGGCTTCTTTTCTTACACAACGAGTTTGATCTTACTGAACGCACCTTTTCTAAAGGTTTGCATCCCTTGCCCTTTTTCTTGAGGCAAAACGATTGAAACGAGGGCATTTTATTCATCGTTGCTACTGGCTATGAGGGTGCAAAATATATCAGCTTCCTTATTGTTAATCCGCCTTTCCCACCTGCAGACAGTTGAAGTCTTACTTTAAGGGTTGCTTTACACCAAGACAACATTCCGTACCTTAGAAACACTGAACCTAGCACCAAGCATCATGTCTAATAAAAATGAGATCAAATACTTGAACTAATCTTACGCAATTAGGGTTTTATTTTTAGAATCTGTGAACATTTATAGTGTATGAAGAAAATCAAATGAATGTTTCTATTTTGCAGAGGTTTTTTATATTTGTGCCTATTTTAAGTTTTAAAGAGATTTTTGCTAAAGGTAGACTTAGTAATACACCAGGTAAAAGAATAAAAATACAGTGTAGCTGAATAATTTCTTATGACAGGGTTTTAATTTACGAAGTAGCATAAGTAGGATGTCTAAGCACAATATCGTTTTACTGACAGCTTTCTGCAGAAGTTGTGAAATCGTTTCTTCACAAAAACTGCATACTTAATTCAGGTATTCTGGGCATCAGGAATACCAGAGTAATACTGCTGGTAGAGCTGGGCATATTGATTATACACAACAATTTGCGATATCTTAATACTGACTCTCCATGTTGTGATCTAACAGCAAGTATAAAATAAGTCCTGATGCCTTTTTAATATTTTTAAATTTAATTCCTAGTAATTCATATATAGTAGTTTGTTCACCGTGTTGAAAATTCAAAACTGTTCGGGGGGGGTTGAGATAATTTGTCACTTGTTTCTTCCCCTTGTCACTTTGTTGATCAAAATCGTCTTTAACAAGAGAAGCAAACCTGTTTTGCATATAGACATAGAAACAAAGCAAGACCCCAGGACTGATTTGGAGGGCTGATGTTGCATCACTGCGTGTGCGCCTTAGATCACTCTCAGAGATGTCGCTACCTTGTGAATTGCAGTGACAGCCCTGTCGGAAATTCTGGGATCAGAGAGGATACATTCCAAGGATCATTGTTCCAACGCTGACTTATTTTTGCATGAGTTGGTAAATGCAGCATTTCACTGGTTCAGGAGTTAGGGTTGAGAGGGGATGAGAAATAAATGATGCATCAAAACCCTCACAAAGTCTTGTTTCAGTAGAGACAGGCGTTGTAGCCAAAAGGAGCAGTCTCTGACTTGTCTCCTGTGTGGGAGAAGGATGGTGGGACCAAGGGACTGTGCTTGGTCCTGTGGATGGAAATAGGGGGGCTGGAAGACCAAGGGGGGAGAAATACACGAGTGCTCCTCTCCCATGTCCACGTGGAGGTGAGAACATGGCAATGGAGTTTGCAAAGCTAGTACTTTTTTCCTTGGTGAAATCTCTTTTGCCCTTCTTAGTCACTCGGGTTAAGCACCGGGGAGGTTTTGACTCTCAGGGGCTGCTACAGTCCATGAGCAGGGGTCTTTTCCTTTCGGCCATGAGGGTGTTGGGTGCAGTCCCCCAGTCACGCAGTAGGCTAATAAAAGATAGACCCTGTGCTACTCAGCTTTATACCCAGCTTTCTACTTCTCAATGTCAATGCTTCTAACGTGGTCTTGAAAATTTAGTGTACTTGCATAAGAGGCTTTGTTAGCTGAACATCACTATGTGAAAAAGAGGCAGAGTCGTCACAGCACAGAGAGTTCTCGGGGTAGAAATAAAGGCAAAAGAGGCAGTTCTGCAAAGCACTTTAAAGAGTAAGATATTTGTGCACTTTTTTCTGAGAGAGTCAACCTAACCAAACCCATTCCTCTGCATTGAGAAGAAAAACGAGCTTTGTGTACCAGGCCAGAAGCAGACAATGCCACAATATGTGCTTTATGGCAAAATGTGTTTTTATTGCGGGTAACATTTACAGCTTACATGTAGCTGCTGCCTATACAAGTGACTCAGTCGTTCTCTGGATTTTAACAAGTCACACTTTTGTGCAGAAATCTTAGTGGTTTTCTATTGATCTTCATCGCCTTGTGTACAGTACAGTTCAGCATAATCCACAAAGTGGTCTAGGTTGTGGCAGTGTTACACATGTCAGCACAGTAAAATCTAGGTTAACATTGTTAAAGAAATATTGTCGTTTGTGATACAGGGGGTTAAAACTCCTTAAAGGCAACTATATATAGATTTTAAGTCTGAAAAAACAATGGCAGTTCTTATCTATTTTGTGTATGTTTTCATATAGAGGAGGAGTTTTTTATGTGCCAATACCCATCACTGTAGTGTTTTGTAAATGGGTGTTAATAGTGTTCCAGAGTTCTGTATATGAGATTATACCTTAGCCATGATGACCTGTTAGTGTGAATCAGCGGCATGTTTTTAATCTTGCTCACGCCTCTCATCTGAGGTGCTCACTTGTCGGCTTCAGTAGAGCTCACTTACGCCAGGGGAAGTTTGACCAGCATCAGGCCTCAAGAATACGGATTTCATGTAAGTCCCCACTCTTCCACTTTGTCCATAGATGGTATGTTACATGTGAATCAGCTGGAATGTGTAATTACAAAGCTTCAGCTCTGGTTCTGTTACACTCCTCGATTCTGTTGAGATACAGTTTATCAACATTTCATTTGGCTTTCCGTTGCATTTATTTAGATAAGGGGTGCACTGATTATTAATATCGTCCACCTATTTCTAAAGCAAACATTAGTTTCTGAAGTGGTAAAATAAAGGCAAATTTTTCTTGCTGCCTTAAACATTGCACAGACTTTGGAGGGGACTGAATGTATGACCATCATCATGACTTCTGTGGGAGAAACTCCATGGATCCTCAGCAGGTGCGAAACGAGACGGTTCCCTGGTGCTGGGATGCTGCGTTACACCCAGGCCCTGCCATTTGTTTGATTTTAAGTGGTCAAGTAGTCCCCGTGAAATCGATAGGATTATTATTCATGTGCTTGATACTCTCCATGTGCTCAGTGTCCTGCTGGTCCAGGGCATCGCTGGGAAGTGGCACGAGCCACGTCTCCGCTTTCCACCCTGAATCTCACACCCCTACAAAATAGTTAACTGGGTCTTTCTGTGACAGGTTCTATGTAGAGCATTTGAGACGTTATTGGAGACCAAATTGATAGTAATAGTTCCATGTTGAATAATAACATGCACATGATGCCATCTGGCATTACTGTAATCCCTGGGCACATGTTACGGTATTCACTACAAAACAGGTTTTGGCAAAACTAATTGTTGGGTTGTCCAAGTTATTTCTCAACCATGTCAAATGTGTGCCATTTCCTTTTGCAACCAATCAAGCCTATAATGTATGAAAGTGTTGTACATTTTCTGAAACTTACTTCATGTACAATTATTTAATTGACTTCTGTTCCGATTGCTTTAATGAAGTTTGGTCTTTACATAAAAATAAATATCTTCAAAGAATTGTCAGTGCCAGAAGTGTAAATGAACAAAATAAAAGGTGAGATACTGAATTACATAATCTTTCTTAAGGTTTCCTTTGTTTGGGTATTTGGGTTGCCTTTTAGAGTTACAAATTGCACTGCTCAGCAAAAGGAGATAAAATAGCCCGTGGGCTTGCCTGAGGCAAGTGAAAGGTAAGAATAACTTTGAATATGATCGTATTATGATGTGTTTCAAGCCAGAGAATGGTTCTGTGATGATGGCACACTGGACAAGTGTCCCTTCCCTCCCACAGGATTTGTCTGAAGAGCTGAATGCAGCTACGCAGAGCTGCCAGATGCCCTGGTATCCTCCTGTGGGTTTTCAGTGCCCCCTGCCCAAACACAGACCAGTTTTGTGACAGCACTTTATACCCTCAGACTAGATTATTGATTGGGGAAAGGGCAGAAGTTGCTATTTTCTTATAGAGAAACGTCCTAACTCTGTGTTTTATTAAGAAAACTGCTTAAACTGGTTTGCTGATTAACAAAGAGCAGCCCGACCATGGCCGTGCCACACTGGGGGCTGCCCTGGCTGTGCTCCCCAGCGTGGCAGAGGAATTGCACCCTCTAAACCAAGTGCATATTGGGTGCCACGAACAGATCTTTTTGCGGTGCAGAGTTGCCTCTGACAGAGCTGTAGCCCTTTGGTCTGGGATGCAGAGAGATCACAGCTGGTGGGGAGATGCTGGCAGCAGGGGACTGCTCAGCAAAGCTGTGTCTGTGGCAGTGCTTTATCTCTGCGAGGGGAGAGAGGAAGCTAATCATGTGCACTGACAGGTTATGTTTTTAGGTTTCTGGCTGATAGTGCTTATAAAGGTGATGTGTGGCTGCGGTTCAGATTACTTGTCACCAAAACCACATGGCAGCTTTGTGGGATAATGAGAAGCTGGTGGCTCTGCTGTCAAACACTTAATTTTTCTGCCATCTTCATTTCTCTCTGCTCAAGCTGCTAGCACAAAACAGCTCCTGATGGATTGATTTCTGCTGAACTGCTTCTGCCATCAGCAGAACTGAACTGCAGGCAGGAGCCGTCCTTGCTCCCAAATCTTCATGAGTATTTTCAAGATGAGATTCACCAGGCATCAGGGCTGGGTGGTGCTGCATCCGAACCGAAGTCACCCCTACAGTGCTGCTCGGCCTTTGCTTTGTGCGTGGCATGAAGCGCTTGCTTTCAAGGCTGCGATGGTTTGTAGGGAGGAGGTGAGGAAGTTAAAGGTAAGCTTAAAAAAACAGAAGTCTTTTTTCTCTGATCTCAGTGGTTCCCCACTGAGTTGCTCTGACAGTGCCCATCCCCTGAGCTGGCAGCCCTCCAGCTGCCCATGCCCACACAGAGCTCCTGCACGAATGTACTTGGGCTCTTCAGCTGCTGCAGTTTCACCTCCAGCACATTCACTTGACCCAAAATGAATGGCATCTTAATCCTTCGCCTGATGGAGAGATGAACACGTTCAACCCATCAAGCGACCAGCTGAAATCCAAAGGGAAACAGTCACACCTATTTGCCATAAGCAGTTCCACCAGTCTTATTGTGGGACTGTTGATTAGCTGGTCTCCAGGGCAGATTTTCACTTCCTGTTTAACATACATGACCTTCCCAGTACGTGTGTGTGTGTAATTAATTGAGAAGCTGCACAGAGATGAAATTTTGAAAGCTTTTGCCTTTTGAGAGTTAACTGCAGAACTACCAGAAATGTTTTCTGCATCTTGGTTTTGATAGAAAAAAAAGGTAACAGATCCCCTCTGAGACCACTGGAGGGAGGTGGGGGGTTTGTTGGGTTAGATGGTTTTATAGGAGATCTTTGAGTCTGGCTCTCAGAAGGATACAAGGATTTATGTTTTTCAAATGAGCAAGACCTCTGCTGTGGCTAGCGTACTCTGATTTGGGGTACTGTGATATCCCATGAAAGCTCTACTAGAATCCTTAAGGCCAAAAAGAAAAGCAACATGTCTTACATGGAGCAGAAAGATGTGTACTGTATGAAGGAGGAAAGAGAAGCACTTATCCAAAATGACCTGCCCGCAGTCTTCTAAGATGGTAAAGCCATCATCACACAGAGATGGGCTTAGGTGCATTTTATTGCAAGTAGAAAAGGGGCCAGGGAAATGAAAAACTTTCAAGCAAGCCCTGTTCTGTGGACTATTCTTCAGAAGATCATGCTGAGTAAACAGATCGGCAGAAGGAGGCAGGAGTGGCACATGGTGTGAGGCGAGTAGGACCTGCAGCGCATTGGTGCCAGGATGTACATCCCTTGGAGGGGCTCAGATCTGAGAGGGAAATATTAAGCCCGCTCCTCCCCTTTCAGCAAAGTAGTGAACCATGTGCTCATTCCCGTTGTAAAGTTCGTGCACTTGCTTAAATTTCATTAAAGGTGGTGAAAGGGGGGTGGAGGGGGTAGATGGGCCAATCCTGAAGGAGCAGTGAGAGTTTTGGGGCCCATCAGGAAGGTGGTTGGAGACGCACAAGGAGTTTGAGCACAGAGGGGGCTGAATTAGCCACAGTTTGTAATGAAGGTGATACATGGAACTGAGATTGGATCAGGTTGCTGAGGAAACATGGGTGGAAAGAGCAAGAGGCAAATTCCTACGGAGGGGCCAGAGGAAGGAAGCAGGGCATACAGTATGGGGGACGGTTAGTGAAGTGAGAGCATCGGGACACGATGCCTCTGCCACACCAATGCACAATGACAGGGGACAGCATCAAGCCATCCTGGTTGGAGGGAAGCAAAGATTGAAGATGGACACTGGGCTGAGGGTGCAGCAGCTTCTGCACAAGCACCTCAGCGTGGATTGCTGCGCCTGAGCAAGTCAGGACACAGTGTCGCTTTCCAGAGACAGTTCCTCCGTGGGTGCTAAGTGAGAAGAGAGCCAGGATGTCTCACCTTGCAGACCAGCAAGACTTTTCACTGCCTACTTCCTTCCCCTTTGAGGCCAGAAGGACAGGTACTGGGCACTGTCACACTCTGGTAGATCAACCACACTTGAGTCCTTTAGTGCCTGTGTTTGCTCCCTGCAGTGCCACTTCTATGCAGAAATTGGTTTTCCTTTTAATCTTTTGATAAGGAGATTGAATGGTCTAAATCTCTCTCTAAAAAGAATTAGGTTTTTTTCCAGGATCTTAGATATTCACAGTCTTTCTTCCCCCCCCCCTATTTTTTGGTAACTGCACTGCAGTTTGTTCACTGCTTAATCTATCAAGACCACATTATAGAGGGAGAATTCCCCACGTTTCCCATGCCCAGCTCCCTGTCCCCAGCTGCGTTTGCTGGTGTGGGCACAGTGAGCAGGCAGGGCAGCAGGGCGAGCCCTTGGCACTGTGCTTCAGGCACATCCTGCCCTTCTTCTTAACGGAGCACCCTCGCACTTGAGAACATTGTGATGCATTTTGTTGAAATGGACCCAATTGTTGATCATTTGCTTGTAGCCTGTCAGTGTTGCTCCTCACTATCTTTCTGATTCTGGGTTAGTGGCGTAACTCATTGTTGCCCCAGGTCCCTGTTGAAAGGGTTTTCCAGTTGCCTAAGGAAGAGGCCCCCACCAGCCCTTCCTCAGCTGCTGCAGTGGCCATGGGTACCCAGGGGGAGGAGCACGGTGAAGCTCCTGGGCCCTTGCAGGGGACAGCAGCACCCCAGCAGTGTGACACAGGCTCCCACCATGCCCAGAAAACCCCAGTGAGGTGCATGGACTGGGGTGGTTCAGACTCCATCTGTCAATGTATGAAGCATGGGTGGTGAACAGGCTGCTGTAGCACAGCTGAGCTGTGCTTGGTTTAGTCCTCCTCTCCAAAAGTGTTTCAGGGTTTGTATTACAAAATGTCATGGTTTAGAGTCAGGGCAGCCCCTTAGACTTGTAACAGACGCTTCCCAAAGGGGAAGAGAAAGGGAATAAGGGAGAGAGACTGAGCGATTAGAAAAGGAACCTAGAACAGCTTTAATGAAAATGAAAATAATAGTCATAGAAATGTAATATATACAAATATATACAAAACCAGTATGGAACCCAACCCCCCAGTGGTAATTACATCACTGTCACCACTGATGCTGTGGAGCAGGCACTGGGGGAGTCCCAGACTGGGCCCCTCAACAGACAGGAGCTGTGTTCAGGAGCTGAATTCTGGTGTCAGATTCAGGAACACACAGATTGGGATTGAAGGCAGAATGGACAGAGTCCTCCTTGGGTGCTCCAAGGAAGGAACCAGAAGAAAACCCGAGCCAAGCCAAGCAAAGCTGGCAAAGCAGGGCAAGAGGGCAAAGAGAGAGAGAGAAGAGGGATGATACACGCGTGACCCCTCAGCTTTATACCAAATATGATGTATATGGGCTGGAATCCATTGTTGGCCAGTATGGGGTCACCTGTCCTGTCCGTTCCTCCGTGCAAGTGCAGCCTTTCTGCACCCTGCAATGTGATACACAAGATCCAGCAGTGGCCTTGGTCTGCACACCAATCCCTGGTAAACACCGGGTGTTGTCCCTGCTGGAAGCAGACACGGCCTGGGAAAACAGGCTGCTAACTTCAGACAGTGCAGTTTGTTAGGAGAACTGAGCTGAAGAGTTAAAATCACACAACTGAATTAGCTCTGTTCTCACTCAAACTAGGACACAAAACTCAGGGCTGATGCCACCTTTCTGGACCTGTCCTACACATCTAAACATTCCCCTTGGACAGTACTACGGCATTTCCATTCCCACCTCCTCAGCCTTTCCTTTTTCTCAAAGCCATTTCCACAGCTGAGGCTGGTGAGACCCTGTGTCTCCAACCAGCTGCCACCAAATCCTGTTGTCTGCCTGAAGACACCACTCAGAGTCACTTAGTGTCACTGTAGTTGCAGAAGGGGAGGTTGTCAACAGTGCTGCATGGTGCCATGGTCTGCATTGGGGAGTGGTGCTTGGGAGTAAGCCTTGCTGTGAAATTGGTGTTTGTTTTAATCTGTTAATGGTGTGATGGAATCAAGCCCTATCTGACTGCCCCTGATGAGCTCCTTTGTTTTGTCCAGGATGTCTGATACCACAGGGTGCCCTGTCACAAGATGTAACTGTAGACAGAGCTGGTCTCTGATGCTGCGTGGCTTCTTCCATGCTCTTCTGTCATTTGGGGTGCCTATAGCCCCCAGGTTGGTCGGGGGGCAGAGAGGGAAGCAGCAGCACCACACAGCATTAGAGCTAAGCTGGGACTGGTGCCACTCTCCTCTCATGGGCTGGTAAAAATGATGGAAAAAATCAAGGGCAAGCAGGCAAAGTTTTTGCAAGCTGGATGGTGACTGACTGCCCCCCGCAGCCCGGAACCAGCCACGATAGCGCTTACATTATCTCTATATGCCAAGGTTCATTAGGGTGAGCAGGATTCACAGGCATACCCTGAGGCCATTGGACCCTGGCCAGTCCCTGGTGGGACAGCGATCAGTGCCTGTGCCCCAAGGCACTGCTGCGGGACTGCACTGTGGTGCCTGGGGATGGGCTGGTGTTAGGGTGAAACACGGCTGCTCTTCATTGCTGTAGGGAAATGTGGGTGAGAGAGGCAGGAGATGTGCTCTGAAGAGGAAGGAGCAGAGCAGCAGCACCCAGCCTTGTTCCTTACACATCTTCCTCCAGCTCCTGTCTTGCTTCCAGCACAGGGAGGAAACTGCTGCAGACAGTGGCTGCCTCCACCTGCAGCAACTGCTGTGAGCGGGCACAGCTTTCCTGGGGTCACCTACCTGGCAGTTTCTCCCCATCCCCAGCCTGGGTGCCTGATGATAGCAGCGGGCCATGGCCCAGAGCATCCTACTCCAGCTGGCCCTGCTCTGAGCAGGGCTTGGACTGGATGAAGTCCAGGGATCTCCGCCAGCTTCAGCTATCTTGGGCTCTCCTAAAATTCATCCAATTGCAGGAAGTGCAGATTCTCTGGAGAGGAAATCTCTTTACAGTCCTCCTGTTTCCTAAGAATTACCCCAGAGTAAATCTTCTGCAATATGATGTACTGGCTTGTCCTACCATTTGCCACAGCTCTGGGTCCTTTGGCCAGGCCAGTCCCCGTGAGCTGAGTGTGACACAGTAGCAGGACATCCCAGCCCTCTCTCTGCAAGTGAGCACAAGTAAACAGTGATCTGCACACACAGTGCGTTTGGGAAGGGTTTATCTCAGCTCTGTGAAATAGTACCATGGGCCTCTTGCAGCCTCCTGCCTCAACTTCACTGACTCTCCACCCCCCTGTCATTTGGCCCAAGATTGCCTGTCACCTCACACAGAGCAGGGGTGTTGGCATCCTCTGCAGCTGTCTGGGCACTGTGCGGGAGCTGCTGCAAGCTGCTCTTCACTGCCTTTCATGTCCAGAGAGCTGCAGCACCCGAGAAGCACTGTCGTGGTGTAGGGTCCGAATTTACAGCGGTGTGGTGAGGTGAGGTGAGAGGGTGGGCATTTAGTATTTGGCTCACAGAGGTGTGAGGCCCCACAAAGGCCCAATATGCAGATCAGAGCTACTTCTCAGGGAAGTCTGCTGCTTCCCTGGGGCCCGGGTTAAAGATGTGGTGGGAAAACTCCCTATCCAGTATAGACCTCAGATTATTATCCATTATTGACTTTTCAGGTAGGCAGGGACAAACACACAACAAGAAATCCAAGGGCAGAGAGACTTCAGGGCCTCGAGATGGCTGGTCAAGGGACAGAGGAGCACAAGTCGTGTTCTTCTCTATCCCTCCAGTTGCAGGAATATGTCCCTCTCAGAGGCTAGCTCTGCAGATCAGGAGTATCTGCCTGAACTTGGGTAGCTCACTTCACTGTAAAACAAAACAAAATTTACAAGTCCCAGCAATGATGCTGCTTTCACAGAAATCAGAAGTGTTACTTCCAGTTATGGCACTGATGGCAGTTTACATCGGGTTGGGTCTCTTCAGCATCTCTAAGCACAGTCACCAGAAAACGCTCTGGCCATGTGGCAATTTTACATCTCCCAGTCTAATAAAACCCCTCAGCTCCAGAGCACGCAGTGCTGGAGCTTTTAGCCGTAACTTGCCATTCTCTGGCCCCAGCCTATTGCAGGAGGCTGGCTGGCTGCGTGAGCTGGAGCAGCGTTGGCTGTGGGGAGGCCTGTGAGGCTGGACAGGTGCCACGGGAAAGGCTGACAGGTACGGACTGGGCATGGGGGACGGCTGGGAAAATGTCTGCCTTGGAGGCATTCCAGTTCAGGCCAGCACAGGCTGCAGCTGGTGTGGCACGATACAAATGGGCTTTGGAACGCTGAGGGAACAACTGTGCCTTACAAACCACCGGTAATGGCCGAGCTGTCAGCAAATCATACCTGGTATTCAAAAAATTACAGCTCCTGTGAAGAAGGTGAATATTGCAGTTTCAGATTAAAAAAAAAAATAATTACTAGGGAACTCATTTTGACCATAAACTGAGGCAACCTTAAAAAAGCAAATCTGGTGAGGTCAAGCCTTGGGAAGTGGGCAATGAGTCGGCTAAATGATAGTTACACATTTCAGAAGTCTGGTGTGCAAACTGGTTCCCAAGTGGGTATGCAAGTTATGTATACGAGACAGGGCTGGCTTTTTCCAAGTACTGAAAGTTCTGAGGTGCTGTTTTTAAAATGGCATAGCCATAAACCTCCGATCTGTTGAGCAACACAGACCATCTTTTAAAAATGTCTCTTAGCTCCAAAAAGCCAGTAGAAAAACACAGCCACTGGTTTGATGATGAGAATGAAGACAAAGAATGGTGACAGGTCTCATTGGGAGGGGGTGACACACAGCCCTTCATCCGCAAAACCGCCTATTACAAAATGTAGAAATAAAAGAAACCAATCTGGTGGGAACAAAGGCAGAGAATCTTTTAACAGCTGTCTCCAAGGGAGAAAGCACAACATACTGACCTTAGAAAAGCAAATCCCCTGCACTGTTTAGGGAATGTTCTCCAGCGTAGGTTTAGCCCAAACCCAGTTTGTAATGAACAGGACAGCTGACAGCAGCCAGCCAATGCCAGCAGATACACACACTGTCATACACACACGCACAGATACACATATGTAAGGTATATAGGTATGTATATATATATAAGTAAAGGTGTATGGATATATTAGTAGAGGACGTCGATAACAGAGTGAGTATCCCTGACACCTTTACTAGGAAAAATTTTAGAAGGAGAGAATAAAGCTTACAAACATTAAGAAAGTTTTATTTATTGTGGCTTGTTGCTTCGCACAAATACTGAAATGAAAAGGAAAGCGATTCAGTTTTTCACTCCGCGAGTGAAACACAGAAACGCATAAAAGATTTGTCAGTATTACCAGACAGAGAATGAATCAATCGATCTGCCGTGGAAGGAAAATCAGGCTTGTTTCTTTAATAATAAATCAGCTGTTTGTAAAATCACATTCTATCCTGTATTCGCTGTATGCAGATGTGACACGTTTTTATGTTGTTTCCCATTTTTGTATCTAGTACAAGCATATGGCAAAGGCCAATTTGCCTGTCAAAATGGGTAAGAATCAGACAATAGTTCTGAACTAAGAACCATGTCAAATAATGTTTTGAAGTGAAATAGAATCTTTACCTTCAAGAGAAGCAAAGTAAATCCTAAAGTACAGAATCCTGTAGAAATACAGTGTGAAATCTAATCTAATTCCTAAGGTTTATATTTACTAAGCTAATGTAAACTCCTGTGTTAACAGTTGAAGATCTATAGAAACCCATAGTTAGGGATAGCAGTAGATAGATAGAGAGACATCATCAATAATAATTTAAAGGAAACAAACAGCAAAAATTTTGAATAACCAGGCTGGAAAAATCAAACAATGCCAATTAAATGCAACGCATTGGGAACAGAACACAACTGCATTGCTTATGTGCCATTCTAGTTGGTCACTTCTTATCTCTCTCTTTCATTATATCAATGTAGTTCAGCACCTCTAGAGTCCTTGGGCCAGCCAAGCTCAGATACTCGGCTTCAGAGGAGAACGCTGCTGCTCCTGCTGCGCTGCTCATGGCCGCAGGCTCCAGAGCCTCCTGGGCTGGTGTTCTGTGCCCTGCAGCGGTGCCTCTGGTCCCTGGGCTGCGGGCAGAGGGGAGGGAGCTCCCACAGCTGCACACCTGTGTGCTGTCGCACTGGGTGGCAACGTCCGCTTTCCTCAACTCTGTAACAGAGCTCTCAGTCTGCGACCACCCGTCGCACCTGGCACGGTGAGTGATGGGGTCTCTTTGAAGGGCTTGGTGAAATGAGCTGCCTTCAGATGGGGCAGTGTGGGGTTTATTTTCCTGCTCTGTTGTACACAAAATAGAGGCTTTCTCCTGAATATGGTTTGCTGCTTCTCTAGTCAAAATACTGCTGGGCTGGAGAAGCGTGGCTCTGGTGTCAGAGGTCTTCGGGGGCTCTGTGCTTGCTGAGGTTGAGACTACGTTGGCATCGTCTATCTTCAAGGACTGTTCATTCAGATATTCCTTCTTTTGGGCTGTGTCTTCCTCTTCAAACTGTTTGAACAGAACTGTGTGATTTAAATAGTTCAATAACTAGGGACTGAGTTAAAGAAATAAATAGGCCAGAGCTGTCTGGTTTTATTGTTGGGGTTTTTTTACATTCCTTCTCCCTGGGTATACTCCTGGCCTTTCATGGAAGAGAAGGTGAGTGAGGCAGACCTTTCCTCTCACCCAGAATTTATGTTCTTACATTATGGCATTTTTGTGTTCAAGAATGGCTGAAAACCCAGTGTGTCAAATCCTCCTGCCTTACAGGCATGTAATGTAAGGCAGCTACACATCAAGGAAGAGCGCAAAAGCTCACTTAGTGTATTCCCACAGTCATGCTACTGCAATTCCAGTATGGGTCTGGTATTACCAAGAGACCAGAGCACATGTCTGTTAAATTACTTAGGAATATTCACAGCTAATAATTTCTTGCCTTCCTCATACATGAAGTTGCCTTGTACAAAACAAACCCATAAATAAGATTCCAGCTACCTCTACCCTTAAATGCTCTCAGGCTTACAGTACCATTCAAATGAACCCCTGCAAACTCCTAAAGGGGCAGGGGCAGTACGCACCGTGTCAGGACTCGAGCTGAAACAGCTCTCTGTCTGCCTTGGAGAGTAACTGAGAGACTGGCTGCTCACTGATGTCTCCACATCTGAAAAACGAGATGAAAAAGAAAGGTTACCCGCCAAAAATTCCCCAAACATCCAACTCTCCAGTACAGCACATAAAAACCATTCCTACTTCTGATGCAGCTTTAAGACACCATTTAAAGAATAAAGTGTTAGGTCAATCTAGATCTTGGCACTAGCCAACTCTTCTCCTCTCAGGACAACACATCTTAACAGAAAGTGTGAGACAGGTGCCCCAAAGCTTCAGCTATGCTGTTAATCAGCAGCCTGCACCAGGAGCAGAAGTGTGCTACCCAAAAGGAGGAAGGACTCTGCCAGTCAAGGGCAGGGAGAGAACTCAGCAAACTCCCAGCATGCACTGGCTGCCATACAAGTTCCATGTTTTTCTCTCGGAGGCCCCTGGGAGATCCTCTGCTCTGAAATGCAGCCAGCACAGCTGACCCTACAGCTACTGTGAGAGCAAAAAGGACGTGGGATCTCCCTGCTGACTTCCCGCACTCTGTTCACGTGAGGAATGACAGCACATAATCTAGTGGAAGAGAGTAAAGGTTAGCAAAGTCTGGACCAGTAAAATGGCACATGTCAACCATCTAATGAAGTTATTAATTAATACCAAAAACATGTCCAAGATTTTTTCCAATCAGCAGAGGATTCACTGGCGTTTGTCTGGCACTTTTGCTATAAGGTAATGCTGGTAAATCTGAGCTGTGGTGTTCAGATTAATACTCCTGAACATTCCCACGGCTTTATTTTTAATTTTTTTTAATCAATTACCCCTAGTTTCAGAGCTGGCTTTTCGGTCTAGGGGACAACTTTGGAAGAAATGGGACAATGAAATATACCTGTGTAATACTCACCAGAGAGAGGGTAACATGAATTTATCTCTTCAGGGAAAAACAAACACAGATTTGTTACCTGGTAATGCTAGTCTTCTTTATATAGTGCTGCCTGAAGCAAAAATACAACCTCTCATCAAATGTAACAGCCTAAAAAGATCAAAACACTTCTCCCTGGCTTTAGAGGTAACTGTTTCAGTTACACATGTAGAGAACAATCTGATTTTTTAATTTAATAATGTATAAATGATACTAACCCTTCTCCATCTCATGAAGATTTGAAGTCACTCCAAACTTAGACTCTTTCTCTTGTGCTGTTGTGAACTTTTAAAAGTAATTGTTAATAGTGAGGGTTCAGCTGGATCAGCACCTCAGGTTGAGGAACATTTGCTTTCTGTATTACATAAAGGAGTCACTGCACTATATAACAAACTATTTTAAGAAGTACAAAACCCCTCAGCAATACTCTGTGTACCTGGGTGACTTCTATGGGCATAATATCTAAAAGATTCTTTATATGTATATTGGCATAAAGCCCTTTTTATAATACTGAAGTGTCCTGCATATAAAGTCTGGGCACTGCCTACAGAACCTGATCGTAAGGGTTAATGGGTACCTCTGTGGATTTCAGGCATCAGCTGAGGTGTGAATCAAACCGTGTAAACCACGGCCCTGAAAGGGCCATCAATCTGTCTCAACCACGGAACTGGAAGTTGTTCTTTTTAGATTCCTTATACAAACCATGATGGAAAAGAAGCTTTCACAGAAGTTAATTCTGTGAAGATAAATTCAATTTCTAACTGTTGTGGACATTCCTTCTGCACCTCAAATGAATGGTACAAACAGTATGTTTGAGGAAAAAAAAAGCCTCTTTAAAAAGGTACCTCTTCAAATCCAAAGAGCTGGTTCTGGCTCCATGCTGACTCTTGCACAGGCTCGTAATCACTGAGGGGTGCAAACACAGTTCTCTGGTAAGAGATTTTCCCCTCCTGTACTTTTGTTTTCTTTCAGAATTAAAGTCATTACTGGTGACTATTTTGCCTTCATTTTTTAGTTTGTCTTCAGTAACCATGAAATGCTTCCCACTGCTGAGATCTTTGAACTTATTTCTGAACCTGAGATTTTAACACCAAGAACCCGTTTTTCACAAACTTCACTTCTGTTGAAATGCAAAACGTAATATGAGAGATGACAAAAGATACTGCTGCTTTGTAAAATGGAAGGTGTTATGGACCAGAGTCTTTGATAAAACCATCTTTTGTAGAACAGGAGGCACTCATATATGCCAACTTTAGCCCAGGGAAGATGCTGACTTCATCTGTAGCCAGTGGAAGGAGACAGGGTCTTTTAGAGGGCAACTCAGAGCATCAGGTTAACTTCAGGGACTCAAAGTTGTCCCATGAAGCAAGCTTTGTCTGTATTTATTATAGGCAGATGAACAATGGTTTATCTGAGCATAAGTTTGTTCACATTATTCACCGCTATTTTCCCTGGGAAAACTTGGGTGCTCAGTAGTACTGTTGAGAATTTTGTTTTCATGGCCACTTAGCAGGATCTCCAATTCAGCAAGGTTTCTGCAGTTATCACCAGTGATTAGACTGACAATTTCCATGGCACTCACCCTTTTTCTCTTGAATAGTGCTGCTCATTCTCCTTTAAGTGAATCTGTGGATCATGATGACAAGCAAATGTCTCTAAAAGTGAAAATAAACCTTGATTTTAAAATGCAATAGCATAAATTCAATTTGAAAAATGCTTCTATTAAGCTTTAAAAATAATTTAAATAATTGCATTTAAAGTTAGATTGTTGCATTTTACAGATTCATGATCTTTTCAGACAGGGCACCAGTACAGGTGAGGGGTCGTCCTGCTGGAAAGCAGCATCACAGAGAAAGACCTTGGAGTTCTGGTGGACAGTAAGTTATCCATGGAACAGCAATGTGCCCTTGGGGCCAGGAAGGCCAATGGCATCCCAGGGTGCATTAAGAAAACTGTCTCCAGCAGGTCTAGGGAGGTTCTCCTTCCCCTCTACTCTGCCCTAGTGAGATCACATCTGGAATACTGTATCCAGTTTTGGGCTCCTCAATTTAAGAGAGACAAGGATTTACTGGAGGGACTCCAATGGAGAGCTATGAGGATGATTAAAGGACTTGAACATCTCCCCCATGAAGAAAGACTGAGAGAACTGGGGCTGTTTAGTCTTAAGAGGAGAAGACTGAGAAGGGATCTTATTAATGTCTATAAATATCTGAGGGGTGGATGTCAAATGGAAGGAGCCAATCTCTTTTTTGTAGTTATAGGACAAGGAATAACAGGTATAAACTTGAGCTTAGAAGATTCCATCTCAACTTGAGGAGAAACTTCTTTACTGTGAGGGTGACAGAGCCCTGGAACAGGCTGCCCAGAGAGGTTGTGGAGTCTCCTCTGGGGATTTTCAAAACCCACCTGGATCTGTTCCTGTGTGGCCTGCCCTGGGTGATCATGCTCTGACAGGGGAGTTGGACTCAATAATCTCTGGAGTTCCCTTCCAACCCATAACATTCTATGATTCTATGATACTATGATTCTAGGGCAGACACATCTCTGGTTATCAAAACATATGTCTTTAAATGCAGAATAAAAACCAGAATATATGTCCTTAAAGTATTGACACGCACCAATTTTTTCAAGGTGTGCAGTTTTTTCTTTCTTTTCAGAGGGTATGAAGTGGTGCTGTCCCTCTCGACAGTCCTGCAGGTGGGTTTCATGGCATCCACTGGTTTTCCTATAGCTTGTGCTTGAGGCATTGCTACCTTTAAATAAAACCTGTTCTGGAGCTGTGAAAATGCTTTCAAGGTGTCTGTCTATAGCACGTTTTTTGGCATTGATTGCAGGATAAGCCTCTCTAGTATCATAATTTCTGCTGGCCATTTGATTTCTATTATCAGAATCAATGAAAAAGAGGTCAGTATTGTTTTGATTAACAAAAGGATTAAAATGCTTTGTAGAAGGATTTTTATGGATTGGTTTGCTCTCATCTTCAAACAGTGCCAGAAAGGAACAATCACTTCCATCTTGGGGAGTTTTCTGTTCTGCAGTTTCTTTCACAACATCAAACAGTGGTTCTTCTATTCCTTCGCGGATTTCTGATTCATTGCTGGTCATGATTGCTGGATTTTTCCTGGCAGGATTCCTATAGTCTAGCCTGGGGGTAGGAGGTGAGGTGGAGAGGGAAGAGAAAAGAAAAAGCATTTTGCTTAGTACATAAATAAGTGAATACTAACTGCTAACATAAAAAAAAGGATGATAACTTGATGATAGAAAGCTCAAAGATTTTATTGCTCATCACATTTGCTTTTGTCCCAAATGTACATTATTTGAACCGAAAGAGTGTCCTGTATTTTGTTTCCACTTTATAATAAGGTTGATTTAAAGTGGTTCTGTTTTGTGATGTCTCCAAACATACCAAGATATGGATTACATCCTCCTGAGTAAGGAACTGTTATTTATAAAATCAGCCACAGTATGTCACTGCTGCTCCAGCAGCTGACCAAAGAAGGCCATTTTGGGGAATAAAAAAAATAGGAAGACAGTTTCTTCTGTTCATAAAATCAGTTTGTTCTTCAAGACTACAGTTCTCTCCTGTACTGAAAGCCCATAATAAGCTCTGTGTACTGCTTAATTCCTGGTCTCTTTAACAAGTGAATTCCATCTGCAGTTGAGGCCAGTAAATCTAATTTGGCACATAATTTTTCTATCCCAGTGTCAGGAGACCAGTCAGAGGTTTTGTTTTGCCCACACTTCCTTACCCCAGCTCCGACAGTAGCAGTTTGAAGCTGCTGTCATGCTAGCCCAGCATCATTATCATCAAAGCTATCAAACTTTCGCTTCCTTGGCTCTAAATCTAACATTTTTAGCTGTTTTTTCTAGGTTTGATCTGCTGACTGACCTTTCAGAAAATCTAAGCACGAAGTGGAGAGGCTTCAGAAGCATAGAGAAGTGGCAAAGAAGGCCAATCAAAAACTTCTTTACAAAAAAAATGAGCAATGAAAACTGAAATGTAGTACAGAAAACTCTTACTGGAGAAAAGTTCTGGAATGTTTTGGTGAGCAAATATTCAGAACTGGATGAAGATCATTGGGAACTTAAATGAGCAAATAGTGTCCTCTACTTACAGAAACCTCCCCAGAAC
This sequence comes from Actenoides hombroni, assembly GCA_024336885.1. Classification (NCBI taxonomy): domain Eukaryota; kingdom Metazoa; phylum Chordata; class Aves; order Coraciiformes; family Alcedinidae; genus Actenoides; species Actenoides hombroni. The sequence continues at coordinate 6,289,677 of WUAM01000275.1, forward strand.
AGTTTTCAAAGGCTAAACACACTAGAGTTTGTTTCTGGAGAAACTTGAATAGATCTATGTGAGGAAGGTAAAACCTTTTTGTGAAGCAATTCAGAGGCTCCTTCTTCACTCCAGATGAACATTTTGTAATGCTAAGTAAAAGTTAATAGTAGATGAGGAAATAAAATATCTAAAATTTGTAGTTAAAATTTAATGATCTCGAGGTGCCACAGGTCTCAGATGTAAGCACACTGATTACATCACCAGTATGTTACAATTGCATTCAACAATTGTACAAGTTTATACTCTACTTTTATACTCTACTTTTCACACACAGCAAAAGAAACCCTTCCCAGGAGAACTTCCAGCTCCTGAGGTGTAAAAATTTATGGCTACAATGGATGAAAACAAAAGAAGGGTGATACAGAGAAATGGATTGGAAGAACAGTTGTAAAGGAGATGTTGTTAGTGAGCCATGAGTGGGACTAAGGGAAGTGCCATAAGCAGATCAGTGCAGCCTTGAGGGCCTGTGGAGAAATGAAGACGTAGCTAAGTTAAGGTTATGTAGGGCTTTCATGTAAAGATATTAATTGGGAATTCACCAAGATATACAACAGGGTGAATGTTATCCTCATGTTAGGTCTTGCTGGAGAAAGCCAAGAGAAGCTAGGGGAAGAGAGAAAGTTAAGGTGGCTGGAAGCTGATGTGTTCATCAAGTTACCACGTGCTCAGTGAGCTTATCAGTCACTTGACTTTCCAGGCAAACAGGCTGTAGGTCCTTCCAGGAAAAGCAAAATAATATATGGCCTTTTGTGGCTCTACTCAGCTAAAGCTAGAGACTCACGGGAACTTTCAACCAGATGGTAGACTTACAGAATAAAAAGAGTAAAGAAAGATTACTCCTGTAAGACCCCTAGATCCAAGACAAGAGCACCTAAAGAGAAACTGAAATAAAATGTTCAGTATAAATGAGTCTGGCTCTAAACCCTCTGTGTTTAAATAGATTTTTAATCAGCCCATACAAAAAGAAAGCTATTCTAGATTTCTATCCTTTTAAAAATTAAGTATATATTTTCATAAAAGTATTATTAAAACAATTCTAAAAACCCCAGCTGTAGTAGGATCACACATGAAAGAGAAGGAAAGAAAATGCGTTATTCCTGGAATCTCAAATGTAAACAGTGTAGAGCAAGAAGTTGCTCAATTGGTACAGCATCAAGGTCATCAGAAAAGCACTTGCAACAGTGACCAGAACTAATGAGAGATGGGGCAGCTGCCCTCTCTGTGGCCTCTTAGAAAATCTGTGCTTCTAACTTCAGGAGAATTCAGTAACACCAGCATGTTTGTGACATTGCATAAAATAGATTGGCTCCAAGCACCTACCTAAAATTCACATTCTGCTGACTTACAGAAAATGTAAATAGCTTCGTATGTTTGGTCTTTCCATTTAGTTTCAATTTCTATTTGAAAATCACCAAAAATGAGTGAAAAATGAAGTAGCTATATGCTTCAAATGATCTTAGTATTTTACTTACTTCAACTTCACTGTTATCTTGGTCTTTAATGTAAAATCACTGCCTACCTATGCAATATCTCACACAGTTCCTGAGGCACTGTATCAGACTTCCTGAAAATACACTGGCTTGGAGGTTTTATAATCCAAGGGTCTTGATCAGAACTATTTCCTGGCTGAGAAAACAGTAGAAACTGTCAAACTCTGAATAATAGTTTTATAATAGTTTTCATGTTTAAAACTTTAAAGCTGGGTTTGCAAACAATATATATGTTTTCCCACTATTTATTTTTTTTTACCCTTGTAATAGTAGCCCAAATCTCCTTACAGCCCAGTTGAGTTCTGTATAACTCGCACTGTTCCATATTTGTGTATCACTGTTAATATGCAAAGTGTCCATTCAGCAGCCCATCCTCCCATAGTAGGAACAAGCTTGAGAGACTGTAATACTGACGATCATGTAATGATAGAAAGCTGTTGTCTGGAAGGGACCCCAAGGGGTATCCAGTCCAACCTGTCCAAAACAGGGCCAGCTTCAAGGTTAGGCCAGATTGTTCAGGATTGTTCGGGACTGAGATTCCACAGCCTATTTGGATGGCCTCTCCTGGTGATTAGCTACTTTTGTGACAGTATTTTTTTCCTAGATGAATAGAATTTCCATTGTTAAAACCTGTGACTTTTGCTTTTTGCCATTTCACTGTGTACCTCTGGCTCTGTCCTATCTATAACTCAGTTTAGACTGTGGAAGACAGCAACTAGTTCACCCCACAGCCCCAGAACCTTCTCTTTTCCTGGCTATGAAAGCCTTCTTCGCTCAGTGTCTCTAACAACTCTCCCCTAACAATTTTTGTGGCCCTTCATTGGTCTTGCTACAGTTTGTTGATCTTGGTTTTGCACCGGGAGTCCCCAAACTGGACATAGTATTTCAGATGTGTTCTCACATATGCTGCTCAGAGGGAAACAATCACTTGCCTTTGACTGCTGTGTGTGTTTTTCTAAGACAGCGCTCTGTGTAGTTGGCCTTCACTGCTACAAGGGTGCACTGCTAACTCATGTACAACTTCTTGTCCATCAGCACCCTCAGGTCCTTCTCTGCACAATTGCTGCCTACTCCATCAGTCCCAACCTGCACAGACCTGTGGGGTTATTTCTCCTGAGGTCCAGGGCTTTGGATTTCTTTGTGTTACGCTCTATGAAGTTCCTTGTGGCCTTCTGCTTGTCAAGATGCCTCTGAGTAGCAGTCTTGCAGCTATAATGAGCACTCTGCCAATTCGGTGTCATGCACGAACCTATTGAGGTGCTGAGGGTGCAGTCTGTCCCATTGTCCAACTCTCTAATGAAGATGTACCAGACTTGGTATTAACCTCTGGAGATCTCTGTCATTACTGACCTGTTGCCAGTTAGACTTTAGCCAGCAGAAAACTACTTTGAGCATGATGGTAAGAGCCAGTTTTCTACTCATCTTACTGTTCACTTATCTGGTTCATACCACCTCACTTTGGCTACTAGGATCCTATGGGAAACCTTCTCAAAAGCCTTCCTAAATTAAAGGTAAATAATACCTGCTGCTCTTCCTTATTCATAGAGCTAATAATTTCATCAGAGAAGGCAATCAGGTCCATCAGGCACAATATGGCCTTGGGAAATCTATGATGGCTGTTCCCAGTCACTCTCTTGTTCTTCATATACCTTGGAATTGCCTCCAAGAGGTCTAGTTCCATAATCCTCTCAGCGACAGAGGCAAAATGATACATCCCCAGATCATTCTTACATTTTTGTATATGGGCATAACATTTGTTATCTTATCATCAAGCAGCTTTCCTGATCATCACATTCTATCATAGATGATAGACATCTGCCCTGCAGTGATGTCATCCAACTGCCTCAGTACACTTGGATGCATCCTGTCCAGTCCCATTTATCTCTTTATGTCCAGGTTACTAAGGATTCTCTAACTTGTTCCTTCACTACTGTTTTGTACCACTCTCTCCCAAACTCTCTACCAAGCTTGAAGACTGAGCAGACCTTGTCAGAAAAGCCTGAAGCAAAGTAGGTCTCAAGTGCCTCAGATTTTTCCATGTCATTTGTCACTAGGCCTCAACTCTGTTTAGAGGTGGTCAGCGTTTTCCTTGCTTTCCTTTTGCTGATGACATACCTGGAGAGGCCCTTCTTGCTGCCCTTCTCATTCCTTGCGAGTTTCAGCTTTGATCAACCTAGTGACACCCCTCCAAGCTCAAGTGATGCTTCTGTATTCTTCCAGGGTTGCCCATCCATCTTTCCACACTTCCTTTTTGCATTTGAACTCAGTCAGGAGTTCCCTGATTCAGCCAAACTGGACTCCAGGACCTACTTGCTCTCTGGCACGTTAAGCTGAACTGCCCCTGTGTTTTGAGACATCTTTCTTGGGCTCCTTCATACTTGAGGTCAGTTTCCTGTGGGTTTCTGCCTACCCATTCCCTGAACACCACAACATCTCCCCTTCTAAAGCCCTGACGTGTTCTCTCCTGACTTATTTCAAGACTTTAAAATATCAATGGTGATAAACATGAAGTTGGTTTGATTATTTTTAGTAAAGGAGGTACTAAAAATAAAGCATATTATATTTGCTATTGCTTTTCTAAGGATGATTCTTTAAAGAATCCCAAAATTAACAAAAAGAAAAAAATTCATCAGAACAAATAACCTTCAATCATTTCTTAAACTTAACTTGAGACAGACAGCAGGCTTTTCTCAATCCTTTTAGGAGCACTGAGAATACTGTTAGAACTATGTTACTCACTGAGACACTTCATGATTATCACCTAGGTTGCAGTGATCACCTCAGAGCATATGATACCCAGTTGTACTAATTGTACATTTAAGAAAGCTGTATTTATAACTGTAACACATTTCAGCTTTCTTTAGCCAACCTTGCAAGCCAGAAACAAAAGAAAGACAGCAATGTGACTAACTCTCTTTCTGCAGATATCAGCAATACCGAGAGCTCAGTGAACAAAAGCTCAAGTTAAGCGTATTTGATAATATTAAGAGAAATTAGATATGGAATATTCATTGTCACCAGCCTACAAGAAATATAGATAATTCATAAACATCTTCCCCAGTACACTAATTCCATGCCCCAAATAAATGAAGGTTAATTTAAAATAATTTTGCAGAAATTACAAAACATTAATCTAACCTGGTTTTGCAGGTTTTCTTCATATGTCTGTTCCCAAGTGTTGTCCATTAGGTTCGTGTTGAAATTTTCTTCTGAAAGACGTGTACAGTTAGAGGACCAATAACTAGAGGAGGACAATGGACAGGAACTGAAAGCCCTTGCCATGTTGTCTTCATGTTCCATGCTAGAGTCAGCATATATTAATTCTGTTACTTGTGATAACTAGATAAAACGTAACAAAGAGACATTTTATTTATCTAAAACCATTGTGACGTAACTATAAAGTTCAAAGCAATCAAATCTTTCTATATCTTTTACAAATCTGCACATATGCCACATGCAAGAGAAAATTTTCATGTGTTCTGACACGATTTTTTGATAAAAACCATAATGTAATAAGGGCTTATTTCAGGAAAGAAGTACCTACTTCAGTTAAGCACGCACAAAAATGTTATTCTGAGGAGACGTGTATAAATACATTTTAAACTTTAGATGTGCAGGTAAATTATCTGCTGACTTGGTTCTTAAGTTGTAAAATGAAAAATATTTTTCTCCATTGAGGAGAGAACTCCAGCATGTTATAATACTGACAATGCTGTCTCAAGCAGATCAGAACAGGAAAAATTTGAAGGCAAAACTCATGCAATGTCACTGCATCCACAGCTACCTGGAAGAAATGCCTGTAATCCAGTTTATCTGGTGAAAGCAGCACAAACTACTAATGGAGTGCAAAAGCCTTGTACATCAATTGCACTAAATCTTTGTACCACAAATCTGTAAGTTTCCAGGAAGCTGAAAATTATTAATTTTATAGCCCCTCTTTCTGCTTAATGAAGTGGATATATCTTAATTATTTATATTGGATATACTTTAACTTAGGAAGTTTCTTAAAACAGTTCTCTGCAACGTGCAGGCCTTAGTCTTTATTCCTCATTCCATACATTACATTAGCTTTCTGTGTGTGCACACTGCATTATCATGTGCTTTGATGAACTGATGTAAATCTCTCCATACAAGTGGAGGTTGAGGAGAAATTTAGCTATCATTTTGGTCTATTTTTTCTGGTCACACTAAATCTGAAATATGTCCTCTCTGTCTTCAAGAAACAAATGAAAAAGAGTCATAAGGGAAGGCTGGCTTAATGTGATATCCAAAAAAGTAGCGGCAGCTCATGGTGATCTTTTCTGAAACACATTAGACACATTCACCCACACTAAGTAATTCTTCCTGTCTCAAAAGAAAGGAACTTCTAACACTAGAAAAACATCTATCTTTTGCACTCTAGGAAAACATGCTTTGGCAACATGAATGGGCCAAGAACATACAGAGCAATACTGTGCAAACATTTCCTGCCAGCATCTTTTCCTCAGAGGCCTGTCTGATATGAGCAGCAGGAGTCAATGGAGCAAGCCCGAGTAACCTAAACTGAGTGTATTCTAATAGATTTACTAACTTGGGTTTGGGGTTTTTTGTTTATTTGGGCTTTTACACAACAGTGGAATGGGTCGTAAAAAAGTGAATAAATTCCATCTAGAGAATGGACTTCCCAATTGTATTTCACTGAGATTTGTACTTAGGCTCCTCTTTAAGAATCACTTCTGTCTGTGCTTCTCATATTTCATCATTTCACATTTCTGCATACAGTTTTTGATTTACCTGCTGCTGGCCTTAGCCTGTTTCCCATAATCTCTGTCCTTTGTGACTAGTTTATATATTCTTAAGCATTTTGGAAAATGCCTAAACCAATGTGAGTCTTTCAAGAAATATATCAAAAAATATCAAGAAAAAGCATAAAATATAGCTGGCAAATAACATATCAATATAGCCTTAAAGAGGAAAACTTCACATGTTTCAATATCCATTAGATTTGGTCACACTTTGAAAAAATCACTTAAAAATACAGTTACTGCTGCACATTTTTAGTTTTACATGGGTGAGAATAATAAACTTACTTACATTATGCTGGTATTTTACTTTCTCTGTGAGATGCTGCCTTCTGCTGTCCAATACTTGCTTTTGTAACCTTGGAAAATGAATAAAAGCAACCCATGAAATAGAAGACATGAGAACTGTAAGATTAAAAACATTCTCAGTATTAATTTCAAAATAATAGAAGAATGTTTTTCACACATCTTAAACCAGCCTGATTCTTAAGCAGTTATGAGCAGCCAGTGTGTGAGTCAATCACTTTAGGGTGTCTGAAGTTGGATGGCAAAACAGTTTAAGTGTTCTTAACAGTTAAGTGTTATCTCTGTAAGATAAACTTAAAGTATGTACCTGACATGAGTCAAGAAACATTATTTTTCAAAAATCTCTCAGCTTCATGTACATTTTTTATTTAGAACACATTCATTTACACTCCCACAATGAGAGTATCACCGGAATACCAGGAGTGATTGTGAAATGTCTTTGTCTTAGAATGGAATATTTATTTTTACTTAGTACCCCAAATATAAGACCATCATGAAATACCTTTTCCAGAACTTTGTTATACCTTAACTACTGCCCATTTTATACAAGTACCTGCTCTGGATGGTATCTAAATCTGACTTATGTTGTGTACGTTGTGGTGACATGGGAAGGTCTGTGATGTGCCTCCTAAAAGGTGGATTTTCAGTGATATCAACGTGGACTGGCTTCCTCATGTTCTCTGCAATGAAAGTATTTGGAATTTCAGTGCTGGGCTTAGAGAAAGTTTTGAACTTCCTGAATTTTCATGAGTACAAAAGCTGTTGATTTAGGTTTCTTAATCCATTTAAAGCCATATTTTTTACTTTGCTACTAGCAATTCAAGAGCTCTAGTTTAAATGGCTAGTTTAATGGTTTGAATTTTTTTTATAGTAAAAAATTACTTATGGTCATCTGCTGTGTCTAGACAGCTTCCGTTGCCCTCCTCAGTCACCTTTTAATCTTCCTGATCATAGGACAACAAGTTGTCCACAATCTGGTTTATGAATATGTCACAGAGGATAAGAATCATAGAATTGTTTAGGTTGGAAAAGACCTGTGAGATCATCAAGTCCAACTGTTAACCCAGCACTGCCACGTCCACCGCTAAACCACATCCCTAAGCACCACATCTGCACATGAGGAGTCAGGACTCAAGTTGTAGAGGTATCTTTGTAGGAACTTAGTGATGGATTTTAAGAAAGATGCTCTGGGTAGAACTGACAGAATATTCCAAATGCCCCTCAAAAGTTGTGAAGAAAGAAGTGGAATACAAATGGACCCATTCAATGGCAAAGAGAAAAAGAAATGGATGTAGGGTAAAATTAATGAATGGAATGAGGAAGGTGCATAATTGTACAGGGCTTTAAAGGTGAAGTAGGCAGTAGCTGAGGTTAACCGATTCCTCTTTTTATTCCTGACTTTTTATTCAATCATAGTTTTTGTATTTACTTAAAATTTCTTATCTTAAAAATAAATCAACACTTATTTGAGCATTAAGTTAGAAGTGGAAGAACCAGAACCAAAATACTTGCAGCAATCATTACGGATGACTGATTCTCTTAGCTGTGAAGTCAAAACACAGTTACACTAAACTCACTGGTGTTGTCCTTTTTGGTTGATATCTCGTTAACAACATAGAGATTGAGGAGATCTAAACTGACTGTCGAACTTTTAGGAGACGATACTCCCAGAAGCTTCATCTTTGATTTAAGTTTCTTCTTTTCAAAGAATTCCTACATTTTTTACAAGAGAGAATAAGTTTTTGACAGAAGCTTCAACAACATGTTAGCAGCATATATAATTCATTTGAAAGTGCCATGCAAGACTTAGTAGACAATTCCTAATAATAAAAGCACATGATTAAATCTCTCTGAACTCTCACACACTGTCTACTGTTACTTAGTTTATTTTTATTGCTGTGAAAAAAAAAAAAAAGCAAGTATAATTTGGTCATATTCAAAACAAATCACTGTTCTCTTGATGCCAAAAACTTAGTCCTTAAATACTCATGACACAAACTTTGTGTGTGATCTCATGATCAAAAATATTTCTTTACCAAAATGCTGCAAGAAAAAAGTCTTAAAATCATTTAAACTTGGTCTTTTCTAGACAGTTTATAAGCTAGCAGGCAAATAAATCCGCAAGATTCCACTCACATGGCCATCTATAATGACACAAAGAGTTTATTGTTCTCCAAATTTGTCTTACTTGATGTAAAAAATAGTCTTGTGACAAAAATAAAAAGTTTTTTAAAAACACAAAAAAATAAAGAATAAAAATCTCCAACACTTGGACTTCAGAAAAGCTTTTTATTGCAAGGAATAAAGAAAGAGATGGCTGACATTTTGAATGTATCAGACAGATAATTCTGGAAAATTTAAGAAACAAAATTCTTCATTCTGTAGGAGACTGTTAATAATTATCCTAAAATCATTAGCATCAAGCACAGCAGATGAATAAATAAAACCAGTAAAATGTCTTTATTCTAATCACAAGAAGGATATTGAAAACTGCAGGCTATGACAAAACAAAAAGTAGCACTGGCTTTTCTTCTGAAATGTAATTCCCCTTGTGGTTGCAGGTTACATATAACTAATATACCCAACGTGTTCATTTGTAACTATTTTGCAGTGTAATTTATTATGTCACAATCTTCTAGGATGTTATCGTCTATGGAATATACCTGTTTTTCAGTTAAGAATAATATCTGCAGTAAGGTAAATTCAGCCTGTGTACAAATCACCACTTCAAAATTTGTATTTCTTTGGATTCCACACCCTCAAAATGTATCCATGTCCCTTCAGTATCCCAGATATTTTCTTCCCATCACCTCTAAATTACTAAATTACTATTAATGGTGTGATAGCAATTAGAAGATTACCAATGTGTTTAATAATTTAGTAATTCAGCACTAAATTACTAAAAACAATCCTGCCTTGGATCCTTTCCTGTTCTTTTTCCTCCACTGAAGAAAATTACATAGTCATAATGTAAATTGTGTGCCTTAGACCAATAACTCCCTCAGAAAGCAGGTATTCTGAGAACTGAGAGGCCTCCAGGAGCCTGGGAAAGTGATGGGGACAACAAGCTGCTTGTTGCTGCTATGTTCCCTTAGGTAAAAGTTTTCATTTCAGAGATTGTCTCCATACTGTCAGGCTGGTTTCCCTCCTCCTGTATATGCCAATGCATCTGCTCTGGGCACTGGGGGGGTGACAGCTTTAGTGGCAGAGCTTCCCTATACTGTCTCTTTTTTCCCAGCTGCTGAGGAGGAAACTGCCTTCTCTATGGCTATAATTATCTTCTCTTCTTTCCTGTTTGAAACATCTTCTGTTATGCTAGGGATAGATTTGATTTTTTTATTTCACTTTTCGATTCAAAATACAGCTAAGCTGCCCTACTTGCAAATGCCAGATTATGAGCCTAACATGAGCCTAACATTCTTTTATGTGGCCCAGAAAAATAGCTGTTAGTATGTGTGTTAGGCTAGCTCACCACGTGGTTGTGACTGTCAGGCTTCAAGCAATTTTGTGTGTCAGCACATACCAACAAAATATAGTAACAGAAGTAATTCAGTCAAACTTAAATTGGGCACATTCATCTGCTCATTCATTCATTCATTCATTCATTCATTCATTCCTTCCTTCCTTCCTTACTTCCTCCTCCTACTTGCTTCTCTTCCTGCTGGAATTCAGTGTGGTAAACCTACAACAAGACTTCTGCCCTAAAAGTTACAAGCAGTCAGGCAAACACATTACAACTATAGTTTTGAGTCTCATTCCAAATGCTTTGAAAGGTTTTCCTAAGTGAATCAACTAAAGCATGTATATAACAATATAAAATCCAAGACAGTTAGAACCGTTTACCTTTTGCTTTCTTTTTTCCTGCTTTAATATGATTCTGTTCCTGAAAGATGCAAATAATAACTGTTTTAATTGTAAGTGTATAACCTTGAGTAATAGCTTGCAATTCTTATCAAGGGTATTGAGAATTTAAGACACAAATATGTTACGTTACGTTACGTTACGTTATGTTATGTTATGTTATGTTATGGATCAAACCTTCAGGTAGTAAAAGCAACGTATCTCTGTTGAAGTCACTTTGACTGATCCTGGTTTACTCAGGTAAGGATAGGACCATGTTTTATCTTACAGCTACAAAATACCTTGAACATGAAAAAGGAAAAGCTTTCAGACATCTGGTAGGTTGGACTAGATGATCTCCAGAGATCCCTTCCAACCCCTACCATTCTGTGATTCTGTGATTTTGGGGATTTACAGAATATTATGATCATTTTTTAAAAAAGGTAAGAAAATAGATTGTCACAACAAGTTTTGTCAAGCTGCTGTTGCTTGTGCAATATAAAAGGCAGTTATACCCTAAACTTAATTTTTTTTCACTTGTTAAACAGTCTTACATGAATTGCTTATGGGACATGGTGCATAAAATCATCGGTTTGGGCCACTGCAATCCTTTGTGCTGTAAGATCAAGACTTTTTTTTTGAGAGTTAGAAATATGGAGTAGTCCCTTAGTAGCCCCTTACTTTTAAAATTTTATTCACTGTGCTTAAAGTTAGAACACACTTTCTAAACATCTGCACATAACATTTACCCTTGCAGTGGATAGAAGTCCCCAGTAACGGACAGTTTTTCTGACACCTAAAATGCAAATCCCAGGCTCACTGAAGGAATCCTGAAAGTATTTAACAGCAGCAGAAAGCAGCAGTATTATTTGATATTTGCTAAGCGAGTACAATACTCCTACACGCTGCTTTTTTTTACAGAGAGAATAGTAGAATAGACAGGCATTTAGGACAACATTGGAGTTGTTGGGTTTTTCTCAAACTGAAGCTCTCCCTTCCCCCTGCTTCACATAAGCAACTTTCAAAAACCTCAGTTTGCTGGGAAGAATTCCAAATGGGTAAGGCATGCTTTTCATTCGATTCTGCATAGGATCAGGATGACTATAAAGCCATGTTTAGCAAAGCTACTTTCAAATGGCAGACAAAACCTGCGGGGTTTAAATCTCTAGTAGATAGGCAGATGGCACAGCAGCTAAAGAAAATTAATATTATCCTTTTTTGGTTTTAATGCTACAACTTGGTGATTATTTTACTGTTTCAGTGAATCCCAACAGCTATACTTCTTTCTCCCCAACTGGTGATCACTGCCATTGAAAAGGGCGTGCGTAAAGGCCCAGGTGGGAAAGCCTCACCAGCCCCAGTCTGCAGAGAGACACCAGGACCTAACGTCATGCATCGTGCCTGGTGTGGGAGGGCACAACCTGGCTCGGGGGGCACCCCAGGGCTGCCACACACACTGTGGCCTTCTGGGCTGATTTGGAACACCAGGCCTGAAACACACACTGTGGGCCTGTCATTCTGTGAAGGGACACTGGGGCTGTCACAGCCACCATGGCGGTGCCTGGTCTGTGAGGGAACACTGGCTCAGCATGAAGCCAGCTCTGGAAGCCTCTGAAGAGTTTCACTCACCGGCTGCCACCGACCCAGTTCATTTTCTGCTGCTGAGGAAGGAGGGAGGGCTGCTGTTGTGTGTGCTGGGGATGGAGAGGAGAGCAATGGCCACCACAGGGGTGGTTTGCAGCCTCCTGGCAGGGCCACAGGGCCCTTCTGCAGGGCCTCCTCCTCCTCCCTGGGAGCTCCAGGGCAGCTGCTCTCCAGAACCCAAGCCTGCCCAGTGCTGGCAGAGGAGAGGAAAAGGGTGGTACAGGGACAGACAGCAGAAGGAGAAGGACACAGAAAGCCAAGCAGAGCAGTCTGATGGGGAGGAGGTGATGCTCTAGTTGCTGCCACCCTTCCTCTACCAGTGGCATTTCCATACAAGCTCTGCCAGAAGCCATTGCCCTTTTGTAAGGCAATCCCAAGCCTCCTGCTGTCCCAAGTGAATCTCAGCAGCAATTCAGCTCCCCTCATTCCCTTCCCTGTGACTCACCTCCATTGTTTCAGCAAGTGAAGGCATCCATTTAGAAAACAGTCATTAAAATTCTGTAGGAATCTTCTTCTGTGGTGTTTCTTTACCTAGTTATCTTTAGTCTAACCTTTTTCAGGGTTTTAATGTTTGTTTGCCATAGTACAACAATGTGGAGAGTGCTCAGAACAGGTATTAGGAGACTAATACTAAAAATGACCCAAGTTTTTCTCTTTCTAATACTTTTAATTTTGCTGAAATGTTTATAGAACCCACAGCTAAAAGATTATAAAAGTGAAAAGATCTGCTTCTCTAAAATATCATCCATTAAACTGAATAAATGTACTGGACAACATATTTTATCATCCAGATAGTCCTGGTATTTCTGATTAATATGCATAATTGTTTCAAGTAACAGCTCTAGATTAAAATCTTCATAGTAAAATATATCTATATTTTAAGTGTGTATGCCTCTACAGCTAATATGACAGATGACAGACTGAAAGATTATTCAACTCATTTCAACACTGGAAATAATCATTTTTATTTTGTTTGCATTTCCATCTAGTGTAAATGTTTAACTTGTTAATACTACGTCTAGAGCTAGTTTCAGGTATGACATAATCAAATCCCTTCTGCTCTTGTTTTTCTAACATGGTATTTTCTGTACCACCCTTACTCTTACTCTTGCACAGTGTTATCTGAATTTAAAGGAAAAGACTGTACTTCTGACTTACTGAATCTGATAGTTAGCAGTAGTTTGTAGAATCCAGGAAAAGTGACGTGGAAGCTTCAATTAATTATTTTTCAACGTAAGAAATTTTCCCCTCCAAATTATTTTCTGCAGATAAAGCTGAAAACGCCTTTCAAACAGTCAGTAAATAAAGAATCAGTTCTTTCCTTGATAAAGGCAAAGTAAACAGTGAAATAAGACCTGAGATGCACATGACTTGAGATTTCCAGTGTTTAAATGCTGCACCTTGATTGTCAACATTTGAAAACTCTGAAATAATTGTTTTGAATTTTTGAGTGTTGCCATACTTTCAAAGAATTGCAGGACAATATTAATAGCTTTTAGAAGGTCTTGAGAATGAGTTTCATGGAGCTTAGTCACTTTTCTGGAGAGTGAATTAAGTGTAGAACAAGAAGACTTCCTCTGTGTGTCAGAAACTGAAGTTTAAAGAAAAAAGCCTTGAAGATTACCCTTTTTTGTAGCTTTTTAACCGATGCTCTTCAGAATAACTACATCCCATGTTCCTTTGTTAGGGATATATTATACAAGACCTTCAGAACAGCTTTCCAACCTCCAGAACTTGAGCTTTCTCCTCCAATATGTTTCTCCAATATCAGATCAGCTTTAGATAGAACTGATGTAGCAAAGCAGTCCAAAGCAGACCTATCTGACGTAAGACCACATTTCTCCAGGAAGGCTGGTATTGAAACAGCTGTGCAACTTATAGCACCCAGTTTTGAGTAAGACCTCACAGAACCCCTGTATAATCAAACAAGAGAGAGGGGGGTTCTTCTGATGGATGACTCAGAGCACCTAAATTAGGCTCCTACTCTATGTTCCAACACCCAGAGAGGAAGTGGCTAAGTTCAAGAACTGCAACTGCATGAAGTGTATGCCACTGTCTGCAGAGTTATTGTACCCTGAAGACTTGAACACCCTTCTTTCCCTAAACAGGACAGTCTTTCCCTTGAGTGAATTGACACTGTTTATGTAGAATCTTCTGCTCGCTAGAGACAGTGAGAGAGAAAGAGGGAGAAGACATGTTTCCAAATAATTTCTTAGAGCTAACTGCAAATGTCAGAATCTTCTTCTTCCCAGCAAGTGTCCTTCTCTAGTGCTCGTTATAACAAAGAAAGAGATTACTAAACAGATGAATGTGTAGTAAAAAAACCAACAACCCGGGAGATTCTCACAGTTTGGGTTAAATATTTTACAACATGACTTGATGTTTTTCAGTCTTAACATATTTCAACTTTTTTTTTTTTTACTTAATGTTTGATATTGATATCCAGCATTAAGTAACTAAATCTGTCTGTAAATAACTATGTAAAAGATGAAAAGTAATGGAAATTCTTTTTAATCCTATATCCAGGCTGGAAATTTCTATTACTTTTAAATGCCTGAATGCACTTATTTAGGTGCCTAAATATTGACTTGATTATCTAATGCTAGGAATGCATGACTGAAAAAAAAATGAGTTATGTTCCAAGTGAAGGCATTTGTTTGGCAAATCCAGTGCTTAACCTTTGTTTACAGCATCACATGGTGTTCTCCCAGTCAGTGTTCTTTTGCCCGTTCCCTTCCTTGAGAGACCAGCTTGTGGAGAAATAAAGTAATACTATCCTTGTGGTGTTTTATACTACCTGGGTGGTGGGTTTGCACTAAAAGAGTTCTTTTAAAAAGATGACTGTGATACTGCAAAGTCATGATAGTCTGAGGAGGTTTAAAACAGAAGAAAAAAATTGCGTTAAGAACAAAGTCTCCACTTTAAAAAGTAGTTCTTCTTGAAAGACAGGACTCTCTTTCAATTAATTTAATGAAAATTCCATCCCCTATTCACCTTTAAAGGGCAGAGGCCTTTTTTGATTTACTATAGGGGTACTAGTTCAAAGAATTCTAGAAATTGCAGAAAGCTCAAGGATTTTTGTATTTAATCATAGACCACTAATCTTCAGCCAAACATCTGAAGAAAACCACAGTGGGCTTCCCTATGTTCATGTACAATCTCTCAGCATTAGATTAGAAAAATGACAGTAAATTGCTGTATGAGATGAGTAGCATTCATTTGGTATGAAATCTCAGTTTAAGTACCTATAACATATATTGAAATCAATGGCTATCCATACATTCAACAGAAGATCAGTTCTGCCCCTGTCATCTTGGAAACAGTGTGATGAGACCACCTTTTGTGGTTGTTTCTCCTGATACGTGGTCCTTGCTGAGATGGATTCATTACATTAGGTTTGAATGAGTTAGGAGTGAGCATAAATGGAAAGGGATGATGTCATTAGTCCAAAGATGAGACAGGAGAGAGGTTAAATAGTTTCCAAACACAGTGTACCAGACAGCTGAGAGAGAAGCCCAGCTGGGAAGAACCTGAAATTGGATCTATATTCACTATATGAAACAGACACCATTCATAGGCTGTATTATTTAGATGCAATTATTTTTCACAGAATGAGTGCTCAAGATGAAGTGCAGACCTTGGCTTGATGGAGAACAATGCACAAGATCTGGTTCAGAATCTCATACTGGAATTCCTACTTTATTAAAACAGTATTTCTACAAAAAGGAACAAAGACCAAAGAATCCTCTGTAGTTGTGCTAAACTCCAATGAGGGAACAATGTGAGGCTTATTAAAAACAAATTAGGAGATGGAGCTAAATAATTAAGTCCTTAGATCTGGCTAGGAGCAAGCTGAAGGACTTAAAGCAAAGACAAAGTCTGAACCATAGCAAAAAGCTATACTGCAGCAAAAGAAGATAACTGAAATGGGATAAATGTAAAAATACACTTAGAATTGGGCCACAACTAGGAAAGGAACCAAACTACTAAATTCTTCTTACACATCAACTGGGAGCAGAAGCCTGATAGAAAGTCTATAGGGCCAGCTGGTGACCAAGGTATAACATGAGTGCTCAGAAGAGACATGGATGTTACAGAAAAGGTAAGTTTCTTGTATTATTCATTGATGAGTAAATTGGGGAGAACTTTATGCAGGAATCCTTTCTGGGGAACTCAGAAGAGGCTCTGCCCAAACTGAAAACAACAGTAGATAAGGTCAAAATGACCTTACCAAGACAGAATGAATGCTAACACTACACCTAGATTAAATGGTATTTGCTGAAGAGTTCTATAATGCAGCAGTGTGGAAAGGACCACTTAAACTTCCTTGATTTTGCAGACTAGAGGGTAATAGAAGTGACACATTTTATTTATTTTTATTTTAAAGGAAGATTCTGTGGCAATCCGGGAAGAATACTTCTGTTGCACAAAGAAAAAGAAAAAAAAAAAAAAAAAAAAAAAAGAAGGAACTATACTATAGGACATCATGTCCAAAACCAGAACAGAGCACACCTTATATCGATGGAAGTGCTGCCGCATAGGTATGTAGAAAAGAGTCAATAAGGGAAATAAGAAGCTATGAAATAAAATGGAAGGTCCTGCCATTGGCTAAAATACAAGGGAACGTGGAGAGCATATGGAGAGCATATTTAGTTCTTGCATCCAGGCACTGAGGGGCTGGGGAGTGATATGGAATAGTGGCTAACAAACTCATGAGTGGTATGGGAAAGTTGCCAGGGCAGTATGGGGATTGAAAGGGAGAGCACTCTGGTGTTTAATGCCTCTTTCAGAACAGGCATAGGTGGCCATAAAGTGGAGCTTGTTGGAGTCAGGGTCACAGCAAGCAGAAAGGAGCTGTTTTTCACATATGGGATGGTACAGATGAAGAACTGCTTGCCAAATGATGTTGTTATTTGTGTAAGAGTTTACATGATTTCAAGAGAGACTGGACAAGTACTTACAAGACTGAAATATTTCACAGAAAAACCTCTCAGTCTCAGGAAATTCTCACAGTTTAAAATGGCCAGAGATTGGGACAGTATGAAGCTACAGCAGGGGAAGTAGAATCATACATAATTGCAATTCATTTTCTTCCTTAGGTATCTGCCTTGAGCTATTGTTAAGAGACAGAATACTGTGCTCAGTGGAGTATTGGCCTGAACTAGTCTGCTTATTCTTAATATTTAGAAGTCTCCCAAATAAGAGTTCATGAATAAATTGCAGCAGACAATCTTTTTGTTGTCATACCTACCAGCTGCAAAACCTCAAATAAATTCTTGAGGCATGACAAAAGGATGGCAGCAGATTTTGTGTTTTGTAGGACAGATTATTTTGTGGATTTATTCTTGCCTGCACTTTTGCAAACTCTAGTTCTGCTTCAGGCAGTGCCAATATAACCATTGCTAATTTGTACCAGCTACATGATTGTACCACTTATACCTGTACTACTGCACTTTGTGTGTAGCTTAAGTGTTTACAATGCACTTGAGAAAAGGATTAATAAGGTCATTTTCTTCAGATGATCTGAGAATAGAAACCTTTACAGATTTAAAACAAAACCTGGAAAACATAAGTAACATATTTGAGATTTCTGAAGGCATGAAATACACATGCTTCCTATATATTTTTCTGGAATTGCTGTCTTCAGCTGAGTTATCTGTATGGAATAAGAAATGAATTTAACAAGAGCAATATGTCTAAAAAAATCCAGAAATGAAAGTTTTTTAGTATTAAAGCCTGAATATAAAAGGTGTAATTCTTCTCTGAGATCATTAGTCAGCAGTTCACTGTGGTTGGAGCAGCTGACACTGACTTTCTCTAGCCTTGGTCTTTTCCCTCTCCCTCTCTCTCTGTAAAGGGAAAACAACTTGTTTACACTTCTTTCTAGAGCTGTATTCTGTCTAGAATCACACTGTTCTCAGAAGTCAGAACTGTTTGTGATCAGTCTGCTACTGATTGTCCCATCAGCCAGATTACTGAAATCCCCTATGGAGAAATTCTCATAACCTACAAGCCATGCAGGGTTTAAATTTGCAGCAGCAAGTGTGGATCTCCTTGAAGACAGAATAAGGGGAAGAGGACTACTTGTGCGGTAATGCCCCCCATTTACATCATCTCTGTGGTGCCTACACTCAGGAGGCAAACAACAGAGGACCTTATTATTTCCCCTCTCCACTCTACCCTCTTGCCATAACATATCTCTGCCTAGTCTGAGTACCATATAGCCTCATTAGGACCAAAACAGTAGGAACCAACTGCTTGGTAGGATCAAGCCAGTCTCACCACAGTGACACTTCTTCAGCTAGCTTCCACATCTGTCATGTTAAAACTGAAGATTCTTGCTTGGCTTAGATCTCCAGATCCCAAACAAATCACAAGGTCTGGATAATTCTACTCAATTATACGACAATATTTCTACTCAAGTATACGATTGTAGCCAACAGCTTCTCTATACCAGGCAGAATAAGCAGACAATTTCTGCTGTTACAAATCCGAAATCAAAAGTCAGGTATCTTATCACCCTTTTCTGATGAAAAGGTCTAATTTCACATTGGTTTGCCTTGATGTTGCAAATTCTGTGAGTGCATTTCTGTACTTACGTAAGTGATGACATTAAAGTCAATAGAAACTTTGGAAGTACTTCAGAGTAAGGTATTTACTTGAATAGTGGCTTGCATGATTGTCCTCTGTTGAATTTGGCTCAAATCAAGTCCTACTATTCCCATACCAGTATGTAAGCACACAGCTCAAAATTAAAGAAAAAAACCCAGACATTCATAGCTCACCATATTGCAGTACATCAAATTTTAGAAATGATTCATGGTTCACTATTAGTATGGAACTGAAAACAACAGGTACTGTGTGGAGTCATATATTACATGTTTCACATATACTTCATCCACATATAAAGCAGCTATGTAATTTGTCCATGATCTATGTATATCTAAACATCAAATATACCAAACAGAAAAGATACAAAATGCATAATTTATACCTATTTTTCAGTGTTTTTTATTTTGTATTTCTTTTGTGGCACAGTGGGTAAATCTCTAAGCAGCTGGAAATTCCAATTTACTGCAAAGACTGATGTTATAGTCACTGCACTCTGTGTTAGGAGCATATAAGTCATCAGGTAAATGGCCTTTTGCTTCAATAATTGCACTTTTGTTTTTGTTTTTCCAAACACTGAATCCAAAAGTACAAAAAATGTGCAGCAGATTGATATCTCTTACATGTTCCAACTCCACCACTGCCATCACAGTTACAAAGCTGTGCAAGTATGAAGTGCTGGAGTGAGAGCCAGTGGGCACAAAATAGAACAGAAGAGGCATCAGTGTTGCCATGATCACACTCTAGTTCCTATACATTCAAACATTCAAGGAGTTTAGTCAGCCCGATACTGTTTCTATTTCTGCTTTTGTGGCTGTATCCAAGCATAAATCTTTTCTGCAGACAGTGACTGTTACTTTGGTCATCAGAGAAGCACTGTTTGGATAATAACTTAATTTTTGTAGCCAGGAGCAGAATTACAGTGTTCTGCTTTGCTGGAATATTGACTTAAAATAGTGAAAAATTATTATAGAATATGAAATAATTATAAAACCAGGATAAGCTCCTCTAGCTCTTCCTCCACAGTGATTGGTTCCTATATTCAGAAAATGCACACGAGTCATTTTAATGAGTTTGATGAAAACTAACTATATGACTAAAACCCAGTCATTTGGCACTAAAAAAAAAAGTATCTATCTGCTTCTTCAGAGAGAATAAACCTCAAAGTATTCTGGTACTAATATCAACATCCCCCCAACCCTTCAGCCTCAGTTACTTGAACTTATCTGATTGCACTTAACTTCAAAAGTTTTAAAGTCAGTATAAATAGAGGAGGCAACAGAGCACTGAACACTGCACCAGTACTACTACAGCTTTGGTAATTATTTTTCCAGTAATATTGAGAAATTTTATTATGACTAAATGTAGTAATATAGCTGCCTTCACCAGTATAAGTAAATCTACTACCTAAGGCCATGTTCCACAAAGAGGAGTTTGTGCATGGATTACTTAGCAGGACTGTGGCAGAACAAAACTCTGGAGGCAGCAAGAACAAAAGAAAGGGTGTATTTAAAACAAGAGTCTTGACTTTCTCCATACTTTCAAAAGAAAATACATTGCTTTTATTGAAATGCTGCACGGTCAGATTTGCTTTACTTAAATGTTCCCACAGACCTGACTGTGAGTAGTATGCCTGCACTTCCCACCAAGGTACCAACAGCTTCAGTCCTCCAGGAACTTCTGAGTTGAAAGGTCAGCAGACAGGCAGAGATCTGTGAACTTTCCCTTTGGTAAGAAAATGCTAGACTAATGGAATATTGCAAATAACTGTGGTTTGAGAAAATCTCAGAGTATGCTGTGATACACACAAGACAGAACGGGAAGTATCCAACTGGAGGTTGTGATTAAACAGTAACAAACCCTAAGTAAAGCAACTTCTTAGCCAGTGTATCTTGTCAGTGTCTTTGTGCACTGAAAAACCTTTCTATTTTACTGACAAAATAATCTGCAGCAAAACCACACCTGCCTACTAACTGAACACTAGCTGCACTGCACTAGGTCACAGAGTTTGACTTTTTCCTAGCTTTAGCTTGAGTTGTGTATTAAAAAAAAAAACCCCACAAAAAAAAACCAAAAAACCAAAAAACCCCAACCAACAAAAAACCCTAGGACTGCGATCCAGATCTCTAGCCTGACCTCACTGGCAGAAAATCTATTAATTTCTAAGATTACCCCACATCTTCTCTACATAACTGTTCAGCCCATTGTGGACTCAATTTGTGCAACCTTCTATGAAGAAATGAGAAATACATTTTACTTGGCCTTGTCTTGCTGGGCTTGGCTTACCAGGCTTTTTGGTAAGTAGTGCCTGATTTTTAAACCCCAAGCTCATTCTCTCTCAAATCAAAGATATTACTTCCTCATCCTGAAGCTAATGTTGCTATCTAAACATCATCACTGCAATCTGTCCAAAAGAGGGCTGTTTTATAGCAGTAATGTGACTTAACTCTGCGTATGCTGAGTTAGAGCAAGATAGACGGCCTCACTCTCCATTTCTAGGACTCCTTGAACTCCTGTGAATGCCCAACAGCACATTTTTCAAGTCCGCTTTTACACACGCACATCCTGAACTAAAGCTTTGTCATATACCAGCTGATGCAGTTACCTTATTACTTAATTTTTGAAGTGTGAAGGGACCGAAAGTATTTTTTGAAGTATTCTGACCCTGCAATGTCAAACACAATACGCTTTTCAAGCAAGTGAAGAAGCAGAAATAAGGAATCGGAACAGAAGAAAAATAAAGCACCGAGACAACTGCCTTTATTGTTAATTCCTTCGTGCGAATTTAGCCTGGATTTGCTGCAGGGACCGTGCGACTCGGTCGGGGTTGTTTTTGTCTGACAATGCCGCAAGAGCACAATACCGGTTTCCTTTCGACGGAACGACAGGAAATAAATTACGCGCATTTTGCAAGCGCTGCCCCGGAGCCGCCGCGCTGCCCGGGGCCCTCCCGCAGCCACCCGGCCAGATTTCCGACCCGAGCCGGCTCCTCAGCCACCGGCTCCGGCTGCGCGCTGCCCCCGCCCGCCTGGCCCCGCACCGGGCGCGCCACCCGCGGCGATGCTGCAGCCCCCCCCCGCCCCGGGAAGGGCTCGGGCGGGCGCCGGGAGTGAGGCCGTGCCCCGCCGGGGCTGCCGGAGGGCCGGAGCTCTCCCTTCCCTGTCCGTCCGGCCATTTCCACTCCCC
>WUAM01000275.1:6315732-6375117 GCA_024336885.1 Actenoides hombroni
GTTGCCCTCGGGGTGGCTCTTGGGGGCCCCCCCCCCCCCCCCCCCATGCTTTATCTTACTTGCAGAGGTGTTGGTACATGGTTGGGTGTTCAGCTGTCTGAGCTGCTGCACGTTACATAGAGGGCACTATATGTTGCACTATATGCTGCACTATTACATGTCATGGAGGGCACTATATCAGGACCTTGGCTGACGTCTTGGTATCAGCTTCAAAAATATCAGGAGGTCCCATTCCAAACAGCAGAGTTTGTACAAAGCTGTATCACCTCACAGTGAAGGTTATCAGCACAACAGAAACAGTGATGAGTCTTTCTGCTAAGATGGGAATGAGTACAGTCAAGAAAAAGATCATTTAACCACACATTGTAAATATCTCCTTGATATTACAGCATGAATAAAAAGATTCATGTTCATGCTAAACTAAATAAAATTTCTGTTGCTCATGAGTATTCTTTTGATAAATACTTTTCAAATGTGGGAGAAATAAAAGACACAGCAATGGCTCATGTTGTAAAGCAGAATAATGTTTCCCACCAGCAACGTAAACTGTTAAAGCATGGGGCTTAATTTATGGAGACCTGAGGCATATCATCATGATGGATCACAAACATAATACTGACAAATCAACAGTGTCAAGACCAGTTTGAAGTATTAACAGGTATTCAAAGAACCAACAAACCTGAACTTACCACTGACCTGCTTGGGAAAACAGTGGTTTGTGCCTCAGCAGGTCAGATGAAAGTTTGTTCGTATCTGAAGGGAGAAATTGTTACTTTTGGAGAAATCACCAGAATCAGGGATATGCACAAAACTGACCAGACTTGAGACTAATGGTGTAAAGCAGTAGATTTTGTACACTTCTTTGTGGAGGAAAAAAAAAGAAAAAAAAATAGGTAAAAAAATAATCCTGCAATAAAAAGAAAGAAGAATCTTCTATGACAGTGATATTTCTCACTGAAAGTTGCTAATTCTATTCCATATTTCAGAGAAATTACCCAACAAAGCCAAGATTTCCACTCCATAACATTTCTTATTCTTTTTGTATTAAACTGTTGGTATTCCAAAGGTCATGTCTCTCATCAGTTTGTGGAAAGTAACCATTTTTGGAAGCAAGACTTTGATTTCTCTAGACAGGGTGGACACTTATCTTTGTTTATAAAACAAGTATAACTATCAGTTACATAAATGAAGATGAAAAGGGAAATGTTAGATTCTGCATGAAACGGAGACAGTCTGTCTGGCCTATTACAACACACCACTTCTTCAAACACAGAAGGGCAGCCATATGAAAAAATATTTTGCATTAAGACTTCAAGAAAAGTAATCTTGGTGGGTTGGACATTTAATATAAGAGCTTGTATATTGGAACAGCAAAATGTTATAAATACTCTATAATTTTACTTTTTCAAATGCCGCTACAATGACCAGTGCAGTGGTTTATAGAGATCTCTGAACTCTTATGAGATGAGCTAGCCTGGGTGCTGGAAGCAGCCATCAGTAAATTCTGCATTTACATGCAGGAGGAACGCTGCATTAGTGTAGTTAAACCATACCTGATTCCTAAATGATTTAATTGTGGTGGTTCTACATAGCAGGGGCTGTATGAGCTGTAATCCCAACGAGATTAGCAAAAATTGGTCCTCCAAGAAGAAATAAATTTCCATTTAGTTTTTGCTAATGAATTAACTGATTTCTCCTTATCCTCTCTGTTGATTCTTCTTGGAGTGGAAATGACTTTTTAAAATAAGTGAGAACTCCTGAGCAAGAATTTTGTAATCTCTCCCATTGCAAGGGGTTTTGTGTCTTTTTTTTTAATAAAAAGCATGCCTCTCATTGTGTCTCAGGTGGCTGGATTGCATGCAACTAGTTGACAATGTACTGGTGTATGGTTTAAGCTAAAATATTTAAACATGCATCCCAATTTAAATTGTTATGAAAAACATCTGAGGCCAGAAACAGTAACGTATAAATGGTTTATATATATATCTGCAAAACTATGATGCAAGAATTTAAAAAAAGTTTTTCCTATATTATCCGTGGTGTACTTCAGTGATTCAGGTGCAGTTATGTAGGGATACCCTTATGACTGTGTAAACGAAAACAAAATAACATACATATTTAAAAGACAGAAAGATACATCTGGCCCTGGTATTGCATGTAGATTTCTAGACACTAGATTTCTAGAATTTGATCTCTGTCAAGGAGATGAGATAGTTACCAAGTAAAATGATAGTGTTTGATATACTCATGCATTGCTTGGCTTAGCCCTTAAGATTTACAGTAGCATTACACTTGCAGAGGACTCCTAGATTTTCTTGATCATCAGCACTGTGCAAACACTGCAGGGATGTTAATAACAATTGCTAATACAGGAGTTGCCACACTGGATCCAGCTTTAACCTTGCCTAGCCTGATGCCTCGCAGCATCTTAGCTTAAAAACAAATCTTTCAAAATCTTTACAAACTTAAGGAAAAAAAAAAAAATATCCAGACCCCATTCTGCAGCACACTTAACTTTATATGTATCTTTATATATTACTTATGTGATGCAGAAAATTCTTGAGACCTTTCATTTTAAATCTTGTATGTGAAAACTCTTGAAGAGTGGTTTACGACACATTGTTGCGTTCTTCTTTGTAGATGCAACTATTAACACTGAAACTACTTTCAATCTTAAAATATTTAGCCACTTCTTTTTAAATCTTGATTCCTTCAAGTAGCAAACCTTGCAAGTTGATTATGCTGTATGAATCTGTAGGCCACATGGTAGCAATGTATATTTAAATATGTTAAATGTAGATATATTTCTTTCTTACATATCTTCTATAATTTCTGTTCCTGTTTCCTCCTTGCCTGATGCTGCTGACATGTTCTTATGAGACAACTCCTTTCTTTGGAGCAAAAGTTTTCTTGCAGTGTCATAAACAAAGCATCACAACTTTGTTCTGGGGTCAGATGAGGAGAGAAACTGTGTTGTGAAAGAGAGATATCCTACTGAAACCACGCCCTTGATAATAAAAGAGCTTATTGCTTTCTTATAGAAATATAATCATGTTGCCAAATTTCCATCAATATGTTTCCCTTCATATGAAGTCAGTAAATAAGGATGAAAATGAATAATTGCAAAAGTAGTAAAAATTATGTTAAAAATCTCTTTCATATCATTGCCTACAGTTCAGGATTTTTCATATTTTGAAAAATGCAAGTTGAATAATGATATATTAAAAGGTAAATTATCTAGGTAGACAAATAGTATAGAAGTGTAGGATGTTCTGCATAATAAGATGAATTCCATATACTCCCACTTATTCTTTGTTAACGAGCTATCTGTGCTAGTAACATTCACCAAATCTTTTTGAAAGGTTGTCTTTGTAGAATTAACTTTTTCTTAATTTAAAAGCTGCTCTATAATGGCTCAAATTCTAATCATAATTTAATTTGTAGACATAATTTTCAGAAGAATATTTTAACAGAAAACTTTTTTATACTTTTAGAACTGGAAGATGGCCAGAAACAGGCAATGGTTAGTGAAAGAACAGAAGCTTTTACCACTTCACGAAACTTGCTGATCTCTGGAGCAGATGCTATTGAAAGGATTATGTCTTCATACAAAGAGGTACTGTACATCTGTCACATGGGAAACAGAAAAGGAAAAAAAGTAAAACACATTTTACATTTAATATAAAATGTAAAAAAAAAAAAAAGTGCTATTTTTAAAGGCAAATTATACTGCGACTAAGTCCATGGAGATCTTTGAACTGATTGTTTGATCTTCAGAGTTAACTCCACAATGAGTCTAAAGTACACAGCTGCCAGTATGATGCAACATATAAATGTCATTTTTAACACCTGTGTTCTGGTGGCATCAGAGAGCAATAGAAGTTCTGTTTCTGGAATGTGATTGATAAAAGTTCAAATTCCTCCTCTCTTTGGAGCACAGATCTGAATTCAGGCTGCCTGCCTCTAGTGTACTGGGACTCTTCTGTTGGAAGTGTCATAGAATCATAGAATGGTTTGTGTTGGAAGGGACCTTTAAAGGTCAGCTAGTCCAACTGCCCTGCAGTAAGCAGGGACAGCTTCATTAGATCAAGTTGCTCAGAGCCCCGTCCAACCTGACCTTGAATGTTTCCAGGGATGGAGCACCTACCAACTCTCTGGGCAACCTCTTCCAGTCATGTTTTGTGTGAAACACAAAGAGAATTGAATACATACTTCCTAGCCACCTAAACTGTAGTGCAGTATCTTGTGAACCTGTTAAATTGTACTAATTTTGCCAAGTAGAGAAATTTTAACAGGAAAAAAAATCCACCTTGAGACCACATATAGTCTAGAAGAATGGGATGTGCATCTGGAAGATCAGAGATGTCGTTTCAGATCCTTACCCACATTCCAGTAATGTTGATTTTTCATCTCTGGTCTCTCTTGGGGGTTTCTCTAGGTGCTGGCTGTTAAGCGAAAGAAAAGTGAAGCAGCGCTGTTATTCTCCTCAACATTTTCTTCTGAATGTTGGTTCTGCATTTGTTTGCTGGTTTGTGCTCACTCCTTTGGTGGGGATCCCTTTTCCCAGTGCAGTGTGAGGAGACACAAATTAGCTAGGCAGCTAATCAGAAACTATGGATTCCATTACTTGGAATCCAGCCATAATAGCTACAGCTTTGTAAATTGGAGGAGGAGGGGTAGTTTGGTGCCTTCAGATATAGACTCTGACAAAGCCAGAGTCTGGGCTTTTTTCAGAAGTTCTTCTAATGGACTGTGATTTTGACCTATGATCTGTTACTGTTCCCCTGTTTGGCTTCTGCTCAAAAGATACTCCCAGATAACCTATTATACACTGATGTAATTTCTATTTTATTTTCAACATTTAAGTAATTTCTATAATGTACATGGGGACTTAGAAACATTGTGGGTTTATTTTTTGGAAACAAAAATAGCCACAAAGTAGTAGGAACCACTGAACAAACTCACTTTGTTTATAACATGGTGAGATTTTAATCCAGACAGCATGAGATCAAAAACCAGTTCTATGAATTTCCATCTTAATTTTCCATTTATACTTCTCTTCAAGAGACATGATGGTACTTTAACCACATTGTCATTCCCATTTCGTGAATCAGACAGTTTCCAAAGGACAGTGGACTTCAGTCCACTTTAAGTTGTAGCGAAGTTCCAATTCTTGCTTACCTAATCCACCAAAGCAGGCTCCTTCCCATCACTGTAATTAATCATGCAGATGAGGTGGGCTCAACTTTTCTTTGCAGGGAAATAGTTTTGATGATAGTATTTAGTGTTTTGACAAGGCAAGCTTTGTAGGGTCGTGGTTTAGAAACTTCCTACAAGTTATGTTTCTTCTGGGGCATGGTTGGCACAAGTTTTGTTAATCACATGGAGGATTCTCTCCATCAAATGTCACTGCTGATGCTGTTCAGAGAGCTCGTTCCTGGCATGAGCTCCCACTGAAATTGCTTAGAAAGACTCCAGTGTGGAGAATGATGTTACAGCTCCTGTGTGCTACTTACTGCCTCAGGTGATGGTGGAGTCCAGTACCTCTCACAGCTGGGAATGCAATTACCAATAGTGCAAAACAATGTACAGCTGATGGAGGTGAAACACTGAGTGATTACCTTTTTAAACTGAGTTTTTCAAGACCTATGCTCGCTAACCTCCAGTGGAGTGATGACCCTGTGGCCAGACCTAGCACTCACTTCAGAAGTTGGCACAAATAGTGAAATTTATAGAGGATTTTATATTGGAATTATGTTTGCTATAGCAGGTGAGCTCAATCATGGGGTGTATGTGATAAATGATTTTATAATCTTGAACTCATTTTCTTGCTGTTCTTGTCTTGCTCTCTGCATTTAGTATAAAAATTAATCTCTTTAAAAGCATCTAGTAATGCATTTATAATAAGATGCCTGGCTTTAATTTTTTGCTGCCAGTAGATGGAGGCAGTTCTTTGGGGAGCCCTTGGTGGTGTCACTTCCCACAAAGAGGAAGTTATCAGGTCCAGAGATGTTTTTCTGATTTCACCAGGTGGAAATTGTGACAAAAGAAGAAAGCCTTTTAAGAGACCTCACCATCTTAAAAATGTCTGGTTACAATCCAAGGTCTCAGATTTAGCCCTGGTACTCCAGCATACAGTTGACAGAAGAGTAGTTTATTTTTTTGTACTGTACTTTATATTAAGGTGCCCTGGTGCTGCCTGGCGTACATAGAAAAGCACACCTTTCCCAAAGCATGTTTCAGGACTATAGAGAAGTAAACATAATTATAGAAGCCAATTTTTCTCACTTCTGTGGACTGTTATTTTGCTGGCAAATGCAGAGGTTTTGTTTTTCTTTTGTACGATAGGCTATTTTCAGACATGCTAATAGCTATTCTTTGCTGGTTGAGGACTCTACCAATCTGTGGAAAGGAGCAGTCCCTGCAAATCTCCTCATTTCTCCTGGAGCTATCAAAGCTTACTTTGGCTGAAATCTGTCCCCCTCAAACTGTCTCTGTCTGGTAGGAGCTCTGAGTGGCATAGGGGTTAGCACAGAATCTCAAGGACTTAAAGTTGGTAGTTGTCAAAAGGTGCATTGTCGATCATTCCAGAATAGCATTTGAGAAGCACTGCTTCAGAATACCTGGGAATGCTTTTCATTAATTTTTGGCCCAACGTTTCACGTATAGAATTTGTGGAGTATAACTGAAGTGATACATTTGTTGTTTCTCAGGTTACTGAGCTAGCAGGCTACACTGCCCGTGTCTACAACATGTTTTCAGTCTTTGATGAGGTGAAGAGAGGCATCTACAAAAGAACTGCTGTTATTCAAGGGTCTGAAAACAACAGTAAGAATGAAGATAAAGGAGAATTACACATCGATGGGCCCTTAGAAATCAAAGGTAATTAATTCGTATTTGTATGTATTTCCCTGTGTGTGGGGCCAGTGCAGTGGGCCAGGAGGTGAACAGAGGTTTTGTTTCTACCACAAATCAGCCTCTCAGCTTTAATACCCCAGAGACCGCACCACCTTCCATCTTAACCTCAGGCTGTTTTGTAACTCTGTGCTTGTGCAGTGCTTTTCTAATACACAAAATTAGTCAAGTGTTTTCTGTAAAAAATTTAAATGAAAAAGGCATTTCAACTCTATTATTACTGATGGTGGTGATACTATTATTCTTATAAGGACAGTGCTTGCTTTCCTCAGAAAACTGACACTGTAACATTTTCATCTTCAAACACCGCAGTATTTTGTTGGAGTAGGAGGGAAGGAGAGACCGGTTCAGTAGTTTTTGATGAAAATACTACTATGTCTTCAGCAAACAAAAAATCAGCCTATGCTCACTTTTTCAGTGGGAATTTTCAACTGAAAAAGGGCTGACGACTTTACCCTTCCCCTCACTTCCCAAATGATATGATCAATATATGCCCTATCCCTTCTATCCCTATCCTGTATCTTTCTGGTGCTGCTCTCTTTCTGTCTCCACACTCCCCTAAGCAGTTTCTGTGTACATCCATTTCTTATCATGCTCCATTATATGCCCCCTTTCTGTTTCTCTTGCATCTACCTTCTCTCAGGTACTTAAAGGCAGCTTTTGAAATGGGCTTTTCTCAGTTTTCCCAAGAGACACCTTTTGTGGTGTTGAAAAGCCTCATTCCCTCCTTTTGGCTTCTGAAAGCTTAAATCTTGTAGAGTCAAAGGCACCAAAATGCTCTTTATGTAGTAACTTCTTTCAACAATTTCAACAGTGCTGCCCTTCAACACAGATTTCTCTAAGTTCTAATGACAAGGTCTTTTGTAACAGTCCAAGGCAGCACAATAGACAGCTGTGGAAACAGCTGATGTCTTAGTCTTGTGGATCTTGGTAATATTTGACTGATGTTAAAATAAATGGCATTTTATAACCGGTATATTTTGTTATGTACAAGAGGCAAGGTTTGTAGTTCCTCTAGCAACAAAGTAATTTGGGGATCCCTTTTTAGACAACTGTGTTTTAAAACCAAATACAGGGCAGAGCTGCAAGCTCAAAAGTTCCCTTTTGGTCTCCAGCCTCTTCCCAAAATTTGCTTCCACTATAGTCATGCATTTCATCCAGCCTGAATTCCTCCTGAGCCCTGGTGGCTAGTGTTTGCTCTTGAGTGGTTGTATGCTCTGAGGCAGCTAGCCAAGACCAAGCATTGTGCTCAAGGACTTAAGTGGAATTTAGGCCAGATGAATCTAGGCCACAGGCTCCAGACTTTTTATGACAAGTCCCATTGTAATGCTGTTTTTCCTCCTTTCTTTTGGTCTTGATGCTTCAGAAATCCCTACAGAGTAGATTTTTATGTGGATGAAAGTACACGTGCTCACATATGTATATATGTCTGCATAGTTGAGGGGAAGAAAAAAACCCAAACAAATCTTAATATTCAGCTTCCCCAAAGACTCTTTGAATACATACTGCTTATTTCCTTTTGAATCATCCAGTATAAATTTCTATGACTAAGGGATGTCTGCTTTGTGCCTTGCATTTACTGTTGTCAATAAGAGCATTGTGAAAATATGGAATCTATTAGCTATTTTAACAGATAATAATATTGCCTTATACATAGTATATCTAATAATTCAGAATATTAAAGTTGAAATATATATGAGTTTCTGCAAATACTAACAGGACACATTTACTGTGTCTGTGGCTCCAAAAAGAGATGGAAGCAAGCCATTAAATGTTTTCTCCTTTACTCTTGCTGGAGGAGGCTGAACTGGGCTCTGAGTTTCAGAGCTGGTAGTGAAAGTAGATTGCATTTTCTAATTAAATTCTCAAGGGGAAGTAGACTGGTCTGCCTGTGGCTGAGGCTGTCCTTGAACTTTTTTACTGATTGGTATTGACCACCTACAGTAAATACAGGTAGAATGTGAATAAACATTTATTTTTAGTGCATTATATATTTATGATGCATAGTGTGCGTTATATTTGTGATCAAATTTAGAATTCATTGCACACTCTTGGCTACTGCTGACAGCTAAGGTTTGTTATCCAGATTTTCCTCTAGGGGAACCTGGAGCATGTAAAAGAGTTGTTTGAAACTCCCTGATTTACACTTCTGAGCCACACACACAGGCTGTCACATATCATTGCTCAGTGGAAGGTTTTGCAAACTCTAATTTTTATTATTTTTTTTTTTCTTTTTAGGGAAAGTTATTGATGTTGATAATGGAATTATTTGTGAAAATGTTCCTATTATTACTCCGAATGGCGATGTGGTGGTTTCCAGACTAAACTTCAAAGTAAGATGATATGCAAGAATCTTCTGATTGTTGCCATCACATTAACATAAACAGCACAGAATTCATGTACCTTATGTTAAGTACTTGGAGGAGCATATGGATAAAAGGGGAAGTCCAGAAAGGTAGGCATAGTAGTTCAATAGAGGCAGACATTTTTAGTTTATACTGCTCAAAGAAAGAGAGAGGAGAAGATTTCTGGTGCTGTTGCCAGGTGGAAAGCTGACCTGAGATTTTCAAAGGTGTATATGTGGGAGTGCATCCATCTTCACTTAATTTCAATGAAATTGGGATGCTTTACTCACGTAGGCTCCTTTAAAAATCTGGGTTCACAGTGACAGTGGAAAAATTCAGTCTGTAGTTTTGCTTGATCACCACAAAGAGCAGTGCTGACTGATAGTTGACAGCATAGTTCACAAGTCCAACCATGGAGACTTTACTGAGTAAAAACTTGTATTGTTTTTAAAAAGCTATTCCAGATACCACTTGGTAGCTGCTCACAATTTTCATGGATAATCTTTATTGAATTACACCCATATATATCCTGATCTTATATGCCAGTGCAGATGTTGGTTTTTTTAAATAGTTGAAGTTACCAGAACAGCGACATGAATAATTCCAGCAGATCCTTTAATTTAGCTAAAGAGCGTTCCTCTTGCCACTTCTGTTGGTGTAGGAATTAGCATCTAGGAGGACAGGGTCCTAGCTGTGGCAAAACTTCCAATGGCTTCAGTGCAGGAGTTTCCAATTTGCAAAATCAGAAGCTTGTGGTCAGGGACACAGTTTTATTTATTTGTTTGGCTCAAGAGACAAAGCCAAAAGCAAATGTAACATAGTTGATGTATTTATGTAAAGCATAAACAATGCTGTCGTGATTATGTATAAATATACGTACAGATATACACAGGGTAACAGTCAAATAAGTAAAAACAAGTGCATCACAGCTAAAATATCACTGGTGATTAAGTGGGAAGGAGAAACGTGAAGTACATTTTCCAAATCATTTCATCAGGCTCCCATAGCTTAAATTGATATCACTGATGAGTGTAGCACAGCTCTGTGCTCTGGTAACACCTTTGGAGCTAATTTGCATTAGAGTAATTGGTTCTGACTGGTGTATTGACATTGTGATATCAGTGTAATTTATATATATACTCAGACATCATAGAAATTATTTTCATTCTTTCAGCCCACGTATCATATCCAGTGCCACTGTTTCCAGAATAGTTGCATAAATATGTGTAGGTAATTAATGAAATGGGTTGATAATTTGAAATAAATGCTCACATAACTCCCTCTAGGGTTCTTAGACTGTCTTGTGCCACATACAATGCATAGTAACATCTTCATTTTTGTTGCTGTTGTAGGTTCAGGAGGGCATGAATCTCTTAATCACTGGACCTAACGGCTGTGGAAAGAGTTCGCTCTTCAGAATTTTAAGTGGTTTGTGGCCTGTGTATGAAGGAGTTCTCTACAAACCCCCTCCACAGCACATGTTTTATATACCACAAAGGTATGTGGTTTGCTCAAGGTGATACCTTTTATCTGGTTACAGGAATTTTGACCCTGGTATGTACAGCCAAGTTAAAAGGTAGTAAGCTCAACCTCAACTGTGTGGAGAGTGCTAAAAAGAGACCCCTTCTCAATGGTGATGGAAGTCTTCAGTCATTGAAAAGGGTTCTCATACACTCATGATGGAGCCTATACGCTCCTGATGGCTGAAGTCCTGGATGATTGGGATCATGGGAACAGATTAGAATCTCAAAGAAA
The DNA here is from genome assembly GCA_024336885.1 of Actenoides hombroni. Lineage (NCBI taxonomy): Eukaryota > Metazoa > Chordata > Aves > Coraciiformes > Alcedinidae > Actenoides > Actenoides hombroni. Next base: position 6,326,748 of record WUAM01000275.1, read on the forward strand.
TTTTAAATAGACCTAATAGATCTTAATTCTGATTTCACTTTAAAACCAAAGATCAAAAACAAGTGAGTGTTTTGGTTCAAAAATGTTTAATTGTTCAAAATAATTTTCAAAACATCAACTTTTACACTACAAGACCAGAATCCAATCCAACATTAACTTCAAATTGCCTTTTTTAATAGTAAATACTCATTCTATTAAAGGAAACATGGGGTGTTTTTTTTTTTGGTGCTTTGTTTGTATTCTGACTTGCTATTGGACTCTCAGAACATAATTTAATGCAATTGATTCTAGAATATCTCCTTAGAGAATTCTAACTAGGTTGCTTTGCAAAAGCAAAATCAAACACTGAGAATCTTTGATTGCTTTCTGGAGTTTATTTCTGCCCATGGGCAAAAGTATTCAGGGTACAGTTTGTAGTCTTGTATTAAAAGTACAAGCTATTAAGCTGAATGGAAAATATTAACTGATGAGTAGATTTTCCTTGGTGCAACTGAATGCAACAGAACATTTATCTATATTTTTTCCAATATATGTGGAATTTATTGCTAGCCATTGTCATTTTTCTGAGCCACTTGAGGATTTTATTCAGGAACGGGGAGAAAAATGCTTTATTAAATGGTTTTCAAAACAGTATTTCAGAATTCCCATTGTGTGGGACATTCTTAAAATCAGTTTCATTCTTAGCCAGAACAAAAGCTATTCTGATGTTTTGCCTTGCAGAAAATCTTGAATTTCAGCGACTTCTCTCTTCTGTGTGATCCTAGCCTTTTCTCAGATCAACATCTGAGGCTGACTTGCCTACAGCCCTTCCGCTTTACTTATGTCACCTTTATTCTGTGAAAGCAAACACTCAGGTCATGTTCAGGCAGATTTGCCAAGATGTTGGTTGAGGGGATTCAGTCACATCTGCTGGCTTTTAATTTCCATAAAGATGGTTAGCTATTTCCCCTAACTTTGCAGTGCTGGGAGAGTTTGTCTGTCAGGGCTCTTCTTTGGAGCATTTCAAACCTTTTGATCAGGAAGTGAGATTCAACCAGCACCTCTGCAGCCCTCAGTGACCAGAGCCATGCAGGGTCATCTTTGCAGTGTACCCTGAAGGTATCACTCGTACAGAGTCCATCCTAATAGCATCCCTCAGGAGAAAGGGTGCTGCCATGATGTTTTCAGGACACCTAAATGGCGTTGCCATGGCTTGGCTCTGTGTGAGCTCTGCTCCTGCAGTGTTTTTGATGTAGTACAGAGGTATTGCCTTCCTAAGGGACCGAACAGCGTCTGGGTAAATGGGGCAACAGCGTGGCAGAGAGGGCTCTTCTGCAAAAGTGCTACACCTTGACTGTGGCTGAAGGTTTTGAAGTCTACTTTGGGGGACAGTTCAGCTGTGTCACTATGATCTCTGTAGGCTGGGAATTGTGGCCTCTTGCTTGTAAGAATTTTGTATTTGGAAGGGGACTGTGAGACTAAGTCTTGTAGGAATTTGTGGGTGAATGTGGCTAAAGGGGTTGCACAGGACAGCAATCAATCATATTTGTTTGTTAGGATGTGTTTGAGGATCCTGAGTTGCTTTTTTTCCCAATGTTTTTGTTCTTTGGGCTTACAGAGTCTGAGGTAAATCTGTAAGATACCAAGAATAACTTGAAGGAGATTCGTTTTCAAGTGGAAGTTTAGACATTTCTGGACCAGATTTGCAACAGATCTGCTGAGTATTTAGGGCTTTTGTGTGGATTGCCTTATGTGGTCCAGGCATTTATTTTTTTGCCTGTACTCTACTTCTGAGTGTTTTAACAGTTCATTTATTTATGGCCTAAATAAATTACACATTCAGCTGGGGTTTTTTTGTCTGTCCTTGGCACTAGAATACATTTAGATTTTCTGTAGTGGTTTGTAGATTGTTCTGAAGTCCCAAAATCAAAGCAGCTTGTTTGGGAAGGTCCTGTTGATGCAAGCATTTTGTTTAACAAATTGCTGCTTGGTCAGGATTACCTCTGTGTGTTTATTTTTTTAGACATAATTCTAAAACTTAAGACTGGAAAAGATAGTGCCCTGCCTACATTTCATCATGTATACAATTCAGCATAACTTTAGGGAAAACTTTTATTCCAGACTGAGAGGATCTGGGAGCTGGTAGGATGGTATCACCTGGATTCAACCTACCTCACTCTTTTGTTTGAGTAAGTGAAAATTGTGGTATAGCGGAAGGCTATCAACCCAGTTGACGGTTGTCTGTCAGAGCTCGGAGTCAGAATTACATCAACATGTTTAAGTGTATACATTATGTTTCTGGTCTAAGAACATGGGAGACAGCTCTCCATGAATGGACATGGTTTCCCCTGAGCCTGGTAAGAGCTTACTCATGCGAGTTGATTTAATTCTGCGTCAGCCCCTGTTGAGTGAAATGTAGGAACCTCATCTGCACACAGTGGATGGTGGAGAATACAGTGATTACTAAGTAACAAAATACTGCACAGTAAATAGGCGCTCACTGAAAAGATCACTTCTTCCAGCATAGTATTCCAGAAATGCGTGGGAAATCATCTGTCTTTGCCAAGTTCAAAAGCTACACACAAAAGTATGATTTATGAAAGTGACTTATCTCATTGTATACTCCAGATTTCATCAGCACTGCAAATGCTTTGTAGTTAGCTTTAATTAGCAGTATGTAGGCTTTAAAACAGAGCCTTACGAGTCCGTGTCTTTTTATCTTTCTAGATTGTTTAGCATCATTAATACTGCTTTTTTTAGATTTTACTGTGAATCAGTGTGAGAGAGATTTTTTTTTTTTTCCTCCCATTACATAGGGCCAGGCCTTGCAGAACTTGTCCTCAGTCAGTCACAGTTCTGGTGGATGCTGATGGGGCAAACTACCCTTTTAGGTGGCAGGAAACGAGTGTGACTGTGGCTCTGCTGCTGTCCGCGACAGGCCTGTAAAAGAGGTGGGTGGGCAGAGAAAAGGGGGACTTTAAGAGGCTTTAAGCTGTCCAGCATCATATTGGCGCCAGAAAGGGCTTGTTTTCAAGGATGGATCAGCACTAGGAACTGGTTACAGCTCAAGTTGTCACATCTCATTGGAGCCTCAGTAACTGTTGGAGTGTGTGCTCTTACCCCCTCTTCTACTTCTGTCTTTCTTTTGCAAAGTAAAATCCATCCGTGTTAACTACCCCTTTGCATTCCTTTTCTAATTAACTGGTCAAGAAAGTAGCATAAATGAAAAAAATAAATGCTTGTGGGTGCTCTAGTTGCCAAAGAATCATGATTTAAATCAGAATTCAGAAATACAATTTTAAGTAATAAATAATGAACAAAAATATGTAGTGGGTCGTATGAGTGCCGATGCTGAAGATACAACCACAGAATGTATATGGAATACTTAGGGAGCTAAAGAAGCAATCAGTCCTTTCACAGTATATCAGCTATGTAGCTGAAGGTAGCCTGATTTCTCCAGACTGTGCCCTGTTCCTGCTCTATTGGTCTTAAACATGGGAGGAGACTCCATCTCTGTGGAGTTAGTGAGCTCTACCATACAATTCCTCCCAACATTTACTCCAGCTCTTCATGGTCTCCAGCTAAAAGTCTCAGCTTTTTCAGTTGTAAGGAAACACAGGTTCTGCATGTTGGCTCTCATTTCCTTAGTTCTCCCTCATTTGATGTAAATGCCAGTACATAATTGCAGGTTACCTTGACAACACCACAGGACTATTCCTCAATGCCTCTGCACTGTAAAGCTCCAGTAAAGCTGTAATCACCACTGGGTTATTGATATAATTATTTATTTTTTTGCCAGCTTTCTCATGCAGTCTCTCTTTGTTCCATAACCTTTTTATTGCGACTTTTTAGTCTTCCTAGCACAACACATCTGAAATGTCCATCAGTGTTCTCTCTGTCTTTCTTGAGGACTGATTCACATTCATAGAGCTCATAGTAATTCTTAATCCGCTTCTCCTGGTCCGTTGTTACTGTTTGGTTTATTTTTTTCTCTAGTTTGCTTCTACTGTAGTTTGGGTATTTTTGTGAGTATTTTTCTTCAGTTGTATACATAATTACTTGGTGAGGAGTCTAGAGAACAAGTCTTATGAGGAGCAGCTGAGGCAACTGGGGCTATTTAGTCTGAAGAAAAGGAGGCTGAGGGGCGATCTTACCACTCTCTACAACTACCTGAAAGGAGGTTGTAGAGAGGTGGTTGCAGGTCTCTTCTCACAAGTAACAAGTGATAGAACAAGAGAGAAGTTGTACCAGGGGAGGTTTAGGTTGGACAATTAGGAAGAATTTTTTCACTGAAAGGGTTGTTGAGCATTGGAACGGGCTGCCCAGGGAAGTGGTTGAATCGCCATCCCTGGCCATGTTTAAAAGTCATGTAGAGATGGTGCTTAGGAACATGGTTTAACAGTGGATGAGTAGAGTAGGGTTAATGGTTGGACTCTATCTTGAAGGTCTTTTCCAGTCTAAATAATTCTTTGTAATTCTGTGAGTCATTCTAGTAAAATACCAACCCTGACCACTTTCTCAGTACAGTGATGGTTCAATTCTGTACGGTCTTTCAATTGCTCATTCAGGTAGATCTCTAACGTTCCTCACTTCAGCACCAGGCTTGTCAGATGCTGAAATGGAGGCAACCAAAGGTGCACTAGTATCCAATGTTGTTTATTCTTCATCAGTTAAGATTTCTATGCCTGTATCTTGCTGCCGCCTTATTAATACTAAGAAAAGTATGGAACGTAACAGTTTAAAAGTTTATCTAGCCCTCCTAAGCTGTTTGTTTTTGCACACATCTGTTCTAGTTCTGCTATTTTATCTGGGGTTCCTTTACAAGTCTTTTCCGGACTGGTGTTTTTCCTTCTGTATTCTAAAAATATCCTTGGCCACTAAACAAAATTGCATCAGCTATGAAGATATATTTCCTATCCTTGTCTCTACTGAGTAATCTAAATGTCTGATGTGATTTGCCTCAAGTAGTCCAAGGATATTCATCATGTGGATGAAACCAAGCAAGGATATTTCACTTTTAAGTGATATAAATAATAAAGTGAAAAAAATAAGGTAATTTTTATAAGCACATGAAAGTTTGAAGAATATAGTGTGATTAAAATGTTATCTCAAACATGAGGGTAGTTAAGTCGTGACTACTGTCATTAAAATGTGGTTGTTTCCTAAGACAATTCTTGATTACCTAAGCAATTTAATTTTGCAGAATTGTGGTGTTCACTTTCAGATACTTTTGTATGTAATACAGGGTATGTGCATATATAGTATGTTTATATATGGTTCTTCTGTTTTAGACCTTCTTAGCGTGTGGTCTGCTAGAGAAGCAGCCCAACTGAAGTGCTGTGCAAATATGTCTAGGCAAGTTTTGTTGCCCCATCTCATTTAGATTGTCTCAGATGACTCTATGCTATGCTGATTTTGTACATCCTAATTTCTTGTCAGCTTGTAGTGCTCTGTCTTTAACTGTGATCCCTTTACTTGGGGTCAGCTGGAATTAAACTGTACCCTGATGCACATGCCAATGCCACACTAGCAATTGTCACTGCCCTTCAGCATTTTGCTCATAGTGCACCACCACCTTGACTTGTTCCTTCGGTACTTTGCCATCAGTTCATGTCACGCTATATAGATATCCTACTCCCTCGCACACTGCATCTGTCATACTTGCTGTTATCAGGTCCATGGTGACCCTTTTAAACATGTTTATTTCCAAAGTTCACCACTTATCTGACAGATGAGAAAAAAGTCTGTGTTGGGTAGCGTTGACATGAAACATAACACACTTCAGATCTGCATACTGTCTTGATATGTTTGTATTAATGAATTGGCTGCTACTTTGAATTAATCACTTCAAGACAGGTTAACTTGGTACTCTGCAGTACATTAACAAGCCATCTGAGAGGGCTGTTAGCCCTCCCATTTCATCTTAGTGGGGCTGGTATAGAAATGCTTGCACCACTTCTTCCTGATCAAAGGAATTCCTGTCTTGTCTCACCTAGACCAGAAAATTTCTTGTCTTGCTGCCGTGTAGGTTAGCTGAAGCTTTGCGTGCCAGGATCACTGGGACACCTCTGTTTCCACTGAAGGCTCACTCACAGCTGTAAAAGGGGAAGGTTTTTAATCAGGTCTGTGTGCTGACTGATCACAAGTAATGACAATACCTCTTGGTAGCACATTGTGAACAAGATTCACCTACAGTAATAGTCAGAGGTGGAAGATGGCTTCACAGATTAGCTGCTACTCCCCTTCTAGCCATGACAGGTGCCTTCCTTACTGGCCAGATGCGAGAGTTAGCTAATTAAAACACAGCTTACAAGTCTTTTCTGTTATTAGGCAAAGTGTTGCAGAAATCCTGGACTGAAAGCTTTAGTCAGCTTCTTGCATTGGGGTTTAGCTTAAATTTAAGAAGTATTTACATAAATCCAATGCCCGTCTTAAAGGATACAGCGAAGCTGATGTTTGTGAAGGACTTCAGCGTGGTCTGGGGTTTTGGTCCCTCAATCCCTTCAGACTAGGGACATGTCTGGAGAAAGCTGTAGCTATAGGAGATAACAAGAGGACTAAATGTGGAAAAGGAATTGAGATGTATTGATACAAACTCAAATTTTACTCCATATGGACAGTAGTGCATTTCCTAGTGGCCAGTTGTTTGAAGCACAGAAACCACACCTGATACAAATGAATACTTGTTGGCAAGTTTGAATCACCAGAGAAGTCCAGGCTTGATTTGATACAGACAGTTCAATATCATCTCATGTACTGGTGGTCACCTTCTTTATAGATGGATGGAGAAACTTCATTCTTCAGACTCATGGAGATGTCTCAAAGCACCCTGTGGTGACTTAACTTGGTGCAAGCCAAGTCTCTTTTATTTGTGATCCATATCAGAACTTGGTCATTCAGAGGATTAAGATCCACTCAGTAACTCATTGCATTCCTACCACGTGACAGTTACGCAGAGGTGTAATGTAATGCATGTCTGATTAAGTACCATGGTGTGTATGCAACTTAAAGGTGAAACCCATTCTTGTAATCAAAGCAGCACCTTGCCTATTTTGAGTAGTGCTTCAGCACTAAGCACAGAAATATGGGGTTTTTTGCTTCTGAACAAAAGTGGGTGTCACTAATATGTAGAGTTTACACTGTTTTGAGAGATTTTCCTCAGTGTTTTAGCTTTACAGAAAACCTAAATTTTTGTCTGTGAGCATGCCCAGTTGCAGTAGTATTTTTGCTAGCATCTCTGGCAATCAGCTGCCCTGTGTTTCATAACGTATTTTCGACGCTCTGTTCTTGCCAGCATAAGCTTGCAATGCCTCCACCCACTATTTGCTTCTTTTGATAGGATTTTGAATATCAAAAGTCCTTATTCAGCACCAGTAGTTATACGTTGCCTGTGCCATTTTTCCAGGCATTCATGTATATGCCAGACCGTTTGTGGAACTTCACTTAAAAGCTGGGGAAAATTAATTACATTGTCAAGTTAAGCTTGACAAACATTTTATAGATATGAAGTCTCTAAATAGATTTTAAGAATGAAGTATGTGTCTGTTATCTATAGGATCCATCCAGCAAAGCAACTGCCAATCGATTTAATCTGTGCTAGGCTCATTTTGCTGAGACAAACAGCTCACTTGCCTTTAAAATTTAGTTGTGATAGGAGAACAAATTCACCTATGTGTTAACTGAGATAGCTGTGTATCTTACCAGTGGTATGGACAAACTTGCATGTTAGGGAGTACTCTTATAGTTGCATTTACATGCCCTAGTTTTCGCAGAGAAGTGCCATTACTGTGTCCAGCTTGAGCAGTTACCTCCAGCTTAATGCCCTATATTAGGAGCATGCAACAAAGTTCAACTCCCACCCCCAACAAGTTAAAGCAATAAACTGCCACTTCATACACCAAAGGTGGAATTATTCTATATTCATTTAGGCAGCTAAAAGTTAAACATTCTTGGGTGAGCTTTGTAATGAATGAACTACCTCCAGAGGGTAATTCACTGTTACAGTGCACCAATGAAAATGTTTATTGTTGTGCCAGTAATCATTAATTAAAATTCCTTTTGTTAGCAATAAGGAATAAGTGGGGAGCATAGATAATCAGAGAATGGTTGATGTTGGAAGGGATCTCTGGAGGTCATCTGCTCCAGCCCTTGTGCTCAAGCAGGGCCACCTAAAGCTGTTTGCCCAGGACCATGTCGAGGTGACTTTTAAGTATCTCCAAAGATGGAGACTTCACAACCTTCCTGGGTAACCTGTGCTTGATCACCCTTACATTGAAAAATTGTTTCCTGGTGCTCAGATGTCATCTCCTATTTCAGTCTGTGTCCGATGGCTCTGGTCCTGTCACTGGGTACCACTGGAAAGAGCGGAGATATTGTCGTCTTTGCACCCTCCCTTCAAGTACTTATATACATTGGTAAGATCCTCCATGAGCCTTCTCTTCTCCAGGCTGAACAGTTCCAGCTCTCTCAGCCTTCCCTCACAGAAGAGATGTTCCAGTCCCTTCATCATCTTTGTGGTGCTGTTGTGGTTTAACCTCGGCCAACAATTTAGCACCACAGCTGCTCACATACTCCCTTGCCCCCAGTGGGATGGGAGAGAGAATTGAAAAAAAAAAGAGAAAAAAGTAAAACTTGGGGGTTGAGATAAAGGTGATATAAGACAGAAAAGTCAGAAAAGGAAGGGATAATAGAATATACAAAAGAAGTGATGCACAATAAAATTGCTCACCACTTGCTGACTGATATCCAGCCACTTTCCGAGTCTTGGTGTTCCCTGGACAACTCCCCCCACTTTATATACTGAGCATGACATCATAAGGTGTGGAATACCTCTTTGGGTTGTTTGGGTCAGCTGTCCCAGCTGTGTCCCTCCCAGTTTCTTGTGCACCCCCAGCCTCCTTGCTGTCAGGACAGTATGAGGAGCTGAAAAGTCCTTGACTTAGTATAAACACTGCTTAGCAACAACTAAAACAGCAGTGTGTTGTCAACATTATTCTTATTCTAAATCTAAAACACAGCACTGTACCAGCTACTAGGAAGGAAAAAAAAATTTTTTTTCCAGCCAAAACTAGGACAAACTCTTATATTCCATCAGATGCTAGGGACCTAGCATTGCACAGCATCTGATGGACCTCCAGTTACAGCATAGCATGCTGCACTTGATCTCATCTGTGCTGAAGTTCATTGACATTATGTTTTTTAGCACTCTGATAGGATTTTCTTAGAAGTAAACAATTCCATTTATCATTTCTGCTGTCAAACAAAGGGATATTAACATGAGAACATGCTGCTTCACTGCAAGATAAAGATAAGGACACACAGGTGGTGTCATTGCTGGTGCCAAGTGGGAGTTGCTTGCAGGCTCCTCCATTCTGATTAGCCAGCAAAGTTTGTTCTGTGGCGCAGGTCAGCACAGGCCAAGTGATATATGCAGCACTGCCCACCATGGTGCAGGAAAGTATAGCACAGGCCTATGCCCACCCAGGTCAACTGGTCCACAGCTTGCTAACTCCCCAGTATGCAATAGCCTTCCAGTTCAGATCACTACAGCTGTTTGTCCCATGTCCTAGGACATACATCTAAGACATGGGACCTACTGGAGGCAATAGTTCACCAGAGGACTTTGTTGACTAGAAAGAGAGCCTGGGGTGACTAACTCAGACTTAGATGAGTAACTTTTAGGTGAGATGAATCTCTTCTGCAAAAAATGCTGAGCAGTCCCTAGAACATTGGATTTTCAATTCTTTGTTCTTGAGTCATTGATTATGGCATGGTCTTGTGTGATCTCGTGTAGCAGGTGGGGTTTTTTTCTGCAGTTCAGTACATTTACACTAGCCTAGCTTAGATGGATGTATGTCTTTCCCAAGAGGGAAGACCTTTCCAGGCTTGTTTGTCTGCCTAATGTTCTACGTTAATTCTACCCTATCAATTCTAGTTTCTGCTCGAGATTGCTGCAGCTCCCTTGTGGCCACGTTAGGTACCTATAGCATGTATAAAATGTCTGTAATAATGTTCCATGTATCCATGTACATGGTGTGTCGCTGCACTGTCACGTTCTGGCCTGTGTGACACTTTCACAGGGGATTAGAGAGGGTAGTCACTGCAGTGTGTGATTCCTCACTTGTTGGCAGGGCATTTCACGGGAGACACACTATCTCTCCGGTATTACTTTCAGATTTATATCCCAGTGCATAGAAAAAAATATGCCATGGACAACTAAGCATTGTAGAAATTCAGAGCAGAAGCAGCCGCTGCTCTAGAGGCTTTGCTGTCTACACTTCCTCTTCTCTGGGAAGGTGCCACTTCTCATGAATAATTTGATGTCTTTCTAAAAAGAGGGAAACTGCCTTGCTCTCTGTGTTACATTGCTGTGATAAAAATCAGAAGCGCTTCCTTGGCTGGGGTATAGATGCCTGGTGGGACTGGCAGCTAGACTCTTGTCCAGAACAACTCTTTCTTCATTTCATTGATCTTCCTTCAATTCACTGATCTTTGTGATCATCCATCCAAATAATCCTTCAGGATTGCCACCAGGACTGCCAGAGGTATGAAAAGACTGGGCCTGCAAAAATGAGATGTTTAAGAAAAGGAGGGGTTTCTTTTTTCCTTCAGTTTTCTGACTGGTTGACTTGATTCATTGCCCGAGGTGTAAGGATTTCAGATTGCTTTAGCTGCTCATATTTTGTAGAAAATGCCTGGGTTTTGGTGTTAATTATACACGTGTTCTTGTGTTCTTTTTGTTGTCTCTGCCTATCACAAGGTACCAATAGTCTGAACTGGATAATTTTGTGAATTGTTCACCCTAAGCTTTTATGCCACCTGACCAGGTCTAGCTATATTGTAAGTGATCTTGGTAATGGCAAGTAAATCATGAGATGATACCTGAGCATGAATAGTGCTTTAAATTAAAGGCTTCTTTACCTTCCTGGCTACTATTTCCTCCCAGATTATTTTCTTGCAGAGCTGTGCGTAGCTTCTTTGCTAGCGATTGGTGTGAATTATTTTTTTTTTGAGCTTTTGATATCAGATTCTAATTATATGCATTGAGAATGCAGCCTTTCATACTGTGCATTTTATTCCCTGTTAACTATGTTAATGGTTATAAGCTGATTACATTCCACACTGGTAACTGATCTATCTGAAATATTTAGAGGATGTTCATGGCTAGTTCTGTATGAGTGGAGAGGAGAGTTCAGTGTAGGGCATTTTAAGGAGGTATCAATTATTTATATCTTCAGAAGGGTTCCTGAAACTTTAGCTGGCCCTAAAATCCTTGGAACTAGATACAATGCGATAAACTGAGACTGTTGCTTTTTTAACATGTTGCTAAATATTATTTATTATTCTTTAACTCTTTGGTGATACCACCTGTATAAGAGCAGTGGATACAACAGTACTTAAAAAGAACAATTCACATTCATTCAAGACATTTTATTTTCTCAGAGTTGTGGTGGTGCCATCATTAGTGTTTTGCTGCTTGTTTTATTAATGTCATCAAAGAACTATTAGGAATCCAGATCACTTTACTTAGTTGAGGTCGGCATTTCTTGAGCATCACCATTGATCAAGCTTTGCTGCTACTGAAAACTGTGAAGTTTTTACCATTGACCTAACTCAGGAGCATGGCAAGACCTTGGAGTTCTGCTGAGGTGAAGCCAACTGAGTTGTTACAGCACCTAAAAATTAGGATCTTGGCACCAGCAATGTGCTGGAAAGTTCTAAATATAGGTGGAGTCCCTAGATAGGCAGATTTAGGACTTTTGGACAATTATCCAAAAAATTTGTCTAGTAGGTAAAGGGAGCCACCTAGAGTTAATCCATAGGAATCTCTGAAATGTATGTCTGAACTCCTGCCTCTTACTGACATTTGGGTGCCAAATTGAGAGCTAAACATTAAACTTCTTTATCCATAACAAGCCCTCTCCTGAGACCAGGCACCTGACTAAAATTAGAACTCCCTTTAATATGTTTTTACAATGCTACTGAAGGATTATGATAGTTACTGCATTTTATATTAAAGAGCATTGGGGGGAAAAAAAAAGAATAACATAAACACTGTGTGGCACAAGGACTGGTACTAAAGTCTTCCTCCTTCCAGTTGAGGACTCTGACTAGTGTAGTATATAATTAGGCTGTTTCGAATAACTCTGTCTTCAGACACATGATTCCTGCCTCTGAGCAGCAGTTTCCTTGCTTCAGTAAGATTAGAGGGTACCCTCCCTTTGACTCCTCTTTAGCCTGGATGCTAGCCTAGAAAAATGGGAATCTGATGCCCTGCAAGCTGAGAACAACTTAGCCTGAACCCAGTTCTTGGAAGAGATTCGCTAACCGTTGGCTTGTTATACAGCCTCTTACCTTCCATCTCTAGTAGCTGCAGTAGTCTGTGCTGGATTTAAAATGGTTGCTTACATATTCCATGCTGTACTGGACCTACTGGGGAATTAGATAGCATTTGGGCACAGCTGTAGGTGTGAGCTGTGCCCTCGGCTTTCTGAAGTAGAGATCCTTCAGTGCATGCACTGGTTCCTTAAGATCTTCCAAGTTTCCTAGGAAGATAACCTCTTTGGCTGGAGCTTGGGCTCCAGTATCATCTTCTTAAATAGAAGTGCCTAAATTTGGAATACATTTTATTTTAGATACCACAACAAGCACTCTGGAGCCATCCCAATCTCCTTTAACAATCCAAGCTGCAATTTACCTGAAAAGGAGAACCCCAGGTGTAGCATTCCCCTTTCTCTCTCCCACTTGGGTATATCAGCAAGATGTCTTGTCAGACAAAGACAGAAGCTTAAAAGGTCACAGAATCATAGAATGGTTTGGGTTGGAAGATCATCTAGTTCCAACTTCCCTGCCATAGGCAGGAGCACCTTCCACTAGACCAGATTGCTCAAAGCCCTATCCAGTCTGGTCTTGAACACATCTAATGATGCAGCATCCACAACTTCCCTGGGAAACCTGTTTCAGTGTCTCACCACCCTCAGAGTGAAGAACTTCTTCCTAATTTCTAATCTTGATCCTATCAATACAAGCCCTTGTAAAAAGTTGTTCCCCAGATTTCTTGTAGGCCCCCTTCAGATACTGGAAGGCTGCAATAAGGTCTTCCCAGAGCCTTCCCTTCGCCAGTCTGAACAACCCCAACTCTTTCAGCCTGTCCTTGTAGGAGAGGTGTTCCAGTCTTCTGATCATATTTGTGTCTCTCCTCTGGACCTGTTCTAACAGGTCCATGTCCTTCTCATGTTGGGAGCTCCAGAGCTGGAAGCATTACTCCAGTGGGGGGCCTCATGAGAGCAGAGTAGAGGAGGAGAATTGCCTCCCTTGACCTGCTGGCCAGACTTCTTTTGATGCAGCCAGGATATGATTGGCCTTTGGGGCTGCACTCACACATTGTTGGCTCGCGTTGAGCTTTTCATCAACCAGCACCCCCAAGTCTTTCTCCTCAGGACTGCTTTCAATCCATACTACACCTAGCCTGTATTTGTGCGTGGGATTGCCCTGACTCAGGTGCAGGACCTTGCACCTGGCCTTGTTGAACTTCACGAGGTTGGCATAGGCCCACCTCTCAAGCCTGTCAAGGTCCTTCTGAATGGCACCCCTTCCCTCCAGTGTGTCGATCGCACCACTCAGCTTGGTGTTGTCTGTAAACTTGTAGAGGGTGCACTTAATCCCACTGTCCCTGTCACTGAGAAAGATGTTAGATAACACTGGTTCCACTACTGATCCCTGAGGAACACCATTTGTCACTGGTCTCCACTTGGACATTGAGCTATTGACTGCAACAATTTGAGTGAGACCATCCAGCCAATTCCTTATCCACCAAGTGGTCCATCCATCAAATCAATGTCTTTCCAGCTTACAGACCAGGATGTCATGCAGGACAGTGTGCAACACTTTGCAGAAGTACAGGTGAATTATGTCAGTTACTCTTCCCTTATCCTGTCAATAAGGGAACTCCACTGTAAAAGGCCACCAGATTAGTCAGGCACAATTTGCCCTTGGTGAAGCCATGTTGGTTGCCACCAATCATCTCCTCATTTTCCATTTGTCTTAGCATAGTTTCCAGGAGGATCTGCTTCATAATCTTGCTGGGCACAGAGGGGAGACTGACTGGCCTGTAATTGCCCAGGTCTTCCTTTTTTCCCAGTCAGCGGGAACTTCACTGGACTGCCATGACTTTTCAAATAGGATGGAAGCGGCTTAGCAACTTCATCTGCCAGTTCCCTCAGGACCTGTGGGGGGATCTCATTGGGTCCCATGGACTTGTACACCTTCAGGATTTTTAGATGGTCTCAAACCTGATCTTCACTTACAGTGTGCATATCTTCATTCTCCCAGTCCCTGCCTTTGCCTTCTGTGACTTGGACAGTGTGGCTGGAGCCCTTGCCAGTGAAGACTGAGCCAATGAAGTTGTAGAGTACCTCAGCCTTCTGAATATGCCCTGTGACCACATCTCCTGTTTCCTTCTGTAAAAGGCCCACATCTTCCCTAGCCTTCCGTTTGTCACTGATGCACCTGTAGAAATTTTCCTTCTTGCCCTTGATGTCCTTGGCCAGATTTAATTCTATCTGGACTTTAGCTTTCCTAACCTGATCCTTGGCTGCTCGGACAACTTCTTTATATTCCTGCCAGGCTACCAGTCCTTGTTTCCACTCTCTGCAGACTCTCTTTTTTTGCATCTAAGTGTGGTCAGGAGCTCCTTGTTCATCCATGCAGGCCTCCTGTATGCTGGGTCAGTCAAGAATTTATAGTTGCATTACACATAATTTTCCCACATAACTTTGCATGTCTGTGAGAATAATAGTGCAATAATAACTGCAAGCACACTTGGACAGCTAATGGCAAATCATGTTCTGATTATTCAGTCACGGGCCTGCTGATGGGTTCCAGAATCACAAGTGTCACGGTTTAAGGTCAGGGTTGGCCCCTTAGAGCTGTAACAGATGCTCTCTGTTAACCCCCCTCCCTCCCCAGAGGGGAAGAGAAAGGGAATAAGGGAGAGAGACTGAGCGATTGGAAAAGGAACCTAGAACAGCTTTAATGAAAATGAAAACAATAATAAAAATGGAATATATACAAAAGCAGTATTGAACCCACCCCCTAGTGGTAATTACATCACCGTCACCACTGATGCTGTGGAGCAGGCACCGGAGGAGTCCCAGACTGGGCCCAGCAGCAGACAGGAGCTGTGTTCAGGAGCTGGATTCTGGTACCAAATTCGGGAACACACAGATTGGGATCGAAGGCAGAATGGACAGAGTCGTCCTTGGGTGCTTCAAGGAAGGAACTGGAAGAGAACCTGAGCCAAGCCAAGCAAAGCTGGCAAAGCGAGCTGAGAGAGACAAGACCTTCCTGATCTCTCACCTTTATACCAAATATGATGTATATGGGTTGGAATCCATGGTTGATCAATATGGGGTCATCTGTCTTGGCCGCTTCTCACTGCAGATGCAGCCTTTCACTTTCTGCAACTCCCAACATGGTACACAAGATCCAGCAGTGGCCTTGGTCTGCACACCAACCCTTGGTACTGACTCTAAACATGGGGTGTTATCCCTGCTGGAAGCAGACACTGTCTGTGAGAACAGGCTGCTAACTTCAGACAGTGCAGTTAGTTAGAAGAACTGAGCTGAAAAGTAAAATCATTCAACAGAATTAGTTCTGTTCTCACTCAAACCAGGACAACAAGCCACATGTTTTTAGACTTTACCTTCTGTGGAGGAAGTGTTAATCACAGCCTGTGTCAAGGAAGGCAAGGTGAGCTTCAGGTTGTATCTGGAAGCAGTTCCTTGAGCATTTACATTGGACTAATATCCGTTAGCTTCTGACACTAGCCAATTAACTAAGATATATTTTTGGTTCCTTTCTTATTCCAGAGTGCTTATAATTAAGACTCTGACCATTGAGATTGCTTTATAGACTCTCAAAATGCATATTGATTAGTTGCTATAATTCTTTAAAATAGTACTATGGATGTCAGAACAGGTTGTCAGTTCCAACAGCACAGTTTATTTTATGTGGAAGATGAAAACATTTTTTAATACATTCAAGAAGTATTTGTAAACATTTCAAGTGGATAGGACTTGTTCTGATTTTGGACCAGAAATTTCTTAACATCTAAAGAAGTCATCTTCCTTAACTTGCCACCCAAAAGAGTGAAGCCCTTTGCTCTTCAAGACATCGGAGAATTACCAGATGTTAGTGCTGCCTGGTTACAGTGTGCAGTATTAATCTGTAATCCCTTTGAATGGGCATACCTCTCTCCAGTGTCTAAGTCCTCTGCTTGGAAAGACAACTGATTGGTATGTACTCCAGTATGTTTTATAGCACCTGCCCTCTTCTCCCTCCCTGAAGCTAACTACAATAGAGACCATATCATTGGCCACCCTTGCCCTTCTTCCCCATATGATTTCTCTAATATTTTGCCAACATTGTGCACAATCTCATGTGTCAATAGGCCACTGGGGAATTGTCCATACCACAGGCTTCAGATTGCAGCACATCTTGATATCAACTTTCCTTAAAGCCTGTACTGTAAGGGGAGGCCATATGCCTTAGGGATGATGGCTTGTTACTAGCAGAATGGAGTTACAACTCTGCCGAGTGAAACACTGAGTGCACCAAACAGATCTTAGTGATGCAGTAAAAATATCAAACTGACTGAAAAAAAGATCAGTTAATGAGAATTTAAGGTGTCTCTTCCAATAAATGCCTTGTAATTAAAAAAAACCCAGGCAAGAATCAGTAAGGTTTTATTAGCTTTCTGGAGGTTTGAAAGTATTACTGATATTTGTCTCTCAAAACCAGTACAGGAATCTTTTTTTCAAAGAGCAGAGAAAGAAAGAAAACAATTGCAGAGCTGCTGCTGCTACTGTCAAAGACATGACCTCCACACAGCAGAGAAGTTGTTTTCAGAGTCTGTAAGTGCTTTTTTTGAGACTGAAACACAGACACTCTAGCTGAAAGGAAAAACTCCATCAGAAATCAATTAAGTCTTGTTAAACTTGAATATTACTTAAGGACAAAAAGACTGTTTTTGTTGTTTCAATTGCTAAAAGTTTAATGAAAACAGTATTTTAAGAGGGAGCTTACTGGAAAAACCAAAAGGTCATTTTTGCTGTATCCAGTTACCCATACTTCTTACAGCTTAATGTCTAACTACCATGAATGTGTAACCTCAATTACACTAACATCTGATATTTAACAGGTTTTAGTGTGTTGGACTTTGTGGCACCCATGGTAGGTAAGGAGGTTATTGTCTTCAAGTTATGGATAGAAATGGTTAGTATGCTAGAAATCTGGTTAGTATGGGATTACGAGAGCTAGATGAGATCTCATCTAACATTAGTACTTTAGATGTTAGTTGTCTGGGCTCTGTCCCCCACTGAAGAAGATACCCTGTGGAGGCAATCCATCCCCACCCGAAGAGAAATGGGCTAAACCAACCACACAGGTGACGCTCTTTGTTATCAAGAGTTGGAGCTCCAAATGAGGCATCTCATGCCAAGGAAGATGAGGTGTCCCCTCAGGGACATGAGTGGCTTCCTATAGGATGGGGGAAGTAGAACATACTCTCCCACCTCTCAGGACAGACCTGTAGCCACAAGCCATTCTTCCTCTCTGCTAGTTAGTCAGTAATTGACAGGGCTTGTTATTCCACTGCAGGCTGAGCTTTTTAATTTTTACAATCTAGGTGGGGAGAAACGTGCTTAGTAGTACTGGTGTGTTTAGATTGGAGGCCACGAGGAAAATCCAGTTGTACCAGGAAGAGGTGCTGGTGACTCAATAAACAGTATGGCAACAAGTGTCCTGACATGGTGCTTTTCAGCACTGCCTTCCCGGTTGTGCTATAGGTTCAGTCTGAGAGCTGCTAGTCATTCCAGAATCATACTTCACAAGAGTTAAGGTATTAAACCACAGACAAATTATATGATAGGTAATTCTGTCCTTGTTGCCTTTAACTGCAGCTTCACCTACATTACACAGTCTTACACACAGCCTAAAACTTTTCTGAGCCCAGATGTAGCTGCTACCTTCTATCCCAGAGATGGCAGCAATCTGGAGCAAGTCACGTGATTTCTACATATACAAGAAGTAAAGCCCTTGGGAATTTTAGATGGCGAGCATCATAGAACTAAAGCGTCACTTCATGAAGTTACATGATGTTTAGAGTTGAGATTTTGCAATATCCCCATTAATGTGGATGGGCCGTTGCACTTGATGCTTGTGTTTGTGCAGCAGCCTAGAGCAGCACTCTTCCCACAACAAGCAGAAAGCAGAACCATGAGCAAAGAGGAGCAGCAATACTTGTATCTGACTTGCAGTTCTGGTTTCGGTCTATCTGGGAGCCTGCTGCCAGCAGGGAGATAACCAAATATTTGTGAGCAGCTCAGATCCCCTGCCCTTCCCACCCTCACCCAGCTGGTGATGAAAGTAAAGTAACTACATGTGGGTACAGACGCTTCACCATTGATGTCTCAGCACTAAAAACAACGCAGCTAATGCCAGCTTGAATGCGACTTGCAGTTCACGTTGCAGCTTTAGTTCTGTAATTCTACATCTGTTGCATTGTGAATTACTTCAAGTTACTCTGCGGTGTATTTTAGGGGCTCAGAGTAATGACGGGGAGTTCTACCCCTTCTGCAGATATGCCTCCAAGGGAGGGAAAGAAGTCTACTAAGATATTGCTTGTTTCTGTCAGGGAAAGCCGCTGCTTGGCAGAGACCTCACCACACAGGTTCAGAGCTCTTCAGGGAGGAAAACTGTACCCCTTGTCAATGTGCTGTGAAGTTGTTGGAAGCAGTTCTCAGTGTCAAGAGCAAGCTGCCTGGAAGCCTCCTCATTGCTGGCCCAATTTTAACTGCTCCCCTCTGTCATCATCCCCTAGCACCACAGCTTTAATAAGACTAGCATTGTTTTGGCAGCTGAATCCAGAGGGAGCTGGTTAACTCTTGGCACAGAAAAGAGGACAAAATCTGGAGCTTGGCTGTTCTTCAGCTCTGGCCTTCCCTTCTGGACTCAAAATCTCACAGATATTCCTGGGGTGTTTTCAGCTTCCAAGAGCTATCAGCAGTGTCTGTGGGAGAGGATGAATATTTGTCCTTTGCAAGAAATCCGTAGAACAAAAGCAGCAAAAGAGATGGTCAAATAGATGTGTTTTAGATTGTCTTTGCTATCCTAGCCTGAATGGCCTGGTACATTTTGGAGAGCTGTAAAACTGTTCTTTGAACAGACTCTTTTTTTGAGACTAGGAGGAGTTTTGTGGCCTGTGCTGTACCAGAGGCTGGACACAGCTCATGACATTGTGGAGACTGTTCATAGCCATGCCAGGGACATGGCCATGATTGAGATCTCTGGCTTCAAAGTGGAGAGAGCTTGTTTTAGTAAGATGGTTGGTATTACCTGGTCTGGCAATCTGGTGATTCAGAAGCTGCTTAGCAAAGGGAGGCTGGTGCTGGATGGTTAAGCCGATCAGCTTCTCTATTGTACGCTGTTTTGCAATTCAGAAGGGTTACACTGGTTTCTGGAGCCAGCTGAGTTTCACCTGGTCCCAGTTCTGCAGTCCAGAATTGTAGTGTGCGAAGGAAGCTTTCAATGCTCTCCTCCCTGACTTGGGTGTCTCCTGCTGCACCATGGAAGTCTTTCTCAGTTTGAGCTGCAACACTTTTGTAACAGTTTGCTTTTAACTGACTGTTTAATTCAATTTGTAGATCTCGAAGCATACCAAACGGTGAGTACAGCATAGAGTTTCTGTGATTCCAAGTGACAGCATTCAGAATGGCGATGAAGTAGATGTTTTTTCCGCCTGATCTGTCATTTTGTTTTCATGCTAATACTACCCCTGTTGCTACCCTGTAATCAGCCGTTGTGGAAACAATACATTGTCCCTAAGCTAAGTTTAGAAACACATTCACCCACAGCGCACCCACAGATAAATCCAGTTTTAGCAACATGGTGTTTAAAGCATTATACTCTGCTCATAGAGGATCAGCAAGAGACAGCTCCAGATTACTGGTTTCTCTGTATTGTTTCTCAGGCCCTACATGTCCATTGGAACACTACGTGATCAAGTCATCTATCCAGACTCTGTGGATGACATGCATGAGAAAGGCTACCAAGATCAAGATCTGGAATGTATCCTGCACATGGTTCATCTGTACCACATAGTTCAAAGGGAGGGAGGTAAATTGCATAATTTTGTAACAAGCTTTACAAAATCCTCCCATGTGTGTCTTAGTGTGACTGACCCTTCTTTACTGAACTGTCAAAATGGGTTCCAGACCTTTCGTGGTAGTGGGAGCTGCACAACCACATGGTTGTTCCTCCTGATGATAATGGAGGGAGAAGAGCTAAGTGCTCCTCTCTTCCTCTGTAAATCCATGCCCAAGCTGAACATCCTTGTTCTCTTGTAACGGCCAGTCTTCGCATTGTATTGGGAAATCACTCATCTTCCTTCATTTTCTTAGAAAATGTATCCTGCCTTAAAACCTTGTAATGTCACTGACTACATCAACTCAAAAGCATGTGAATGAAAAGAGAGTCAGGTCTGCTTTCACCTCCCTGGTTGGTGGGATCAGCAGGACTATGTGGTGTGAGAAGGAGTGTCTGATGCCACACCACCAGGGTGAACAAGTTAAAAATAACCAAAGTATAGTGGCTGGCAGTAGCGTGTTGCTATCTGCCTTTGCTGTTTAAGTTGACATGTTCTCATCATTGTTTATCCTAGGAGTAGGGGACAGTGTAAATACACTGGCACGGTAAATGTCAAGATGCTAAAGGCTTCTGTTGTGTCTAACTGGAGCATTTCATGGCTTTTTTTTTTCCCCAAGCATAGCAATAATTTTCATCCTTTTTTTCCCACTAGCCACTAATCTCTAGTTTGAATTTCATCTCCATCATTATACTTTTAAAACAGACGTAGGACAAGGGTGGTAACATTTAGAGAGAAGAAGGAGGATCTTCAAACCCCTCTAAGGAGCTGACGTCAGGAGTTCTGGATATAACCTGCCAGCTGTCAGTGCTCCTTTTTGAGAGGATACTTTGGGTGCATTGCCTCGTAATGTGTGTGCTCAGTGTCTCTCAGGATCATTCTGACGCTAGAGAGTAGTTCTTCAGCCATTGGAAATCCAAAGCCAATGTCTAAATTCCCATTCCTGAATGGCAGCTTGTTGCTCTGTTCGAAAGGCAGATGGTGGATTTAACTTTTGAAGTATGCATGGGCACTTATCTCATGTTTTTTCTGCACATTTTAGAATGGGGAGTAGTAATGATTTACAGCAGCAGTTGTATACCTACAGGTACTTCTCCACCCCACAATCCTGTTGATAGACTCTTATCTTTCCAAGGGTTAATGCTTCTTTGTTAAGAATGTACTAATGACTGTTAGCCCTCAAGTTGCAATAGAAAGTAAGAATTCTGATTCATACTGTTATTGAGATCTGATGCTATGGCACAAGGATTGAAAAAGTGGGGAAGGAGCTAAACTCAGTGACTGAAATAATTGCAGAGAAGGCTCTACTCCCTACACTAACATTGTAACTGTTCCTATTAGTATTCCTGAGTCACTTCACTAAGTGAAGTGCCCAGATTGCAGAAGAACATGCAGATGTGTTGGAATGGGGAGCTGGAAAGGGAGGAGCAGTTAAATTGTCAGTGGCAAAAAGCCACTGTGTAGTGTGCATACATAACCTCCTGGTACTTGTAGATGTACTGAACAACACATGACCCTCAGCAGCCAAAGCCATCTCCCCAGCAGGCTCTGAATGCCTGTGGTGGAAGTTTAGAACCCTGCAGCTGGAGCATGTAACTGATGATGGGGCAGTTCCTGTGCTCCACATATGAGCTGCTGTTGGCTAGGGTCAGTGTTCTGTATTGCCAAACTGAAACCCTAGGTTTGGATCAGTCTTGCTCTCCTTTCTGAGCCAAAGAAAGTGTTTATTGCTGACCCCATTCTTGCTCTTCTGCCTGCCTGCACACGCGAGACACACACAATCTATATAAAAGTCTAGAGGACACTGCTAATATTCACTGGTGCTCTGTTGAAACTCCACTCAGGGTGAAGGCACCCGGAGCTAAGCCTGCACAAACAGGTGTTAAAAAAACGTGTCTTGGGTAGTTTGCGATCTACAATGACAGAAGTGGGCAAAGCCGGAAAATGGGGGGAGAGATTACCACATACCAGGAAGTTTTTAGGACCATAATACACTTATTTGTTCTCTTTTCTTCTTGGGCATTTGCAGGAGAAAAGTGCCAAGGAAGGAGCAGAGCGGAAATCCGTGACATATGATTTAACACGTTACATGGATTTCATATACTTACATATTCTTTAGAGCTCACCCAGTCTGGGACAAAGACTCAAAGTCTGTTTTTTTTGAACCAGCAAGCCAGAGAAATACTTGTTGAAAGTGAACAACTGAAAATTTTGTTGATATATAGCCCTACATACATATTTTTAACTTTTTTTTACATACATATTTTTAAAAATCCATTTTTTATTGTATTCTTTTAGTTAAAATAATTTTGTTAAACTAAAATGACTTCTCTTAAAAATTGAACTTTTTTTCTTTTCAAAATAATCCCATATAAAGACTGTAGAACAAAAGATTTGCTCCAAACATATTTGTTTTTCCTTTTTTTTTCAAACAGCTTTGATGGTTGACAAACACTGGCATTTTTCAATCAAAATAAAAGTTCTGCTGAAAAGTTCCCAGCATATTTCTATTTATATACTATATACACTTCTTGAAAATATACTACAATTGGAAAAAAAAACCAAACAATGAAATAATTTTTGGTTACTCAAATTCTTCTCAATATATGTGAGATTATATATATATATCTCCATGCTATTTTGAACTGTTTCTATAAACTCTTCTAAGAATGGAGCTATCTGACAATTATTAAGTTATAAAAATCTAACATAATTCTTCAACATTTTTTTTCTGTAGAAAAAGGCTGCCTCAGAGCCTTACCTCTGTCTCTTCCTCTTTCACCTACCCCCTGCACTATTAGGCCTCCACCAGACAACAGGTTCCTTAAGGCACGACCCTGTTGTGCTCCCTGTGGACAGTTATGAAAAAGCCAGATGGAGTCAAAAGTCTGCAATTCTGACTCAATTTATTTGTCCTGGCATAACTTCATTGTCTTTAGCTGCATTACTTCCACATTATATCAGTGCAAGGGTCACCAGATTCCAAGTGTGAAGTAGCCAAAAAAGTCTGATGTTCTTCCTGCTGCCAATGGCAGAGTTCCTCTTTTTCTAGCAATAACATTTGACCCAGATAGAAGTAAACAGAACAGTTACAAAAATAAGTAGCCCAGTTTGGCATTTAGCTTCTGTTACCCTCATGAAATTTTATTCAGTCAGTAGCAACAGAATACACCAAATCCACCAAAATAACATCTCCCTCCCCACCACCACCATTCCTGATGTCCCTGAGCCCAAGCCTTAGAAGAACCTAGTGCAATTGCTGTTGGCCATAGCACCCCTTGTTGCTAGGAGCAGAATTTCCTTCCTACTGAATCCCATACTGATGTTTTTCTCACCTGCTGGATGTTAGAAGGATGTCATTTTGTTACTTACCTTTATTTTATCAATAAGGTGCCCCCAAAACCTGTAAAGTTGCTAGCTCTTAACAGAACAGTAATTTAATATGAAATGAGGGTTGTGTTCATCCCAGGTGGTAACAAGGCATGTCTGGAAGTCACCGGTAAAAAGTGTGGAGATGTGCAGTAGATACACAAAAAGTGGTTCCTTTCTGACCCGCTTTGAAAATCTGTGTATATTTAGCAAATGTCAGTCATGATGTGGCCTTAGGCTGCCAATAGCCTGTCACATGAGCAGAGCCCTGAGTACGTGCAGCAGCATGCTGAATGCATGGCTAGGCCTGTCAGGTTGGGGCCGATGACATTACTGAACAAGTTCAACCTGTTTATGGTTTCTCAGCACCCCGGTTTATAATTATTCCTCATTATTTTGCCATAAATTTGTCATACTTTTGGGTCTTGTCCAGGGACCCACTGTGCTAAGCCACATATAAACACACAGACAAGCACATTTCCTCTCTGAGATTTTTTCATCTGATCATTTTAGCCCTGGATTTGCTTTTGTTACTGGTACCCAGCAGGAACGCTGGAGTGTTCTGCTGGCTATTCCAGTGGCTCTGAAATCGAGATGCAAATCCCTCCAGTGTCATGCTGAGCTGGGGTTCACTCAAATGGTGGTCTCTTTGTTCCTCAGCTAAGGATTGTCCTTGCATATTCATCCTGCACAGCACCCTGGCTCTCTTCCTGACAACTGCCTGGGGACATGCGCTTTGCAAGAGGCCTCCATGGCCACCAGGGTGGACTCTCTGGCTGTAGTTTGCTGCAGTAGCCTTTCTTCTGTCATGAAGCTGTTAACACTCCAGTCCATGTCTGATGAGGTGCACTCGAGCGTAGATCTGGAAAAGGAACTTTTAAGTGTATCTTTTTATTGCAGCTGAATGCTCTATCTTGCACCTAAGTGCAAGGATTCACAAGGATGAAGGATGCACAGCACTATAGACCACAGATGTAAGCCATTCTTTGTTGTCAAATTTGGCTTGCTTTTTCCTTCAGAAAACTGAGATAAAAGGAATTATAAAAGAAGCCATGCAAGAAAATGAAATGCTGCTATCATGAGTCTGTCACTAGTTTCTGCTGATGGCTGTATTTATTTTTACTGCTGTTACTCTGCTCTAACACATTACACATGCTCTTTGTCTTACTGGTTGCAAAAGGCATTTCTGTGACTCCCAGTGTTCATCACATCTACATCATACCATATGCAATCAAAGGCTACCTCTAACAAGAAGCTGGGTGAGCAACTTGGACTTTGAAAACCAGGATTATGTTTGTATCTACTGAGAGATCTGTGCCATTTCATTTCTTCTTTTGTAAAGTGGATGTAGCTACGAGTGGCATAAGCCACTGACTTGGCTGATATTTTCAGAATACTAATGACCTTCAGTGACCTGTGCCATGTCAGCACGAAGTAAAGAGAAACAAGTAGGTGCATTATTGTTAATGCACAGTAGGGACTCAGTTTATTGTGAGTTACAGTCCCTAAGTGTTCCGAGGAAATTGTTCAGACATTAGAAAATAATTTTAAAAGGGATAATATGAAAATGGATCCTTCCTTATCTGTTGATTGGGACATTCCAGGTGACAAATAGGAAAGGTCAGGGAAGGAGCTAGGTGGGAAGAGACAAGATGCACTCTAATATTCTGTTAGAATGTAAGTTGAAGTGACCGCAGAGATGACCATTGTAGCCTGAATAATGGAGGCTAAATCTTACACTTTTAGGGGAAATAATAGAATGATTTTGCTGACAAGATGATGATACTTCTTGAACTTCATTCCCTTTTTGTCTTTTAATAAGTCTTTATAAACCAGCTGATCTGGAAGAAGCTGTGTGAACGCAGGCACATGTGCACACACGCACACCCTCCCACATCCTTAGCTCAGCTCCAGAGCCCTGGAGCCCATCAATACTCTTAGCTTAAAAATAACACAATGTAAGCAGCAGCATGAACGTTGTCTTCAGAAGTATAGTTGCTTCTATGGCTTTCATGAAGGACCATTCCCATCCTTTGCCCCTAGAACCCTTTGCCAGAAAGGAGCATTTTGAAACACCCAAAGTCTTTTTTGAAAGCTGAAGGTGTCAGTGGAACAGCACTCCAGCTCTCGGTGTGGTGCCAGCACTGGGAGTGCTCATCGTCATCACCCTCTGTCTATCTGTTCCCTTTGCCAGAGTTCATCCAAGCAGTCATTCAGTTAATCATTACACAACTCTGCCTTTGCCAGGAGCTCCCTGATAGAAAGCACTGTATGTGCCCCGGGGAGTGCCCACTGGGATCCTTAAACAAGAATAGAAGCAAACTAAGGAAAAACAATAGGATCACTTAAAGGTGATGTGTTTCTGGTGCATGCCTGGTTTTTAAATCTACCTATATACATATAGGTTAAAAAAATAGTGATGTTATATTTTGCAATTTCACATAGAGAAAATTCTTGGAATTCCATCTCTAGAATTATCAGTTCCTATTTTCAGTCACACAGCCTCTCACCAGATGCTTCTCTGAGCTTTTGTTCAGGCCTACTGAGCACTGGTGTAGCACCAAGCAGGGGCTGAGCACTCCCCAGCCTGTTGCTCTTTCACAAGCCCCACTTTTCTCAACTGTGGTCAGGTGTCATAAATGACACAGCCCATCCTCCTTGCTTGATGCTGTTTATAGGTTTTTCTGGCAAATTTTTATTTTCAGTTGGGCAGTGGCAGAAAAGCGGTTTTGGTTGCGTTGTTAATTTTTTAGTTACAGTGCTTCTGGGCTGATGTGGAAAAATGTTCTCTTCCTCAATTGGCTCTGCTCCATGAATAGATGATCTATTGAGAGAAATGTCTTATCAGATTTTCTCTACATTCACACTCTCCATTTTCAAAACTCAAAACTCATCTTTTCAAAACTCATCTATTTTGCTACTTTTTCCATCTGGATTGTCTGATTGAAAACTTCTTTTCAGTAGGGTAATTTGGTATTCAAAGTTTTTCACTGCTGGGAATAAATCATGCCACAGTCCTCACGTCAACACCAGTCCACCATCAGATGGCAGATAAAATGCATCACACTCCCATTGCACGTATCTGAAGATGATAAAATGGCCGTGCAGAAAATAAGAATACTCAGTATTACAACAGTTGTGGGGCATTTCTAAATAAGAGGTAGCGGGAAGTTTGTATAGAAAATCCACCTGCCTGTGTGTGCAGTATTGTATTTTAGCTGCTTGTCTGTGCATACAGAATGCATCCCTGTGTCTGCATCTCTGCTTTTGTTGAGTTTGACAAGTTATTATTTGCTTATAGTAGTGAGTGGAGTCTGGCACTGCTCTTTACACTTTATTTCTTTGAATTTGTTTTTAAGTTACCACTCACACCTTTAAGAAGAAATAGCAAATTGTTCTATAAAACAAACGTGACAGAATAAAATGATTCATTATACACAGGTAAAAGGTGTTTTTTTCAAAAACATAGTACGTAAAGTTTTTTTAATATAATGCCTATGTGATCAAGAAGGGCAAACTCCACTTTCAAAACTGACATGATATTCGGGACATTTTTCCAGTTGAGTACCAGTGAAAGGCATTGAGATATTTCAGAAGATATGATCCAGAATGCTGAGCTGTCTCTTCTGCAATGGGAATGTTCTTTATGATTTTTTGTGGCAGATTGCAGAGATGTGGCAAATGAAGCTGCATTTTCTTCCTGAACTTATGTTGTCCTGATGTGTTTTATTTGCATTTTTTTAAAGGCTGGGATGCCATCATGGACTGGAAGGATGTCTTATCAGGAGGAGAAAAGCAAAGGATGGGCATGGCTCGGATGTTTTACCATAAGTAAGCATTTTGATTTGTTCTTTAAGTAGCTTCTGAAAACAAGGAAGATTTTTGCAGGTTTCCTGTTACAGTTTGAGCAGTAGCAGACTATAATCTTCATGCAAGATGCAGTACTACTAGATGGATACGTAGGACCACAGACCTTGTTGCTTATTCGTACAAGCTCTGCTTTTAGTTTGGGCGATGCTTGTTACTTAAGCTTTGATTTTGGCAACATAGCATTACATTTTCCAGACGTTCCTTTCTTTAACGTATCAGACACAGAAATCTTCTCTGCATCTATCCTGCAAATATTGCAGAAATCTGATGGACTGTTGCAGAGGCTATGGGAGTTTGAAAACCAAGCTCCAAAATGTTTTGGTTTTGGAGACTGCAGGCACTGAAAGGCAGCCCAGTCCATGCACAGCACTGGTTAGAAAGTTTCTGAGTTGGCTGTACTAGTTTATGACTTGATGACAGGACAGAATAATAATAGGTCAAATGAGAACATAGAAGTTTGATCACTGTATACTCAGATGGACCAGGAAATAAACCCTGTTTTTCCTGGAAGCTGGCTCTGCACCTGAGTAATGCATGGAAACTTTTTGTTTTTGCTAGCCAGCTTTCAGCTGTAGGTGAGAGACAGCTGTCTGGCAAAAATAGCTCTCTCATTTCTGTTATTATTTCAGTTAAGCCTCATACGTGGGAATACTGTCCAAAACATGGAAGAGTAATCATAGAATCATAGAACGGGTTGGGTTGGAAGAGACCTGAAGGATCATCTAGTTCCAACCTCCCTGCCATGAATAGGGACACCTCCCACTAGACCAGGTTGCTCAAGGCCCCATCCAACCCACATCTGAACACATCCCATGATGGAGGATCCACAACTTTCCTAGGCAACTTGTTCTAGTGTCTCAACACCCGCAGAGTGCATAATTTCCTTCTTATTTCCAATCTAAATGTACCTTCTTCCAGTTTCAAACCATTACCCCTTATCCAACCACTACAAACCTTTGTAAAAAGTCCCTTCCCAGCTTTCCTGTAGGCCTCCTGCAGATACTGGAAGGCCAGAATGACGTGTCCTCTCCAGGCTGAACAACCCCAACTCTCTCAGCCTGTCCTCATAGGAAAGGTCTTTGAGCCCTCTGATCATTCTCATAGCCCTTTATCTAACGTTCTTTATCTGCTTTTGAAAGGCCGAAATATGCATTGCTGGATGAATGCACTAGTGCTGTAAGCATTGATGTTGAAGGAAAGATATTCCAAGCTGCAAAAGCTGCTGGGATATCCCTGCTTTCTATAACACACAGACCTTCTCTTTGGTAAGTATATTCAGGGATTTATCATGTTCCTTGCCTGCTTTTAGCTTTCTGACAGGCTGTGGATTGACCTTTATTCTTCATACTAGGGAAGTTATTTAATCAGTATCTACTGTGCTTTCTAAGGTAACTTATCTACAACAATAGTGATGTAAATGCATTTGGCATTGATTTTTTTCATTATTTGAAATGTATTTATTCCTCCCACCTATTTTTTTTTTTAATGTGCTTCAGTTATTAAAATTTAATAGCAATATGCATGTATCTAAGAGGCAATTAATTAGTCCACTGCACCACAGCCACAACAGATATCATCAGATTATTCTGTAAAGGTGGCAAGATACAGAAGCTGTCCTGGGGAAGTTTACCAGTGCAGGGAGAAGATGGAAAACATGGCAAGTGGTTAAACTACTCTTTGTTCTTCCGTAGGAATAATACATCTGATGTTTAAACTTCAGTTGTGTTCTCTATCTGCAGGATTCATGAGCTTTCAGAACTTGATTGTCTATTAAAACCCAGAAATACTGTAATTCTCAGAAACATTGTTCTAGTGAGGGAGTACTAAGTATGGAAGAGTCCCTCAAAGGAAATAAATGTAGTTACTGAATACATAAAACAACCAGATACTTTAAAGGGCGAAAGGAGATCAAGAAGATGTAAGGTAACATTAGCAGAGATGCTTTGTTCTGAACTCTCTACTGTCAGATTTTTTGCTATTTTAAAACTGATGACAAAAAAACCTATTTCCAGTCTGTTACCTCAAAGCAAATTGTATCAGTGTCTACTTTTCTGAAAAAGAAGTTTCCCCAACATTCCTTCTTCCTCTGTGTAGATGGTCACAGTGGAAATGTCTTTTGTTGGATCAGCACCTAAATGTTAAGAAAAAAATGGGTATTCTGATAAGAAAAAAAGGTCACAGACATTTGTTTTAAAAATACTTTGAATTACATTTGAAAAGTAGTATTTAAATTTTCTAAAGTATGGCGTTATTTTAAAACCACTCCTTGAGAAAACAAGTATTTGATAATATCTCACCTATAAATAATGATGATGCAGAGGGAAGTTATGTAAAAGAACTTGTGAGAAAGATCTTTTGAGTTCAGTCTCCTACCGATGTTTCTTGTCTCCTAGTACTATTGCTATTCAGGAAGGTTTGGGATTGCTTTTGTAACCACCACAGTATTACAGAAATTATCAGAAATCTGGTGATTTGTGTGGTTCTGGAGAAGTAAACACAAGTGCTGAGTATTTAGAAATAAGCATCAAATGCATCTAACTTAGGTATGCTTCCACAAGGACTGCACTGCATAGACAAAAAATGGGTTCATGTGCTGTTTTCTCCTCCTCAAGATAATAGCAGAAAATCAAAATTTTTAAATCTTAATCAAAATAGTATCTGCTTTCCTAAACCACAAATACTGGACATCTCAATCAGCTATCTTAGCTTCCTGATTTCTTTGGTTTTTTTGATGGGGGAAAAATAGAGGGATAGGTTAAGTATTGGTGTCACAAAGAATGATATTCAAGAAGTGGTGGATATAAACTTGGAGTTGAATCTTTTTTGAGTACTATGTCATAGGCTGTTGAGTTTATTAAACTGTCACATTCCCTGGATGGGATTTATAATCACTGTTTTATGATGCGTCTTCTCTTCTATAATTTATAGTGATAAATTACACAGTCATACCAGTAGCTCTGAGGGAACTCTTTGCTATTTCTCTTGCACCTCCTGATAAATGTCTCGTCAGGTCTTGACAAACTCCACATGTACACCTTTGAATATTTTCAGTGCACACACCCTGATACTCACTGAAAGATCTGTGATTCCTATGTAGTCTTTTTTATTCTGTCCCCTTGCAAACGGAAATGTGTTTTAGGACCAAGGGTTTCTTCAGACAACCTTATAAGGTGCAGGGGAATAAACTGAAGTATAACTTGAACAAACTAGAGTTCTACCAGTAGCATCAGGTACACTGTGCCACCCTGAATATATTTTCTGCTAAGGAGGTAAAATGTCTCTCAGGAAGTGAGCTAAATAAACTGGGACTAGCATTCCAGGGAGAAAAGGGAGCCTTCTTTGCTGCTGCTCTTCAAGCTCCTGGAGAAAAGGGAGACTGGTGGAGTTGCAGTGAAGACAACTGTAGCCTGTTTCTAAGAGGGAGATAGAAGGAGGCTGCCACCTTGGCCAGGGACAGCAGATGATGAGGGCACCCTCCACAGCCCTTCTGACCCCTCCTGCCAGCATCACTTCAGGTGAGGGCCTGGGTGAGCCCGGCCATGTGGGCCGCTTGAGGCAATGCTGGGGCCCACACCGGTGCTGCTGGCCTGCAGCTGAGTTTCACCAGATGGCCTAAGAAGGTCCTGGTGACAGACTTTGAAATACCCAAATCCCTTACAAAAGACTGTCCTGAGAGTACGAGTCACCGAAAGAAAGTCTTACACAGGGATCCAGAACTGGACATCTCTCAACTTCCTGAAAGGCACCATTGAAAAGAGCCACAGCCATCCATATGTGTGTGCAGAAATGAACCACCTGTTCCCCGAGCCGTTACTAATGCTTTAATTTCTGCTGCAGGAAGTACCACACTCACTTGCTGCAGTTTGACGGACAAGGCGGCTGGCGTTTTGAGCAGTTGGACACCGCTATCCGTTTATCATTGAGTGAGGAGAAACAGAGACTGGAATCCCAACTTGCAGGAATTCCTAAAATGCAGCAGAGACTGAATGAACTGTGTAAAATCTTGGGAGAAGACTCAGTGCTTAAAACAATGGACAAAGAAGAATAAATAATTTATGGTTTATGTTTTTTAAAGTATTTTTTTAGTTAAAAGCATTACAAATTCAGCCGTTATCCTTTGCATGCATTGTGATAGAGGCTTAGAGCATAGAGAAACACAGCCAGCGGAAAAATAATGCTCTGAATGCTACGTAAGACTTCAGCATTTTAGTATTAAGGAAGAAAGTGGTTGAACTGTGAAAAGAAAATAAGCAAATGCACAGAGTATAAGATTAGTCGTTGCAGCTTATGTTAATTCCTAGTGAAAGCCCAATTCACTGCAAAAAAACCTACCAACACACTTAGGTTTTGTAGGTGAATTTTTGCCTGATACTTGGCCTTCAGAATGTGCTCTTGTACCAGGTCGCTGTGTGCATATGATATGCCTGCTACGCAGAGCAAACCTGGCATGAAACTCAGGCATGGAGCACGGCAGAGGCAGCATCTGGGTGAGTATGCAGATGCATGCAAAAATCTCATTTGGGTATGAGAAACATTCTTTCAGCCCATGTAAAACCAAACTCCTCTACTACTACTGAATCACATACACACCTTTAACTGCATTTCCATAGGAAATAACATAATAGGCTGACCAGAAGACAACTGTCTGAACAACCCACTGCCCTCCTGACAGAGAAGCAGAGACAGAGCTAAATAAGTAATATACTTGTGCTGTACTTTATGCCATTATGCAAAGCTGCAGAGGTTCTTTGTCCTTCATGATGCATCAGTTCCTTTTGGGGGATTATTTATGTCCCCTGTTTAGTAACCTCTTGGGGAGGGAGGTGGGGTGGAGCAGGGTACGGGCCAGATGGAGCACTGGGCCTGGCATCGAGTGACTTAGTTTTCACTTGACTAAGTCATTCATCTGCTCCATGGGTCTGATCCAGCCAGTGTCCATCTCTGACCCAGTTACCCTGTTGGTAAAGTCACAACATAGACACTTGTTTGTTCCATGAGACACTTTGTGACAGGAAGGACTGTAGGAGAGGCATACATCAGTTTCTAACAATACACTGAACTCTCAGGCGTGTATGTCCTGCCAATTAAAATGCTCAGCACTTGAAAAGGTCTGTGAAAAGTTAGAGTGTTTTGTAGCCACTAGTTAATATGCCTGACATATTTTGCTAGAGTGGCTGAACACTGCCCTCCCCATGAGCAAATGCACCAGTTAACAGCTTTGCTTTCAGATGCACTCACTGATTGTCCTGTCTGCTTTTCAATTCAGTAGGAACCTGGTTCCCAGTCAGTCAGAAGGTGCTTTAAACAGAAACCCCTAAGACAGTGCTGGTCCGGGTACCTTGGCGGAGGCAAAACCCAGTGAATTGGAAATAAAGATGTGAATGGATTTAAAAGCTCCTGATCTGCTCTCTCTGCAAGAGCTCTCTAAGAGCCTTTGCAGATGCGTAAATGAGTCTAATGAGTCTTAGCCAAGATGTAGCAATCCTGAAGTTTGTTGGTTCTTTTTTTTTTTTTTTTTTTTCTTTGTAGAATAAGTGTGATTCCTTAGAAGATTTCTGTCTGGTATGCTTAGTCTGAGAGGGGCAGTGCATAAGCTGTTAAGAACTGTTAAAAGAGGAGAAATATTTTGGGGGTATTTGCTGAGCAGGGAGTGTTTGAGCACCCTGAAGTTAATATTCAGGAACGAGGAGAAGGTGAATTAACTCCACCTGCTAAATCCCAATCCAGTGCACTAACCATCAGGCCATCTTCCTTCTCATTGTATTCTCATCTTGCTGTTTTGTATGCACTTTCACTAGAAAATGGAATAAGTCTGCTCCCTGTCCTTTCTCCTCCAGAGTCTGTGGCTTGAATGTAACCTTGTAACTCGTCCTGGTGGCAACAGTTTATTCCTCTCATTAGTTTTCTCTGTTGAGTCCCTTGGGACTTCTCACTGACACAGAAAGGGATGAGAAATTAAGGTTGAAGATAATAAGATGTTGTGTTGTGAAGTGCAGATTGGAGGTCACTGCTGTGGTGGATGACATGTGCATGCATTTTAATTTGCAAGTGTCTCTGCTTGTCCCTCTCCCTGAAGGCTAGCTTCCCTCCTTCTCATCTTCAAAGGAGAATTCAGAACTGTGAAGAAAAAAAAGAAGCCAGCCAAGAATCTGTTCTCGGTGAGCATAAGTGAGATTGATGAATTTAAAGGCTTGCACATTTTTAAGTTATGTTTCTCTAAGATGTGATGAATCAGGCATGGACTGTAATCATGCCCTTGTCCCAGCTGCTGCATATCCTGCTGTGAGCACAAAGCAGCCACAAGGCCACCTTCCTACAAGTCTCTCCCAAGGCAGGAACTGAGGTGGAGGAAGGGGCATTAGTGTTTGTTCCCCACTCCTCCATTACACACTATACCCTATGGCTGGGAGCTAAACCAGGATTGTCCAGTCCCTGAATGAGAAGGACGCTGAAAAGTGTTGAAC
Organism: Actenoides hombroni; assembly: GCA_024336885.1. Taxonomy (NCBI): domain Eukaryota; kingdom Metazoa; phylum Chordata; class Aves; order Coraciiformes; family Alcedinidae; genus Actenoides; species Actenoides hombroni. Next base: position 6,360,633 of record WUAM01000275.1, read on the forward strand.
AATTGGCCCAATTCAGCACAGCTCCAGGTATGGCCCCGCGTGCTCCCAGCCTCCCACCAAAGCTCTGCCATGGCACTTGACAGGCTGGGAGCCATTATGGGCAAGCGCAGCACCTGAAGTCTGCTGTACCACCTGTCAGAGATCAAAACTGGCCAACCCTCATGGCGTGACAGAAACACATCTATGAGGAAACCATGTTTAGCAAAAAAGTTCATTTACTGTTTCTTTAAATGAGTTTATGTATAAACCATACAAAAATTATGTACATTACTGATGAAATTTTTATGAAAACTGAAATCATACCAGGATCAATGTAATAGTATTTTCCTTGAAGTTTGATATTTATTTCTTGGATCCACTAATAGATGTAACCATTCCCCTTCACTAATACAGTGTCAAATAGCCTGGCATTTCACTCAGCCATTCACTTTCCTGTAGGTATGACAAGAACATTAGAGGCTGGTAGGAGAATAAACCATTCTTTAAATAGGAACTTTCTGAGTAATACTGAGCCAGTTTTAGAAGGATTTTCTGTACCAATGGCTAGCTATTTTTAAAGTTAGTTTTGTGGCTGGAAGAGGAGCTGCCCATGCTACCTGCTCAGGGACTAGCTCAGGGAGATGCTGTTCTGGATCTGAGGCACAGGGAACACTTGGCCCTTGTGTGAGAGGGTCAGAGCAAGACTGCATGCCTTAGTGGAATCCTTTTTCATGGTGCAGTGAGAGCTGCTCGTCAATGTCCGTTCCCCTTCTGGCCTTCAGAAGTTGTGACTCCCTGAGACACTGAGGAAGTGACTTTTTGGCCTTCCTTCTGCCTGTCATATCTAGCTGGAGCTAGTCAGATCCAGCCCGTTGTGTCACGGCATCTATGCATTCAGGGCAGGAGACTGCAGCGTGCTCAGTGCACCTGCCCCTCTGTGAGCACCCTCTCAGCCCCCAGGACTCAGGGCAGACTGGACTTGCTTGGGTCTACATCTTAGAAGGGTACCGGTGCTGTGCGAAATTCATACCAGTCTCAGGCATGGAGTAACTGTACACTAAAAATATGAATTATCCACATCAGTTTGTTCAGATAACAGTGACATTTTTTGCAAGAATCTTCAGAATAGGAGGACACATTTTCTGTGCATGGGATTTTAGTATTTTAACCTAGGAGGAGTTTGCTTTTTCACTTAGTTTTGGGACCAGACTCATCCTGGGTTCAACTTGGAAGGCCTCCTTTTGCAGGGGTAGAAAACCCCGCATATCTTTTAAAGGAAGTTTTTTAAACCAGTGGGATTTCTATTTGAGTGAGGAATGAAGGACTGAGTATTCAATGGGATATTTTAGGGAAAATTGCAATACGAGTTATATTCTAAAGCAAATGAACACATCTACAGTCCTCTCAACATGTCTGAATGAGATAATGCATGTCAAAGTCAAGTTTACAAGCCTTTGATCAGATTTCAATCGTATACAGAATGAAATCCCCCTACTGAGCTGTTCATGAAGAGAACTAAACTGCTAATCAAATGTGTCTTTATGTTTGATATTAATGCCTTTTAAAAGCAGACAATTTATAAAGCAATAAATTATGCTTTACAGTTGTAATTTATTTCAACGTCAAATAAAACATGTTGCATTTACTTTGAATTTACAGTGTTTGTTATGAATCATTCACAAAGCATTCAGGGAGCTGTGGGAGCCCCTTCCCAACTCTTGTTTCATTGGTGAGGTAGGAAAGCGTGGTGTGGATGTTGTGTGTTTGCAAGTTAAATCAAGCGTTTCATTCCTATATCAGGCTGGCATCAGAGGCTGCTGTGAGGTTTCTCATGTCTCGTGTCCATCTACTTCAGCATGGACCTGATTCATGACAAGAAGGTGACAAGAGCTACCACCACTTGTTCTGCGGGGAGTCTGGACACTGAGCTATGTGCCAAAGGATGGTGTCAGTTGAGCAACATTGGGTGGCCTCACCAGCATCACTCCCAAAGTTTGTTACTATGGTCTTTGTAAGATAAAATTATGTGAGAAGCATCAATGTCACAAAAATTACAAACAAGTTCCTATGTTGGCCTAGAATAGCAGAGGTTTTATTTCTTAGGGATTAAGATTGACAAAAACAGTCTTTTTTGCACTGCAGACAACCAGGAATATGAGGTCCCTAAGGATACTGGTTGACTCCTTAGCACCCAGAACTGGCTTGTGTCTAGACATGTCCTAGCTACGTGGCTGGGGCTGGTGAGGTACTGTGTACTGCTACAGGACCTGGGTTATGCAACTGAGGAGCCCATGGTGATGGTGGTCACTTGAGAATTAGATCCTCCTGAGTGACTGAAGGACTAGCCCCTGTGCTTCCCTTCCAGCTACTGCACCCACTCAGAGGGAGACCATCGACAGAGAGCAAAGTCCAGGCTATGAGCCATGAGGAATGCATTTTGGGTGTCTCAGAGGAGCCGTAGAACCATGCTGGGGCTTCAGACCAGGAGGAGACAGGCTATATTGTAATGGGGCAGGTGAGATGAAAGCTGTGAGGTTGCACTTGAGTTTCACTTTTTTTGGTAAGAACACACTTTGGTGTCTGCTCTTTGGAGAGCATTCCTGCTTTCTAATCAGGCCACCAGAGGACTGGCGCCATTTGTTCGCTGTGAAGTACTGGAGCCCTGAGCCTCTGCCCAAGGGTTAAATATTCCCAGAAGAGATGGGACGGCACAGCTTTTATCACAGGGGCAAAACGGAGTCAGGAATTACTCAGAGCAGAGGTGTTCAAAGGCTTTGTGCAGCTGACATTTTCTGGTAAGTGGGGAATATCTGGAAGAACACCTTACACTGTCTCGCTCTGACCTTATTTCTGATTATGGCTCATTTTGCAGCACCTGCTTTGTATTTTTTTTAAATTAGTGTCTTTAACCTCTTGTAAATGAGAGGGTAACAGTGACATATTAAAAGTACTGCCCCCACCCAGTGCAAGTTTGATGTGTATGAACAATCTGTTTTTAAACAGCTAATTAAAAAAGGAAGAAAGAGATTGTGATGGTGGCTGATCCTGGGCTGAGGAACTGGCTGCGTCCTGGGACTGAGCCCCAAGTAAGAAACCAGACTGGAATGAGATGTGGGAAAAAACAGTCCAAGACAGCCCATGGGAGGAGCTGGGTGTTGGAAAAGAGGAATAATAAAACCTGTCTTGGACATAATTATGCAATAGCATCTTTTGTCATTAAACATACAGAGACAAGCTGGCCTTGATACAGCACTTGTAGGATAACACAAACAATAAGAGAAAGAAAAATGTTTATTTCTTGATCAATTTTAGCATTAATATTGTCATAAAAGTTACTCGGATTAAAATGTCTTTGAAAGAGAGTTTATATTTTTTTTGTGTGTTTTAGAGCTGCTTTTCAAGTAGATCAGATTCATAATGCTTTTCATAAAGAATTGGGTCTTTGGGAAGTAGAAATTATTCTCACAATTAGTGATAAGATTTTGAAGCAAACCCAACCTATTTAGTATTGAAAGCAACCAAAAAAATTTCACTCAGTAATTCTAATATTCTTGTCCTCTGGATCTCAGTTAAAATGTTCTTCTTTGCAACTATAGCCACACTGTGCTATAAATACATGAAGTTCATGAGAGGCTTCTCTATCAGTTGGTGTTTCCTGTGCTGGTGTGTTTGGAGATCTCTCTCTTTATTATATGAGTTGCACTAAATTTTCCTTCCCACCCTTTTGGCCTGCTTTCTCTCCCTGCTGGGATGCATGCAGTGCTGAGACATCTGGGTGCTGGTGCCCTCCAACCCCAGGCAATGTATAGCACAAATGTGTGTGTGAGCAGAAGTCCTCAAACATCTTATGACCAGACCTTGCAGATGCTTCCCAGTGAGACAGTCTGAATCCCCAGGGTCTGGCATCCTGGGAGCTCTGCCTTTGGTGTCAAGTGGTGGAACAGAGAGAGCAGGGTGGTGGGTGCTGCCAAATACATCTGATTTTTTTTTAATAGGTAGTCAGCAAACATTTTTAGAAAAAGTTTAAGAAGTACTGTCTGCACAACTAAAGTGATCGGTAGCTAACAAGGTGCTAATGCAAGGTACTGAAGTGCAACAACTAGTAGTGATAAAGCTGGGCCTTGCAAGGTGTGTGCTGACAGTGCTAGGACATTCTTGCACTGAGCAAAGACTTCCCACTCTCATTTTATACCTGCAATGCCAGGGTGATTTAAAAGTTATACAGCTCATACTTATGAAAAAACAGCAATCCTCTTTCAACCCTCTCAAGTGGTCATCAGAAGCACAAAATTGCTCATAATGTCCTTTGGAGTATTTCTAGATAACCTATAAATATGATCAGTTCTTAAATAATGACATGCCTTGTCCGAACTCTGCTATTCACCCCAAAATCTCTTTATATCCAGTACAAAAGGGCAGCCACAGAAGCTTCAAAATTATGAAAACCCCCATTTTCTTGCTAGTGCAAAATGAGCAGACGAGGAGGTGCTGTTGCAGTCTCTTACAGACTATTTTTATGCTGTAATCATATTACAGAGAATTCAACCCCTGTCTAATCGCTAATCTTCACTTATGTGTGTGCCATATGGCTCATTGCTGAGCACGAGAACAAGGGCTCTGTTTATTAGACTCTTCTTGCTTATATTATTATGGGTGAAAAAAAAGAGTGATTGATGCATTTCATGCCAAGATGAAAGCGGAGGCAAGGTAAGCCAGCCTGGGAGAATGACTGCACTTCCTTTGTAAGGATTTCTTGGACTTCTGAAGGGAGGTTCAATTCCTCTTTCAAGTAATGGGCTGAAAACTGCTTGTCTGAGAGAGGTTTTAATTAACAACCAGGAAGAAAACCCTGGCGTCATCATGAGTTCTAAAGGTGTTAACAAAATGTCTGCTAGATGTTCCCTTAATCAATCTGATCTGGCTTTTATCATTCTCCCATGACCCACTTGCCCTGCTGGGCTGCTCCACGTGGATGGAGCTGTGCTGGTGAGCGCTGTGTGCCCGGCTCCCCACAAGACACGACCGACACGGCTGCTCCCCTGCCCCACTGGGTGCCTCTGGGAAACATCAGGTTAATACACTGGCATGGGCTCCAACGTTTTCACACCCCTTCCCTTTCAACCAAAGATAACTTCCTAAAAAACAATCTTCTCACTCTCTTGGCTTTAACTCCTGTTCTGCCTGTCAAAGTTTCCAGTGGAAGACAGAGTTCCCTGGGGCATGTTGAAGACAAACTGGATCAGATGGGCCAAAGCATGCTCTTACGAGGTCATTAGTTCAGCGGTGTATCGTCAATACCTGCCTAGTTTGCTGCAAAGTGTAAGGCTGTGTTGAAAGTGTTTGGCTTTTTTTTGTTAAAGCCATGCTTGAAGATGTATGATTACTTTGCTAATTCAGAGTCTTATGCTGCTGCAAAAGGCATAAACGATGTGCAGAAGTTGGAAGCAGTCAAATTCACACTTGAATGAAGCTAGGACAGGTTTTGCTTCTGGTGAGTGCTGGAGTGCTCCAGCAGAAAGAGCCTGTTTGGCACAAGGCATTGCTCAATGTCATCTGTGCCTTGTGTTTGGTGGTGCCAAAACAGCCTCCCCTGGCTGACATGTAATTATGAAAGTGGGAACTCCAGTGCTGCTGCAGTCAACAGGGCTGCAGCAGCCTGTGCTTTCATGGACACCTCAGCAGCATGCTGAATGTCCTTGCACAGAAAAGCTACCTGGGAGTTTGGGAGGAAAGGCCTGAAGACCTGGAGCTGTGAAGGACTTCAGCTATTTTTCTGCATTTGTAGGTGGGCAAGTACAGACAGACTGAAGATGCCCTCTGCAAGCACCCGTGAAAACACATTTAGTCAGCATTGCCTGCCTCAAAAAGGCACTTCTTTATGGGAGCTGCCCTGCATTTCCCAGTGCTGGGCTGAGCACAATGCTGGGCTGCACTAAACACAGCACTGGGCTGCCTCCAGATCAGTGCAGGCTCCTGCCATGCCAGCCTGGACCATGGACAGAAGACCTCTGCTGTCTGCATCCACCTCCCCAGACAGGTAATAAACTGGCCATAATCTGGGTTTGTGCTGTAATCCCACCTGACATGATCTTTTCAAGTTTTTGGGGGTTCCTTGTGGGTGGAGGCAGAAGAGGCATGGCTGCACACACTCCTTGAGGTGTGTGTGAGCAGAAACTATTTGCTTTGTTGCACTTGAAGTTGAACCCTCATCCACAGCAGGCTCGGATGGGGGCAAGAACACAGCCCTGCTGCATGCTGTGAAGACCTTAAGGTCCTAGTTTCCCTACAAATGCACTTCATCAGCATGCAGGAATACTTAAGACCTGGGAGAGCTCTTCACCATTTGTTTCATTTACCACAATCAGTTTCTCCAGCAGCTGGCCGAGCACCAGATTCAGGCACAAATACAGAGGCTTTCGTACATTCTTATAGGCTCAGATTTTCTGTTCCACATGTAATGTTAAGCCTCAGGAATCCTGTTTGGAAAGTGCTGCTAAAACTCCAGTCCAGTGGGTTTCTGGCAGGAAAGAAAGGTGATGCCGAGTTGAACACCACATTGAGTAGTGGAGACAAATTTATTTCTGGTGAAAAGCAGGGCATGTCAGGGAAACTAAACAAAACATGGTTGAGCTTCATTTGGTCCAGGAAGCTTAGAGTCACCACACATCTCTAGCTGTTCTTAAAAGGTTTCCTTAATGACTCTGCTTAGATTATTAGAGAGGAACTTGCAAGAACCCATATTACTGCTGAGTTTGCAGACTTGTATCAGTGTAGCAGTGCCAAGGTTTGCTCTTAAGCTGGGCTTGCTCCCTTTGCAGGATAGCTAGAGTTTTATTGGCAAGCATTCTCTGTAAAGATTATTGATAGCGAATGCATTCTGATGATGACATATATAACTCCTTTTGCTAGTAATAGACTAAGAAATTGCCATTACTTTCAGACACGACACATAAAATAACAACTGCATTCATGACCCTTAACCTCATGAAGGCACTTAGGGGTTTGTTTCCTATGCATTTTAAGGTGCTCAGCAGCTCTTGGAAGTGACGGACTATGCAATACACCATGAAATGCATAACTGATGAGGGTTGAAATCAAAATTATTCACAGATCCTAAATGCCTTCCCAAATTCTTTTCCCCATTGTTTGCATGCTGCATTACTTAATTGGAGCAAATCTGCACCCTGATCAGTGCTGCTATGGGCAGGACTCAGTAACGGCAGCATTTCCCAAGAGTTTCATGACTCTATCTCTGCCAGGCTGACATTTTACTAACTGAATACTCATCTGCCACACTTAGAAAGCCTTCAGTGAAGATGATGTAAGCTTTGCAGGTGTAGATGAAAGCTGAATTGAATTTGGCCTTTAGATATGTCTTGTTGTGTAGGACTGACATGACTGATAAGCGGGGTGGGGGGGGGAAGGAAATTAAACACATCTAAGTTTCCTTCCAGTGAATTCCAGCACTCGAACCACTGCTGTCTGTCTTTACAGAAGCCAGATGAAGTAGGCTGGGAAACACTCTCATGTTGCCTAGGGCATAGCTTTGATCAAACAATCTCAGCTTGCCTCTTACAAAGTTTTCTTCATGCACCTGATATGGGATTCCTGCCTGAGATAATGAATCATGATGCATTTAAAAGAAATTAAAGGATTCATGTCAAACTCTGCCTCTAATCCAAACCAGCACCTTGATCATTCCTCCCGTGTGCCGTGCAGCAGGGCAGCAAGAATCCCAGGCATTGGCTCATGGGCTGAGCACCCGCAGATGTAGGTCACTGCCATCTGAGAGGCAGAATCAATATTTCAGGGTGCATTGCTCCCTCTAGCTTACAAGTTTAATTGAAGGGGTAGAAGAGCTAAAATTAATTTTTAAACAACCTGGCTGGAGGGCAAAAAACATATTAATTAAATCTCATTCACTCTTCCTCTGATCCAGCAGGCAGATAGTGCTTCCCTTCTGCACTTTGAAGAGGTTAGCCCAGAGAGGCTTCTAGAGAAAGCAGACCTGAACCTGTCAGAGCTCACTTTCAAACACGTTTCCTCTGCAGGGAATCATTGCCTGTCTCTCCATGGACCAGAGAATTTGCAGGCAACAGATAGAATTAGAGGTACATGATCCCAACCACATCCTTCCATGGTGAAATAAGGAGGTTGGATCTTTCAGAAGATCAGGGGGTTTTCCCCTTGTGTCTGTGCATCTATTTATTCACTGAGTTTTGAGCACAATTGCTTACACGGTGTGTCCAGCAGGTCGAGGAAGGTTATCCTTCCCCTCTACTCTGCACTAGTGAGACCACATCTGGAGAACTGTGTCCAGTTCTGGCCTCCCCAGTTCAAGAGGGACAGGGAAATACTAGAGAGAGTCCAGTGGAGGCTACAAGGATGATGAAGGGACTGGAACACCTCTCTTACGCAGAAAGGCTGAGAGACCTGGGGCTGTTTAGCCTGGAGAAGAGAAGACTGAGAGGGGATCTTATGAATGTTTACAAATATCTGAAGGCTGGGTGTCAAGTAGAATGAGACAGTCTCTTTTCAATTGTGCCCTGTGATAGGACAAGAGGTAATGGTCACAAACTGGAACACAGAATGTTCCACATCAACATGAGGAAAAATTTCTTTCCTGTGAGAGTGACAGAGCCTGGAACACACTGCCCAGAGAGGTTGTGGAGTCTCCTTCTCTGGAGACTTTTAAGACCCACCTGGTTCTGTTCCTGTGTGGCCTGCCCTGGGTGATCCTGCTCTGGCAGGGGCGTTGGAGTTGATTATCTCTGAAGGTCCCTTCCAACCTCTACCAATGTATGATTCTATGAATATTAACTTCTGTATGAAAATGGAAGAAGATATGTGTTAATTCTTAAATATATAAGATATTGTATTTTTTCATGTATTTTGTTCCTAAAGGCATATCATCATCTTCCTTTGACAGTTACTAAGCTAAAATAATTTTTAGTTTAATACTGTGAATTTTTCATAATCAAAAGATTTTACAAAATCTGGAGGAGATCAATAGTGGTTTCAAAATTACATTGAAAATTGAACAGGATATTATTTTTTGACTGAGATTGAATTTGAACATGTAGGGCATTTTTCTTTTTTTTTAAATCTAAGGAAATATTTTTTTAAAATTAATTTTAAATAACATGTTGTAAACAGTGAGATAACTCTAAGAATATATGTCAAACTTGCCCATAGAAACCTTCTAAGAAAATATTCTTCAAACCAGTTTAAGTGTTAACCCCTCAGTGAACTTACAGTGAGCATAAGTCTTGTGGTTTTGTAAGCAGAAAGTTGAATTGAGAAAATTAAAGTAAAATTTAGTTCTTGCAGTGTATACAGCACAAAAAAATATTTGGTAAATGTGAAAAAATGGTTGTCACTGATGTGGGCAGGTATTAAGATTCTGGAAGTTGATAAATGTTGCATTGTCTGTGTTTGAAGTCCTTAATCTCTAAAGTTTCATGTTATAAAACCAAACAAGCTAGAGGTGGGGTTGTAAAAGGTCATTTAGGTGACCTATTTTTAAATAAAACGCTGATTCTTTGAATAAAATGAAACTTAGCAATTTATTTGAGTAGCAGCTGATTTTTACCTGAAATAAAATTTCAAAATACTACTTCTGTAACAAACGACAAGCTCAATTTTAACTGAGAGATACGCCTGCTTTCTTTCACCTAACAGGAGAGCTCCTAAACACTTATGGTTTCTTTGTTTAAATCTGTTTGTCCTTGAAAGGAGCCTTAGTATTAACCATGTGACCTCCTCTGCCCATGGGGCAGGTGACCAGCCGTGGATAAGCCGAAACAGATTTTGATAACACTGAAGCTGGTGAGGAGGTCACTTTTAAAGGGGTCTCAAAATTATAATGAGAAGTGATTCATTTCAGAGGCTAAAAAGGAAGACAGAAGGCAAGTAAGAGCTGAAGGAATGAAATTACTGTGAAGAGAAGAGACATGGGATCGTGAAGAGGCAGAGTACATCCATGATGGGGAAGAAAAGGATCTACAAGCTGCTTCCAAGAGAATTTTAAATATGACAAAGAAAGAGAAGGACCAATGGATAAATCAGGGCAGAAAAGGATACAGAGCTGTGACATTTAAGGTAATCCAAAGTGTTTTGTTTTGTTTCATTTTTACACTGCGTACTTCAACTTCTGTCTATTCCCAGAGACTTAAACTGTCATTGGTTATCCAGCCCAAGAAGCAGGCCCTCACAATATGTAACTTACTACCACAGATGTAGCCAGAGAATCTCTAAATTGCAGCTCTACACAAGTGCAGACCGCTCAATTAATATGCTTTTCTTTCTTTTCATCTTCTTATTTGGGGGATGGCTATGAGGTAGGACTATCAGTATTCATTAATTATGTAAGTCCTTAGTAGCTGAGGAGAAAAACTTGAATATTGTAATGTTCAATAAGTCATAAGTGAACAATATAGTCTTTTCGGAAACTCAGATAATGATTTTTTTTGGATTTTGCAAAGCTTCATCAAATTCGAGGCTGGCATAACTGTTGGCAGATTATCAATACTTTGGGCACCATAATATTTATTTCCTTGGAGTCAACATTTCCTACCCAAGAAACTGAGGGATAGTGTTGAGTAAATGGAAGGTGAAGTGTCCTCTTCGGGTATTTTTGTGGGAGATACCTGCTTTTGCTCTTTTTAATCGTAAGAAGGAAAAGTAAGAAGAATAATCTAAAACTTACAGCTTCTTAAGAAGAACTTGAAAGGATGGGAATAGACAGCATTATAAAAAGTATCCACTATAACAAGGCTAGCAACACATTTGGAAGCCTGTGGTTGCATTAATTTTCCTCTCTGTTACTGCTACTATTACAGGGTAGATCTTTGTTTCACTCCAATGTGTATCAATTATACTACTCCTTCATGTACCTAACGTCTTTTTAACACTATAATTCAAATCCAGAGGCAGCAAGTTTGGTCACTACAAATGGATTGCAATCATAATGGTGTCTTCTATGACACTTATAGCTACTGAGGTTTATAGCCCAAATTTTGCAGTTTCAGAATAGTTTTACCTGCTGGTAGCAATGTTCAACCTCTCTTAAAGAATGTGTGTATTTTTTTCTTTTATCTAAATGAATGATCTCTTGCTAGAAAATGAATGAAAAATGACACTTCCTATTGTACCAGTTTTGACATGTTTTCACTATATTTTTTTATAAAGGGTTTGGGTTTTTTTTTTCTTTTTATTTTGTAGAAGAAAACATTAGAATTACTGAAATATTCTTAGAGTTTCAACACACAAGGTGAGGTGTCTTATTTGGAATGGTGCAGCTCTAGTTTAATTATGTCTGGTCAAAGGCTCTGAAGAAATATTAGTAAGAAAGCAGGTTTTATCTTCATTGTGTTGGTACAGTTCCAGTTGCTTACATTCACCTGAACAAAAATAATTTTGGAAGGTACATTTTTGAATGACATGATCACATATATACCAAAAGAGTATTCATGGAATACCATTTTCTTCAGGTTCATGGATGAAAGGGAAGTGTGCAGTTCTTATTGCCATGAAGCTAATGGAGTAATTTCAAGAAGGATTTAGTTTACAGTTGGTAATGAAACCAAATTACCTCAAATACAAAAGCTAATTCTACTGTCTTTCAGGGGAAGTCATTAGCAAGTCAACATAATAAGTTATTTTATAGAAAAATGGTTTCTGTTTTAACTAAGTCTAAGAATCCTGAAGATAGTAAGTGATGCAAGAATATTCTAAATAGCATGAAATGTAACATTTAAAAGAAAATAGAGTGGGTTGTCCCTGAATTTTTGAATAAAAAATGGCCACTTGGGGAGGGGTAGGTTGTTGTTGTTCACCTGTTTGTTTATTTGAATAGGACCTGCAGCTTTTACTGTAAAAAAAAAAAATTAAAAAAAAAATTCCATCTTACATTGAAGTTTCTTAAGTTCTTGTTCTCATTTAAAGAGATATTAGTAATTAATTGAACTCCTTTTATCACTTACAAAAGCTTGTGATACACATGGTAAATGCACATTAAACATTTCAGAAATCTAGACCAGATAACCACTGAAAATTAATCATCTATGGATTGCCGAATGGGACAACTCTTTGAATCTCTAAAAATTATCACTAGTCTATTAGACTTACATACTGTAATAATGTTATATATAACTGCATAATTTATAAGCTTTAAATTAGATCAACCATCTATTAGGCTTCATAAAAATGAAAACGTAGTCATCAGATTAAAAAGTAATAAAAAAATAAATCAACCAAATCCTGAATTTACCTCCCTACTAAAGAGAGCAATTAGGATTTTAGACTTTCAAGAACAATGGATTTAGCTGGTATCATCTCCTTTGTTTTTTGCAGTCTGTTGGATGGTTTGTTCTATTTTAATTCTTAGATCAAATTGTCATCTCTGTCACAGTTATAATAAATCATGTATAAGTGTGGTTCATTTGAGTTGCTCCTGTTTTGCACACATAAAAGTGGCAGCTGAATCAGCTATCTGAATAAGAACACTTAACACATAGCTTATACCGTAAGGTAGATAAGTTCACACATTCTAACTCTCAATCCAACTTTAGATTTTTAGGAAGAAAAAAATGTTACTTTGTTCAAGTTAAAATCCAATTTTCTTGTCTGATTTTAGCTTTACTTTTTGAAACACAAGGTTCAGGTGCCAAATACTCAAGTATAAAGGTGGATCTAAGGGTAAGTACAAAGCAGGAACTATTCTCAGAGAACGTCTGAACAAATTTGACTAATGTATTCCAGATAATGTTATTTCTACTTTCCTGTTATTATTTTAAAATCTGCTTGCAGGTAAGATAATATTTGTAGACTGTCACCTCAAATACATCAGAATATCTAGCTAACTTACAAGTTTTATTTCTGCATTTGTGGAATTTCCAAGCCTCTAATTATTGGAATAAGGATTTTTTTTTTCTTTTACACAAAGACAATACCACTGGATTCCATTTTCTCATGACTATGTCTTACTCTGATTCTTCTCCATGAGAAGAGCTCCATTTAAAATAATGGAAAGAACAGGAGGAATTGAAGCTCCTGAATATGTTTATGACAGAGCAAATAAACCACTCATTGGCCTCAGTCTATGACACTACACCTGAGAAAAGGCATTCTTCTGTGCACCAGTCAGTCTTGAGGAGAGTCCATTAACACTGGCATCGGTGAACACTCAATGAGCATTAAACATGTAATATTTGACACCTGTCCAGAACCAAACCTCCTTGAGACACAGCTTAAACACGTTAAATATAAAATCCAGTTAAACCGGAGTGTTATATTATTATCTCCTTGTCATGACACCCATACTGGTGAATACTGTTCCTGGCTTGTTTCCCCTCTCACTTATCAGGATAAGGTCTCAAGCAGTATTCCTGCATTAATGCAACAAGTGAACATGGGAATGTTTATTTCTTACAGAATTTATCTGAAAATGATGCTGACCGGATAGTTCCTCATATAGTTAAAAGAGTCTCTGGGTAAACAATTTTGCTGTATGAAAGATCACACATGCATATATTTCATGGGTTGGAAGTTGTACATTTAATCTTGAGAGCTGCCATTGTTTTCACCTAAATTTGTCATGTGAATTTGAAATGTAACCATCTGTGTCACCTTGGGATGTTTGTATTGGGAAGTTTTATTGAAACCCTATTCTGACAGGGAAGAGATGAAGTAATATCTTAAATTCATAGATTTTCAAGTCAGAAGGAATTCTACAATCAGCTAATGTGTCTTCCTGTGTGTAACACAGGACATGCATAACATAAGGAGTTGTAATTTGGGCAAGCTGCCTTATCTGGTGTTAGTTTAAACTTGGCAGTGGTATGACCCTCGAGCAGCCAGACATTTTGCTGGAAACACTATAAATATATATTTTTCAGAATTGAGACTGACAATATTCAATCACCTTTATAGCTGATAGTGAAATAAGTTTGCTGTCTTCTTAAATGTTAATGTAGCACTTGAATGACCTAATAATTTAAATATGTTGCACTCAAAGTGATATTTAGGTTACTTTGAGGATTTGATATTAATCATTATTCTTTTGATTTTTTTGTATATGCTTTATGATTTTCCTAGTAATATGGATTAGTTAATAAAATATGTAGAGCTATAAATCTATGTTTTCTATGAATTTCTATGCAGAATCAAGAGTTTGGAATCTGACAGATCCTGAAGCAGATCACTGAGATAAGAGAGCACTCTGTGACTCAACTGGGACACATAGAACTGTCCTAATAGATATTTCCAGTAATAACTATCTTGGCATCTTAAGGGCAATCATTTTATATTGATCACTTTTTCAAATGAGGCATAGAAACCACAGACTATTCTGGGTATTTGTTGTCAATTTAAAGCTTGCAGGTCTCAAAAACAGGACACTCAACTGCTATATTTTTATTATTGTACATTATGTTTATATGTTTAAATCTGATTTTAGTTTTCCTTCTCCCTCCGCTCTCCCCCCCACTCCCCCCCTCTCCCTTCC
>WUAM01000275.1:6375217-6435890 GCA_024336885.1 Actenoides hombroni
TGTGGCCTGCCCTGGGTGATCCTGCTCTGGCAGGGGGGTTGGACTTGATGATCTCCAGAGGTCCCTTCCAACCCCTAACCTTCTATGACCTTGTGCTGACTTTTTTGAGAGAGGGTGCTGAGTAACATCCCAAGGACAGGGGGCTGCCACATGACTCTGTCAGTACCTCACTGGCATATGCACCCACAGCGCTGCTTTGCATTTAATTTTGGCTTTGGTTCATATTTCCAAGCTTTACTCTCTGACCGTGAAGTTAGAAACATGTTGCTTTTATGTATTCAATTTTTTTAGAAAGCTGTGGTCCTCTCCTCTTTATTTACCTCCACAGAACTGGAATTCCAGTGGGGAAAAAAATTGAACTGTTAGGATCTTTGTAATTAAAAAAGTGAGAATTAGCTTTGCTGAGAAAACAGCTTAGTCCCTCTAGCCCCTTCCAGCTTAGTTGTTTGTTCTGTATTGCAAACACATATGCCAGCCTCGCTTCCCCACATGACATGTCCTTCTGGCCTCAGTGAAGGAGCAGGGCAGAGGCCAGCAGCAATAGCAGGCTGACCTTCTGAAGGGCTTCTGGGCAAAGAAATGTTGCCAATGCACCCTGTCTGCCTCTCTGCTAAAGCCCCTGGAAACACCTGGGGAAGGAAGAATACATTAGTCCCTACCTCACACTGATGGGGTGAGGTTAAAGGCTTGGAAGCTGAAAGGGCAGCTGCACTTCAGAGGAGAGAAGAGCAATCACTTCAGAAGAGAGAAGAGCGATCGGAGCGGGAGAGGAAAGGGAAAGCTGGGGTAGAGGGAAGCCCGGGAATGCTTCCCCTCTGGGGGCAGCTGCAACTTTCTTTTGAAGAGCAGCAGCAGCGCGTCTTTGAAGTTTGTTTCAAGGTGAGTACGTGAGAGCTCTGGGGTGTTCACATAACAGAGGTGCCTGGCAGTAGTTCCAGGGATTGTGCAAGGGCTGCCATGAAGTCAACCAGGAATGAGACTAAGGAGCCACTCCCCAGCTAAAGCAGAGGGGTGGGACTACCAGCCAGGGACCCACTCCCTAACCATGCAAAAGGGTGAGGTGGAACCCCTGGAAAACCACTCCTCCCACTGCAGAGACCTCATTCCCACCCCAGAAAAGCTTTCCCATAGCCAGGGGAGTTGCTGCCCACCTCTAGCAAATCATTAGAGCCTGGCTGACTTCAAACCCCTGGACTATGGGATGTTAGCCAACACTGTATGGGCCAAAGAAAATTTTAATGCTGCTTTTTTAACCCATTTGTAGAATATGCTTAAACCTCTGGCCCTTATGGGACACCAGATGCCTTCAGGAACCTTTGGCCATATCCAACCATGACCCTGGAATTGCCTTTCTGTCATGCTATTGTTTCTCTGCCTGAACACCAGCACTTCCAACATCATCCTGTCATGCTAGAAGACACTCGTCCCAGGCCACCCACCTGGGTCCAGTGGTAAGCACGATGAATGTGTAGGGCACAGGGACAGACTCCATATGCCACCTAATGTTTTATGTGTGGCATATGCTGACACAAGATAACCACAGCAGACAGCTCTCCATCACCTTGAGGAAGAGTCTCTGTCCTCAGAGTAGGAGAAAGCCAAACTGGGTGGCTGTTGTGTGGGTGAGGTACAAAGCAGTGTGTCAAGGCTGTTGGTGGATCACCAACCAGCTTGCATGGGTGTGAAATTACTCTTTATTTCCACTGTAATCAAGATTTTTGAGAGCTATTGTTATGCCTCATGTGCATGCAGCACCACTCAACCTTGACAGCACTGAACTGCACCCACATGCATCTTTATGTATGTCCCCTGGTGATCATCAAATATATGTCCTGAATGCAATGGCAGGACTGAAATGTTTCCAAACTGCTGGTTGTTGCAGCCTGGGAAATATGTGGGTAAAGTTTCACAGTGTTTGTGCCTTTCTTTGCATCCAGCAGACGCTGCCTAGCAATGACAGCCAAGACATGCCACATACATTGCGTAAATAAATGTAGAAAATGTGTTTTCTGAGGAGTGCTGCCACATGTGCCACAGCCAGCCAGACCTATGAGTTATGGAACATGATGAAATGTTTTCCCGCGTGTTCTTACCAAGAGATATTTCACTACCATGTCCCTGGCAATTGAAAACCTGTTTCTTCATGCTTCAAAACTAGGTGCTACGTGCTGGGGAAGACTTGCACAATCTGTTTCCAATGACAAGGTTCAAATATTTTTTATACTTAGAAGAAGAAGAATGAAGTAAGGTTTCATGCTTGCTAATGCCACACCTCAAGACTCTTTGCTTAAAAATAGTGATATTTTTACAAAACAACAAATACTGTGTTGTTGTTGTCTTCATGTTTCTGATTTCTGAGCCTTCAGGATATAGTTAATATAAATTTTCCTATTTTCTTCTGATACGAGTTCTGGATACTTTCTTATTAATCCAGAAAGATTTTACTCTTTCATAATTATGGATATACAGAAGCTTGGGCTTTATGGAAAATACCAAATCTTTGGGATTTTTGATAAAATTACAAGAACTGGCAAAAGTGATATTTTATAAAATTGAAAAAAACCCAAATATTTTCTCTTTAGGTCATTTAACAAAACCAACCAAAAGGATTTTTTTCTTTTCTGTAGATACCTTTGAACTGAGCCAAGCCTGGAAAATTTCAGTCCTCCCAGAAGTTTTCACAAGATTTTATTAGTAACTGAAAAGAGGGTTGTATCATAGTACATAAATCATAGGATTTGCCAGTCAAAAATCAATTCATAAAACATGTTGGGTAACAGAAGATAGCTCAGCATATGGGAGATGACAATGACACAGGTTAAAGTTCAGAGTCATTTGAAAGAATATGATACACAAGTTAAAAGAAATACTGTAAGCAGTAGTTCAGTTAGAAAATATGCAGGAAAGCCTGTGTCATTAAGGATGCTTAATTGAGCATTCTAGAGAAATACATGCAGTTATGCTAAAGACTGAATGGTCAATTAGATAGTGATGAATATTATGCTATATTAGTATGTAGCTGGATTCTGGGCCTTAGGCATAACTCATTGATTATTCTTGTTGCCTCCTAACTTGGGGGTTAGAGGGAAAAGGCAGCACAAAGGCTTTCATGATAATGCTGTCTTTCTAATGAAATCGCTGCCCACATTGCCACCTGGCCAAGGCGAGGCAGGAATTGGGTTATACTCAAAGGTTATTCCTTTGGGTTATACTCAACTTCAGGCAAAACTTTCTGTGGATCTTGAGGGGGTTTACCACGTGAATGAGCAGCTGCACTGAATCTGATCAATGTCTGAGCAGTTTGGCTTAATTTGAAAGACAGTTCAGAAGCTGCATGAACAAGTACCTGTAGTGGACAATTATACAAAAATTTGCCCATAGGAGTAGTTTCCTGTAATCCCAGCTATTAACTGTGTGGCTTGGACTTTGGTATGTGAAGAGTCTATTTATCATTATTAATTATCTCTTTGAATAGTACAGGTCGTTAGCACCACTCAGATGCTTGCATAACTGAGGAGCACTTCACACAAGGACACAGAAAGATCTTGGTCTCTTTGGAATATCACTGGGGGAGGTATCTTATGGCAGGGAGTGTCACAGTTCAGCTGGACACGTTTCCTATTTCCAGGCCTTTGTACTCATCATGCACTTCAGCTTGAAGAAAAAGGAAAGTGAGGTAGGACTTTATCCTACAGTTCATCAAGCAGTAAAATGTGGTGACCGTTTTACCAGGTAAATAGACTACTTCAGAGCACAAAGGCAGTCTTCAGGTTTTCAGTCTGAAAACCTTAACTCCAATAGTGAAAAGTACTGATGTTGAAATCAATCTAGAAATATTCTATACACAGCCCTGGGGCTTCCTCATGTCCTGCCCCCATCTACCCCCTGAGCTAACCACCACAAAGGCTGGATTCACTGAGTTTTGCTTTGACAGTAAGGAATACATGAGTAACCATAACCAATTCCCAGAAAAATTTTTAAATCACTCCTGTATCAACCTAACTAGGGAATTAGACTGAGCAAGTCTGTGACAAAATTTGTAACTAGGAAGACTAAGTATCAACATGTATTCCCTATATATTTTAGTTCTGTGCCTACAATGATAATCAGTTACCTCTTATTTGGGCTTGAGCAACAGCACCGAGTTCCAGTCAGGTGAACTCAGTTTACCAGCATGCTCTGCTACTGAGCATTTCAGCCAATGATTTGCTCTTTGTTTTTTATAGCATCATCATTTTAAAATCACCTTGCGTGTTGAAGACTTCAAGATGCCTTCATGACAGACTTCTGTAACAGAGTAACAGGAATATGAAGTTACTTCTGTAGCAGGAGCATCAAGAAGGATTACTGAGCCCTGGAAGTGGTGCTAAGAGACTGTGGAAGACAGGTGGTTTTTTTATGAATACTCCGGGTCAAAGGGGAGGGATTTGAAAGGGCTGGTCGAATCTGGTGAATCAGCAAATGGTTACAGTACTGGTGTCACAGACAGGGGTTCAGCTACTTAGACCGTGGGATTTGCTTTGAAACACCTGATCTACTGGAGGTTGATGGGGTCCATCTGTCAGAGAACTGGAAGAGCATCTTCGGTCATAGGCTTAACAAACTGATGAAGAGGGCTTTCAACTAAGGTTGCTGGAGGAAGGGAACCTTGATCCCACTCCAGTTTGATGCCAGTGGCAGCAATAGATTCCCAGATCCTGGAGAGGGATCACAGGTCATCAGGAGGGCACCTGAAGAGCAGCAAAAAGGAATGCCAGCCACTCCAGCCAGTAAGTCAGCTTCATTTGGGGTGCAACTTAAAAGCCTCTATGCAAACGCACATGACACAGGGAATAAACAAGAGGAGTTGAGATGTGCGCACGCCTTCAGGGCTATGAACTTATTGGCATCAGAGAGAATGGTGGGATGGCTCCTATGACTGGAGTGTTGGAATGGATGAACACAGGCTCTTTAGGAAGCACAGGCAGGGGAGATGAGGAGGGGGTGTTGTTTTCTATGTCAAAGACCAGATGGAGTGCCTGTAGCTCTCCATGGAGATGGCTGAGGAGCTGACTGAGAGGTTATGGGTCAGGATTAAAGGGAGGTCACGGACAGGTGACATTATAGTGGGGGTCTACTACAAGCCACCTTACCAGGAAGACCAAGTAGATGAAGCCCTCTCTAGACAGATAGCAGCAGACTCATGTTCACAAGCACTGGTCCTTATGGGGTATTTCAACCACTTTGATAACTGTTGAAGGGACAACACAGCACAGCATAAGCAATCCAGGAGACTCCTGGAATATGCTGATTATAACTTACTTCTCCCAGTGATATCAGTACCAATGAAGAGAGGTGTTATGCTGGACTTTCTTCTCACTAACAGGAGGGGTTGTTGAAGATCGGGTTCGAGATCATCTTAAAAACCTGAAGATGCACAAGTCCATAGGACTTGATGAGATGCATCTGCATGTCCTGAGAGAATTGGTGGATGAAGCTGTTAAGGCACTATACATCATATTTGAGAAGTCATGGCAGTCTGATGCAGTCCCCAATAACTGGGAAAAGGGAACCGTAACCCCTATTTTTAAAGAAGAAAGGACGACCCAGGGAACTACAGGCCAGTCAGTTTCGCCTTTGTGCCCAGGAAGATCATAAAGTGGAACCTCCTGGAAACTATGCTAAGGCACATGGAAAATGAAAAGGTGATTGGTGACAGACAACATGGCTTCACCAAGGACAAATCATGCCTGACAAATTTGGTGGCCTTTTACAGTGGAGTTACAGCGTCAGTGGATAAGAGAAGAGCAACTGATGTCATCGACCTGGACTTGTGCAAAACATTTGACACTGTCCCACATGACACCCTTGTCTCTAAATGGGAAAGACATGGATTTAATGGATGGACTACTCGGTGGATAAGGAATTGGCTGGATGATCTCACTCAAAGTGTTTCAGTCCTCAGGGATCAGTAAACTGCTTTGTAAACATCTTTGTAAACATGATCAGTAAACATCTTTGTCAGTGACATGTACAGTGGGATTGAGTGCACCTTCTGCAGGTTTGCCAACAACACCAAGCTGAGTGGTGCAATCAACGTGCTAGAGGGAAGGGACATCATCCAGACGGACCTTGACAGACTCGAGACGTGGGCCCGTGCCAATCTCATGAAGTTCAACAAGGCCAAGTGCAAGGTCCTGCACCTGGGTTGGGGCAATCCCAAGCACAAATGCAGATTGGGCAGAGAATGCACTGTGAAGAAGGACTTGAGGGTGTTGGTTGACAAGAAGCTCAATATAACCTGGCAATGAGCACTTGCAGCCTAGAAAGCCAACTATATCCTGGACTGCATTACAAGAAGCATGGTCAGCAGGTCAAGGGAGGTGATTCTCCCCCTCTACTCCACTCTGGTGAGATCCCACCTGTAGTACTGCTTCCAGCTCTGGAGTCCTCAATACAGGAAAGACATGGACCTGTTGGAGCCTGTCCAGAGGGAGATCACAAAGATGATCAGGGGATCTGGAACACCTCCCCTTTGAGGACATGTTGAGAGAGTAGAGGTTGTTTAGCCTGGAGAAGAGAAGTCTCTGGGGAGACCATAGAGCAGCCTTCCAGTACCTAAAGGGGGCCTACAAGAAAGCTTGAGAGTGATTTTTACAAGGGTATGTAGTGTAGACAAGGATTAATGGATGCCCCCTCCCTGGAAGTGTTCAGGTCCAGGCTGGATGGGCCTTTGAGCAACTTGGTCTAGTGGAAGGTGTCCTTGGCCATGGCAGAGGGGTTGGAACTAGATGATCTTTAAGGTCACTTCCAACCCAAAGCATTCTATGATTCTATGAATAATCTAAGAGCTAAACTGAAACATGGTGATGGCTCAAAATCTGCAAGATGGGTACTTTTCCCTGCCCAAACATGAAAAGAAGGATTTATTAGACGCCTGCTAAGATTGATTACAGTGAATATCTGTATCTGCAGTAATATCATTCTAATCTGTGAGCTTTAATGTTTTTGTGTTTGTTAGTTAGTCAGTTTCTGTGTTTGTGGTTAGTTTAGTTAACCCACGAGCTACAGATGCACTATCATTTCAGAGGGTATGATATGTGACTTTTAAAATTTTTAAAACAAGACAGTTTTCTGCAGAGGCCTCCCAGATCGTGGGTTTGAAAGCAGTTCTTGGGAAACAGCAGCTCTCAAACCATTGCTCAAGCCAATGAGAACCAGCTTGTTCAAGGTGTGCCTTATACACACCCTGTTCTGCTCTATAATTCATGGTAATTACATGCTCACTGAAAACACAGAACAAAACCATAACTAGGAACAAATAGACAGTCTGAAAAAAAAAAACAACAACCGAACAAAATCTTTGGTCTATAACAGTTTTCAAATAAATGCCATTTGTTTGTTCCTGCAAAACTATCCTTAAAGCACAACTAGACTCCTGTTTTTGCCTGCAACTGGCCTCACCCTTGCCAGACTTTCCTGAGAGTGGGCACAGTGTCAGTGTGTGGGAAAAGGAAGAGATCCCCAGGGGAAACCTAACCCTCCCGAACTGGCATTAACACAGCTGTATTTTTTAAGAGGTGGGGGTTTGCTTCCCTAGACCCTGGCAACATCTCTGGTTTGACGTGTGGAGCAAGCAGGTGAAGGAGGCTTGAACAGCTGCCAGGCAGAGCTCAGTGGGGCTTGCTCTCTCCTTGTGCTGGTGTAAAGAGAGCTCAGCACCGCTCATTTTGAAGGGTAGGGTTGGTGACTTCTGCTTCCTTTTAAAACAAAAAGCCAAGGTGCCAGACTGGAGAGGGCAGAGCAGCAGTCTCTTGGTGCCAGCAGGGATCTCACTTGTTTCTGGGTGCCATGAACATTTGGCTACAGACTCTCTTCCTTTCATGAGACCATAAACTTGACCTTTATGCAGTTGCCAGAGACTCTTATTGCTCCTGGTTTAATCATAGGGAAGTACAAATTTGCTTTGAATTGCTGCGTTTGGTTTTATTTCTCAGGAGTTTGTTTGTTTCCTAAGGAGAAAAAGCACAGACTCATAACCCTCCCAGTCAGAAGTACAGAGGCTATTTAATTTAGTGTAGTTGCAATACCATATTTTTAACAATTAGTAGCTAGTAATTAGCTAATTACACTGTCACTAGTGTAGCTATGAATAGATGTTAAATTCTATTGCTAAGTGCGATGACAGAATTAAACCCACGTGCAATGAGATAACACTTCCTACAGACTCTCCCATGCTCCCCACAGTTGTTACTACAGAAAACATGCAAAAACAAAGCCAGTCTTTCCCAAAGTATTTTATGTCATGACACTATTTTGAAATTGTACCCCTTAAAGAGCCCAAAGAACACCCACAATAACAATCCACAACGAGCAGTGGAGCCGCAACCCCAGGCATGGATGTTTCTTGGACACACCAGGGCAGGACTGTGTGTCTTCAGCAATCCCCCAGCCCAGCTGGGGATGTTCAGCTCTGCACAGCTCCTGGATCACTGCAATATCAGCTCTTGGGAATCTTTTGGCATATCCTGTGTGTTTGCTTGTGGAGGAAGTAAGTGCGTCGTTTGGAATATGGTACAGCATGCCAGGCTGGTGATTCCCATGAACCAGAGACTGATGCACACAGTTATAGGCATAAATCCTATGTATCTATGCTCAGACGAACATGTAACCATGTGCTGTCATATTTTTACCCCAGAGCCATGGGATCTTGATATAATGACTATGTCCTTTGTATGATAGTACACATATGTTTTCAAAAGACTGGGAGGAGAAAGTCCTTTTGCCTGCTGACATCTATAGGTGGTGCAGATGAGACTCTAATCCTAAGACACAGAGAACAGAAGACATATAGCAGTTTTACTTTGCCACCACAAAGCATCTGAGACCTTCCCAGTGGGATGGGTAACCAGCATGGTTACAGATGTCCTGAATCAGGTTTTTTTTTTGTCAGCCTCCGTGTAGGTGTCTCATGGAGGCCTAGCAGGAGCTGAGCATTGTCCTGCCACCTCTCTGGCAGAGGAGAGCAGTACCCAGACAGCAGCCTTTGCAGCTTCACTGGTGACAGGCTGCACCCTGTAACTTTAGGGGGGGTTAGAGTCCTGCAGTCATGTGGCCTTTGAAACATTAATGCACGCATTAACATGTAACACACATACGCACCATGGTTATTTTACAAGTACCCACACTCTGTACCACCTTTATCCCATGGCCTGTGCGTACATTCACATATATGTACCCATACAGATAAATTCCGCCATCTTTTCTTGGTAGAGGGCATAAATGTGTAAGAATAAATCAAGATCCTACTCATTACAAAAAAACCCCAACAAACAAACAAAAAAACCCAAACCAACAGAAGAGTCCTATAAAGAAAGGCATCCAAACAAGGAACATTATATTCTAAGTAAGAAATGGTCATAAGTAGACAATAGTTGCAACAGTGAAGCTATAGATACAATATAGCAGAAACAGCTGCAGGTATCACAGAGCATTTCTTTTCAGTCAAAGAATACGCTTTGTCAAGACTGCTGATAGGGTAAAAAAGTAGAAGGACTATAAAGGACAGAAATAAAGAGCTCTATGGGCTAAACTATGTTTTGTAAATCCAAGGATGTGGAAGGAATTTAATAGCTGAGTTTCATCATCTTCCAGTTGAAAGGAATGATTTTATATATCAGTGCTGAATAATTTCAAGGGTAGAAGAAAAAGTTCCATTATGAAAGAAATTTAATCTAGCTGTGGTAGCATAGTCTCACTGAAGATCACTTCAGAAATTCACAAATTCAAATCGAGTAAGACATTTAAATGACATTTTACTATAGACATTTTTATGTAAATTAACCCACATCACCAATGCCACATGTATCTTCAAGTCTGGAGACATTTAAATAATACATAACGATAGACGATGCAGAATAATTCCGAGTTGATTTACCTGTTTCTTGACTTCTTTTGAAATTTTAATTACATTATGACAGAAAACTTGATGCTGTGAGACAAAGTGGAAGGGTTTGAAGACCAAAAATATGAACACTAACATAATGTAGACTGGTAATCAGAAGAAAACAAAGCTAGCAATAGTGGATTTTAACTATAAATGCTGAAAATATAATGAAGGTTACATATGATCTATCTTCATGGTAATGAAGGCAACTATCATGTAAATCAATGCTTTCTTTGAAGACCTTGCTCCTGGAGATTTTAATTTAGGAAAAAAAAAAAAAAAAAAAAGCCCAAACAAAAACCACAACATGCAAACAAAAATGTATACAGCATTCACATTTGTGAGAAAAAGCTTGAAAATTTGATGTGTGTAACTGAAGAATCATAAGGTAAATGCAATGAATCCCCCTGTTTTTAAAAGTTCAAGCATTACAAGCTTGGTGGTGTGGTTTCTGAAGCCTGTCCTGTAAGTGTTGATTAATTTTCACTCCAATGTAAGGAGTTGATTAATTTTCACTCCAGTATGGCTTATCTGTGAAGCACATAACTCCTCTGGGTGAGTAAGGGTAGTAGAATCTGCCTGAATGAATCAGACAAATAACCATAATTACATTAACTAGGTGCCTACGGCATTACCTCAGTGTGCACAAAACTCTGACAGATGTAGAGCTCTTGGTGAACCAGTGACTCTTATCGGGAGCTGAGATGCTCCTTGCTGCTAAGGATCAATTCCTCTGTGACCAGTTAAACTGTGAAAACACTAAAATGAAGACGTTCGGAAGACAGAGCACACGGAGGCACTTTAGCTTCACCAAGTAGTATTTAGCACTAGGTGGTGCTCTTTTCTCTACTAAATTACTGTTCAATGGTGAGAGGAATAGGATTTCTTCATGACGCTGTGCCCCAGTTGTTACAGTAGGACTTCACTCAAAGAACAGAAAACTCAGAAGCAAAAGTGCAAAGCAAACCAGAATGCTTTCCTATGTTGATTAGTCATTGCCCGTAAGCCCAGAGGTATATATCAGGTCCTGCAGGCCATTTCTGTGAGCTCTAACTGCCACGGCTCCTGGTCCCTTTTTCCCAGTGCTATTTTCAGAGCCTCAGTGGTGAGGGGTTTCTTACTTCCCTAAAGAGATTATTTTGGATCTACACATAGGTCACTGTAATGAAATTTATTCCTGAGATCCTCTATGTTCCTTTTGTTTTTGTATTCTTCTTCTCAGTCACAGTCTGTTCCACTCTAAGTCATTCTTTGTTCTCTCTTTTTTTCTCTATATTTTTCTGTTCTTCAGCTATGTGTTTGTGGCTGTACTTTAGCCAGGGTTACATATACATAATCTGTTATTTTAAGTCTTTTCCCTTCTATCAGTCTATAAGTCATTACAGGTCTTCCTCGTTTCCCACTATTTTTCTATAAACAGCCTCAAATTTATGGAAAACTTTCATTAGCAGAGCCTCGTAAGAATCTTTGCTAAGATGTATGTTTTCCATGAAAAGCCAGAAAATGAAATAATAACTTTAACAGTTATAAAAAGATCGAGAAGAATCTCCTAATACAAAATGACTTGGTGATTACAAGGGTAAATGTAATTCAGAGCACGAAGACAGAGGAGAAAACAGTCTTCCATTTCTTTCATTTCTTTCATTTTGTGGGGAAAAAAAATGGAAATCATTATTACCATACAGGAAGAAAATATTAGATGGTGGATAACAAATGTCAGCCTGTCAAGCAGACAAAAACAGTTTCAGGATTTACTTGCAAAAGGACTGGGAAAAACAGAGAACCTCCTTGTGCTAGGGTAAGAATCCACAGTGCAGCCTAATCTTGAGTGCAGCTTCCAGTCCAATTACCTGATCTCAGGCACGAGGTAACAGAGCTGGAAGAGGTCCAGACAAGAGCAGTAGTGGTATGAGGATAAATCAAAAGGAGTTAGAACCTTCAGATGGAAAAAAGAGACAGCTGCAAAGTCATGGCTTGTTTGCTTTCCACTCTTTCTTTCAGTGTCAGCCCTGAAATTAAGGAATGTCTGTTTTCATGCACTTTTTGGAGTGCAAGCCCCTTTGGTGCTATCACAAACAATTACCAACTCATACTGTATTAACAGAATCTTCTGTCCTTCTCCATGTATATTTTTCTGAGATTCAGTGAATGGTTTGTTGAAACCAGTTCCTTCTTTGTTCTTTATGACTCCCTTCCACATCCACGATGCTGGTTGATGACCCCATTGGTGAGAACAGCACCAGTTAGGACTTAATCTATCAGAGCATTAAGGAATGCCCTGCTGTCTCAGGCCAGCAGTCGCAAATGCTATTGCTGTCCAATGTTCATGATGGCATTGGGGTAGCCGCATGGGTGCTGGCAGTCTGCCCTTATCAAGCCACAGGTTTTGAAGGCCACAGCAGACCTTGCAAGGTCCCACTGGCTCCCAGAACAACATTACCTGAGACAGGTCAGATGGATCCAGACAGCAAAGCCTGAAGAGGGGCAATGGGAGATGCTGTTCAGGGAGAGCATGTGTACCTGGCTTCTTCTCTGGTCCAGGCTTGTAAGATCACAGTCACGGGAACTGCCTGTTCCTTTTGTCTCTTAATAGAGGCATTGTTCATAAATCTTGTCTAATCCCTTTTTGTTCCTGCTAATAGCCTGCTTCCCCCCCCTCCTGTGGCAAGGAATTCCGGAAGTTCATTACCGGCTGTGCAAAGAAGTGCTCTTCCATTTCAGGAGCAAACTGTATCTACACTCCCTGTCCATAAAGGAAAATGTAAATAAGATTCACCCTGTCACTGCTCTGAGTATTATCCTTTGGCCTAAGCGTTCCCAAGCGATACATACACAATGAGAAGTGTGAAAAGGACTTAAAAAAAATATTAAGGAAAACAATGCTCAGTTTATTACATTTTTCTGGGGGAAGGTGAGGAATGGTTGTTTAGCCATGGCTGCTACCTGGATAAATGAACACCTCTTCTCCACCTATATGTAGCCCAGCATAGACCTGGAAGCACTTGTTTTCTCATGGGAAGGGAAGGCAAGGTTTGTAGCTTGCTACAGAGCTTGGAACAGCAGCCCTGTCTGCTGCTGCCCTGGTACAGCACATGGTAGAGCAGTGGTCCTGTTGCAAACCCTGTTTGGGAACTCCTGCTTCTCACATCTCCCAGCTTGTAATATCACCATTTCAACTACCTCTTTTTTTTTTTTTTTTCATGAGTCTGTGTGACTGTGCCAAGCCAAGCTGCACACACATAGAGAGGAAAGAAACTTGTGCCATGCTTAATCTACAGCTGTCATCCCTTCATTTGTAAATTCCATGATGCTATCAGAACAAAGACTCCCAGTTTTGTCTTGCAAGACCTATTCTTTATCCACCCAACCTTCTGTTATGCAGGTGACTCTCCACCCACTCGCTCTTCCTCAAGCTCCTATACTGCCTGTGGCTTGTGGTCCCAGTATTGTTTAGGTAATTAGTCATGTCTTCACCCACCTTCCATCCTTATTTTTTTGTTATTACTATTTGTTGTTTTTATTGCGGTAATGCCTAAGGATGCCAATTAGGAAATAGGACTTCATTGGAAAAAACTACACAGCAAGCTCTAATCCAAAGAACTTGCCATCTGGGGCTTAGGCACACAGTGGCTAGTGAATATGTAGGCAAGTGGGAGGAAACCTGGGAAAAAACCACAGAAGGACAAAGTGTTAATACAGAGTGATCATAAAACTTGTCATTGACTAACCTCTACTAATAGTCATTAGCAGGCTCTGCAGGGAAACGGAAAATTTCCTGGCCTCATTTGAGGTAATTTCATCTTGGTATTTTACCAGAGATGGAAAAGTCAGAGTTTATTTCATCTGGAATGTGCTATGGTTTTGATGCTTACTGTTTAAGTATGTAAACTCATTTTTTTCTATTTAATCCAGGACAGACTGACAAGGCTGCCCGGAGGAGACTGCCCTGTGGCTGCTAATGCTGTACTCACCATATGCATACAGGACTCCAGTCATTCAGTACCTTCCACAAGTCTGAACCAAAAATTGAAAGCATGGTGGTGATGGGGGAAGGGTGAAGGACAGAGGAAGGATGAGGATACTGTTGGGAGGGACATTTTGAAAAATCCATCATGTTGGGTAATTGTATCCTTAAGGCAAAATTTGTATTGTGCAACTGCGACACATTCAAGTCTGAACAGCTGGTTCTGGTGAGAGGCAGCAGAAATGAATTTCCCGTGCAGCTTTTGTATTAGTAATTAATCTCATTCAGGTGCGGTCTAATAGGCACGGGAGTCAGCTCTAATACTAGTTCAGACAGCCATTTCTTCTATGGGCATCTGCAATTCTCATGTCCTTCTTGTCTTAATTTCCCTATGAGAAAGGGGGTTCAGATCTGTAAACCAGTTGGCCTACTAATCTGTTCCTTTGGAGACATTTTGTAGTCTTTTGTAATATCAAGAAGAAAGTATAACATTCAGTCATTCTGATCTAGTAGCATTTTGGGTTTATTTCAAGGTGTTAGTGAATCAGGCCCAAGGATCCTGTTTAGAAGTGCAAGTTTCTGGCCCATGGGATGAAGTCCTTTGCAGAAAACTGCAGGACCTGGCTACACCTCAAGACATGTATAATAAACTAAAATCACTATAAAGTCTATGAAGTTATTTTCTTTTTCATACTGTGCTAGTTTTGAATAGTGTTATCATAAATTATTAAAATAAATTACGTTAATGTAAAGGCTGCTTTTTGATCTCTTTTGTATTTTGCAAGATTTTACTGCAAAGCAGCTGGCTGCAACTTTCAGTTAAACAACAAATTCTTAAAGCACAATGAGGTAAAAGGCACATTCATCCTTAGTGTATATCCACTGATTTAAGTCATGAGTCTGTTCAGAGCACGTAGGAGAGGTTTTCCCCAAAGATGTTTTTTAGCCCTGTTCTCTTTCTTGTGTGTTCTTCTAGCCTAGCAGTGCCAGTTTAGTGAGGATCTACTGTATGTGTATACTGCATGGGATATAATACAACATGTATGTTTATATCAAAATATTTATCCTGATACAATCATCTTAGTGTAGACAGCAGCTAGAGTGGTACAAACTACAGCAGTCCTTAGGCCCAAAAGAAAGATAAATAAGTGTATGAGTATAAGCACATTTTTGTCATGTAACAAAAACACTCTGAGCTGCCTGGAGCAGAGGAAAACTGTGCTGCATTGTTAACAGTGGTATAGTTAACATAGTAAAATTTTTCTGTGTAAAAAGCATTAGTATATACAAGATTTTTTTCCTTTATTCATCAGGCATAGTGTTGTAGCTAATATCTCTATTCCAATTGAATACTCTGCTCAACTCCAGACACGATCCTTACTCATGTAATTCTTTCCATTATATTTTCTCCTTTACAATTCATTAATTTTCTGGAAGGTGGATGGAAAAAAACCATCTCCTTTCTTCTTGCTTCAGAGGTGCCTAATACTGCTTTTCCCCCAGTGCTGACCATCTCCAGAAACAACGCTGCAGAGCAATTGCTTGGATTTGACTCCAGAAATCCCTCTTCCTTCTCCACCTCATCTTATCTGGTTTCTCTGTCATCTTCTCTCCACAGTCATCTGTACTAAGCCAGCCTGTTTCCTTTCCTTATCTGGTGTTATTCTGATTCTGCACTCCTTTCTTCCTTCTCAATTTTGAATTTACTTTCCCCTGTTCTGTCATGAGCCAAGAGATAATTTCCTTGTGCAGCCTGCTTTCTTTTCCACATTTATTGGAAGCAAAGGCTTCCCTGTTGTACTTTTTATCCTGTCAGTCTAAAGTGGCTTAACACTTTTCTTCCTCATTGTTATTTAATCAAAAGTCTCAGTGAGTGATGGGATGAAAATGGAAAGGATTTGAAATATCTTTTATAAGCTTGACTGCTTTCCAAGACCTACAATTTGACATGAGAAGCCAGTCAGAGAAGAAAAAAACTACTTCCTGGAAGTCTTTAAAAATCAAGATACAACAGTTTTTAGAAGTGTAGTTTAATTTGTGGTGAAGATCTTTTAAAAAATCACTACAAAAAAAGCCTAAGGGTCACGTAAGCCCAAGGCATCATACAGAAAATTCAAAGAGAAGTTTCACTTTGCCAGTTAGAAACCTGGAAGCACTGTATATGTTAATGTTGAAGAATTCAGTGTTTAATAGATAAAACTGAGTCATTATTGCTGGTGAGCAAATGTTGTTGACTTAATTTCCATCAGCAACAGCTCCTAAAACCCAGTTCCATAGGAGTCCTGTCACCCTTTCTGTGTCAGAAGATACTGGAATACAAGGAGTTAGTTATTGGGTCACACAGCTCATGGAATTATGAGAGACCTGGACAAAGAAAAAGCTATAGAGAGAATCTGTGATCATTTATATGTGCCAAAATCTCTATGGTTTTCAAACTATCATATGAATGGATATGATAAAAATATTGTTCATTAAAATGTATATATTATATTTGCATATACATTTAGGCTTCATGGTGTGTCATTCCAAAGTCACTGAATAAATAGTGGCTTTGTTTGTGGCTAAAAATAGTTTAATACATACATTCAAGAAAACAATAGTCACTGATGAGATTATATACTAGCTGTTTATTTTGTATGTGTGAATTTGATAAAACAACATAAACTATGCAGATGGTGAGGTTTAATGACCTTCAGGAACAAGGCACCAATACGGTTCTTCCATAAAACTTGAACATTTCATGTTCTGCTGTCTGCATCCAAAAATAATTTCTGCCGTCCATAATGGTGGACTAAGTGCTTACATTGACAAAACCTACTTATTTTGTGTGAAGCATTTTACCAGTCATAGTGCAATTGGTCTAATTAATACAGATAATCAGAAAGTAGTGATTTCATATATTATTGCATGCCTCAGTGAAACAGCATCACCTCCACTACTCAGCAGAAAAAGCACTAGAGAACATCACAACTGTATAACGAATGTCAGGCTGCTACCTGATAAGGTTTTGTCCAGCGAAATCTTAAATAAAAGATAATTATTGAACCATTATGGTATACACCCTCATGGGTAAGAATTGTTGCAATGTCCATATCTTTTGACATTGTGCTGTTATTTCCATCAACAGAATCTCTTCTCTGAATTAAATGTTATTTTCAGCAGGTCAAAGAAATAGGCAAACTTAGCACAGCCTTAACGAACAAGATGAACCTTTGATTAAATTGACTTATTTAGCACTGGTAAATTATCACAGTTAAAAAAAACTGAAGTGAGGGCTCTACTACTTTAAGTGGTTTCTTTTAATTAGATCATTTCAAAACCAAGTGGTAGGGCATAGGCACAGCCTAAACAACTTGTGTGCAAATGTACGTAGGCCAAAATGCAGGGCTCTGACTCCTAAGTGGAGTTTGCCTCGCTCATTCAGGTTGAGTACAGCTCAGTGATTTTAGGCAGCTTCTGATGCTTAAATGAACTCCGTGGGCAGCTTTCCCATCTGCACAGAGTGTGCATGTGTGTGTGTGTCAGTCACAGCCCTCACCTTTCCATGTGCAGGTCTTTCTTTGGTTGCCCCAGTGGATGAAGCTCATGGTGCTGAGTCATACAGCAGGAGAATGGAAGAGGTGAAAGTGTAACAGCCGGCACCGGGACAGCTGCCAGGGAGGGATATTCCTGGCAGTCCTTCTCTAAGCACCAAGTGGGGATCAGCGCTGTGAACTCCCTTCCTGCTCCCCAGCCTTGCAGTTTGTCCCCTCTCTGGAAACCTCTGCAGCTGACCAGGGGGTGACCAGAGGTGGTTGGTACCTGTGGTTCTGGAGCCACAGGGGTGCTTTACTGAAGGTCCTACCTGTAGGCATACTGACTGAGGAGCATGAGGGGAGGGGACCTTCCAGGAAAGCTCATCCACTAGCTGTGAGATTGAACAAATCTGTTACCATACAGCTTTGCTAAAGACAAGACATGAGCAGTATGGCTACGTACCTAGACAATGAAAGAAAGGGAGTGATTGTGCCCTTATTTATTCAAGTTAATCCTTCAACAAGATTAATAGGATGCTGGAGAGCAGACGTCAACCACACTATAAGAAATGAGAAGTGAGAGAATTGGTTTGAGTTTCCTGGAGCAGCCAAGTTAGCAGTATAGCAGACTGCTTGTTTACTTTGGATGAGTTGTAAAAAAATAACAATATAAACCCATTTATTTTAATAAAAGGGTTGTATGCTATCTGGAAATGGGGAACACAGGGGAAACTATACCATTAAAGAAGTAGAACCTATGCCTTTTTTCCTGTTTTACACCTGAACAGTCACAAATAAGGTAATTCGCATGAAACATGGCAAGAAGCTACATGTAACTTGCTATATCAATTTCAGAGCAGTCTGGCATTGAAGTGAAATATTTAAGGTAGAAAATATGTGTGTAACACCATAGGATTGAAATAACCTTAAATTAGAATAGTTTTACTATAGCACAAAA
The DNA here is from genome assembly GCA_024336885.1 of Actenoides hombroni. NCBI lineage: Eukaryota > Metazoa > Chordata > Aves > Coraciiformes > Alcedinidae > Actenoides > Actenoides hombroni. Next base: position 6,393,580 of record WUAM01000275.1, read on the forward strand.
ATGTATTATTTCCTGTTTGATTAAACAGGATATGGAGGTAACATATCTGTGCCATTAAGGTCTGAAACCTGTAAATACTAACCCCTCTGTATACATAATATTAAACTCAGGAGGACTTCTGCCAGACTTTTTAATCTGCTAAACTTCATCTGCATTGTGGAAGAAAGAGGGCTGGATGAGGTCAGGCTGAGGCAAATGTCTAAGGGCATATGAGGGCCAGAAGAGAGTTGGCCCTGGCAAGATCTAGAGTATGATCCTGGGTCTGCAGAGCCGGGACTGAGAAAGTTGAAGGCAGCTCCTGTGGCTGCTACTCCTGGTGGGTCTCGAGCACGGTTCACACGGGAAACTGGAAGCACAGGATTTTGTACGCATGCTCAGGGTGATGTGAATGAACTTTTCTGTACTGGGGCCTACCCAGCAAAAGATGCTGCGTGAAACAAATGCAGGTGGACACTGCCAGGGTACAAACTTGGCTTGAGTGTGTTTGTTACATTAACCTTGTAGCTGTGTCAGCGGAAAGAAATGCCTTGGATACTTTGGATAAGAAAGTATCCAAGTTACTAAAGCTATTACAGTGAAAACGTAGCGACCTTTGCCTTTTCCATATTTGCTTAAGCTGTACTGTGAGCTTGATTTGTAAATCTGGTGTAAATAAAACATAATCTAATTTTGCCATAGGATTCCACTGACTTGTGGATGGGCTGCAGGTGTTTATAAGTAGCTCACTACAATACAGGCAGATGTACAACACAATCATGGGTGTTTAGTCTCCACTAGCTGGAAACACCCTGAACTATGAGCCTTCTATCACTTTCATTTTGAGGCTATTTCATGTGAATGCCGATACAATTCACCTGCAGGAGTTTTTTGGCGGTGTGGGGTTTTTTTGTTTGTTTGTGGGGGTTTTGTTTGTTTCTTTCTTTGTTTTTGTCTGGTATCTTGCCCATTCTATAATGTATCATGAAGAAAAAGGAGAAAAGGAGAAGCAAAGCATCTGGCCTATGGCATTAAATAGAGAATGGTGAGCTGGGAAGCTCAGGGAAATGCAGAATTAGTTCTGCCTTCACGAGATTCCCTTACTGACTTCAGACTGACCTATCTGTGACTCCACTTTTCTGCCTTTTAGATAAACATTGTGTCAGTATACCTCAGCGACATGCTTTGGAGCTTAAGCACCCCATAATTTCAAATGCTGTCAGAGCTTTATGTGGTGGTGCTGTGTAATTCAGAAGACAGCAGAAGACCATCATTTTGTATAGCAACTTCCAAGTGGGCCATTTTCCAGAAACAATCCAATTTCTAAATGAATGGAGAAAACAGGAAAGATAGAGAAAATAACTTTGAAAAACATACAGAATAATAATAATAGAGGGGATTTCTTTTGAGAAGGATGAACTTTAGAGGGGCAGGGACATGGCTAGAGGCCCCATCCTGCCAGTAGACCTCACCGGCTCTGACAGAGGCTGGGGCCTGGGCATGAACAACCTTAACTATCAGAAGCAAAACAACTTGAACTGCAAGGTTTTTAGCATATCATTACAAATCAAAACCCCGGCCTATTCTGATGGAAAATCTTCCTTAGGAATGTGATTTGTTTGGGGCAAAATAACCAGGCTTGTTTCCTGGCAGGGATACTATTTGCATCAAAAATTAATGTCATCCGCCCACTCAGTTTCCAACAAAAACCCAGGCATTTCATTAGCGAAGTGAGAACAGCGATGCCTGGCTGGAGCAGCTAGGGCAAACAAACCTGCCCAGCACGGCCAGAAAAATGGGAGAGTTGGGTGCTCCTACAGGTGTGGGGCTTGTGATGACCACACAGGGCCATGGGAGGAATGAGGAAGAATCAGGACGTGCTCAAGACGGGAGAACAGGTGGAAGAGCAAAAAACCCAGCCCTGACAGGGGGTTAAGCTTCTCGTTCCCAGCAGGGAGGCGACGACAGCGGTGCGCAGAGCCCTTGCTTGTGGCAGTGCACTTGTGGGTGCGCAGAGCCGCTGAGAGCACAGCGGAGAACTGAGGGGGGCGAGTGGGGCCATGTGCGCTGGTCTGCAAGTGCCACACATGTGTGCGCGTGGGGGAAGAGGGACGTGTCAGCCAGACAGCAGGAATGGCGTCCTGTGTGCCCACAGCTACCCGCACGTAGGTGTGCGTGCAAGAGGTGCGTGTGGTGCTACAGGGAAGCGCACGCGTGGGAGGAGCTGCGCATGGAGGACAAGTGCTGCATGTGCGTGTAGAAAGATGTGTGCGAGGCGGTGGCTGTGCAGAGGTGTGCGTGTGAAGGGCTGTGTGTGAGAAGCGTGTGCCCAGTAACAGGTGTGTGTGCGGGGAGGCAGGTGTAAGGGGGGGTGTGCGTGGAGACGGGATGCGCGGAGGGAAAGGGGGGGGTGTAGAGCCGCGCACCCCTGCGTGCGGAGAGGCCCGGGAGGCGGCCGGCCGGCCAGCCGCCCTTGGTGCCCGCACCGCCGGGCGCGGTGCCCGGGGCGGAGCCTGCTGACGCATTGCGGCTGGAGCGGGCGCGGGGCGGCCGGGGCGGAGGAGCCGGACCCCGGAGGGGCGGGGGGGCCGGCGCCCGGGGCCCGTCCCTCCGCCCGCCGGCGGGCTGACTGACAGCGCTCCCCGCCCAGGGACTGGAGGGGCCGGAGCGGGGCGGGGGGTAGGAGGCGGAGCCGCGAGAACCGCCCTTCGCCGCCGCGGCTTGTACCTATTCATTCAGGCTCCTAAAATGGCTGGAGAGAGGAGGTGGCGGAGCTGGAGGAGGAGGTGAGGGGGAGCCGCAGCAGTGCCCCCACCTCTCCGGCGGGGCCCCCCCCTCGGCCCGGCGCTCCGCGCTCCCAGCAAGGCTCGCGGCTGCCCCTCGCCTCCCCCCGGCACCATGTCGACCGGGCAGGACGAGAGCTCGGTGCGGGTGGCGGTCAGGTAAGCGGCAACGCCGCCTCTCCCGCGGGGACCGGGGCGGCGGCGGCGGCGGGCGGGGGGAGAGCGCTCCCCGCGGGCCTTCACGCCGCGGGTGACGCGGCCGTCTGTGCCCGTGAGCCCCGTGGCGTGGGCCCTCTGAGCGGAGCAGCCGCAGGGTCCGGGGGTGCGGGGCGGAGCTGCCCACCCGCGGGAAGGGGCATCACCGCGCAGGGATGGCAGCGAGGCGCTTCTGCCCTGCGGAAAGAGGATCACCTCGGCTCCTGCTGAGCCTCTTTTTCCTTACAGCGGGTGGAAATTGCTAAAGCAAAGGGAAAAAAAACCCAACAAACCAACCAAAACCAAGCCATCAGCATTCTGAGGTCTTTCTCAGTCATTTCTCTCTAATTTTCAGCAGTGACCCTAAAAATATTCCAACTAATTATAGCCCGGTGCTGCAAGTGCTTACTCATGGAAGTAAAGCAGCCCCTGGACTGTGGCGATGCCGTTTGCATCACGGAGCTTTGCGAGAGTGAATCCTGGCAGGCTGGTATTTTTAGAAGGATAAAAAGGCTTTTATCCCACGGAGGCTGTATCTGACCTTATATACCCGAGGGATGGACTTCCATGAGGCTGTTCGCAGTAAGAATAGGTACATGAAGAAGTCCTGATGGGAGTGGAGCTTAAATAATTTTAAAACATCAGCTAATTCAAATTACTCTCTTATCAGACATAAAGATCTGTTGTTCTTCAGTGAACTCTTGGCTCTTCTCGGTTTTCCATGTAAAGATACTATTTTATTGTTTGAAGAACTTCCAGATTAGCCCACGGATGCCTTAATTTTCAAGATGACTTTACATAATTCAGACATAAGGAGAGGAAAGATATGTGTATATATATGCGTGTGTGTATGTATATATATATGTCTGTTTATGTATATGTAAATCAATATGTGAGTTTCGATTGTGATATTGAGTGACAATTTATTTCCTTCCTTTAAAGAAGTTTCTTTACATTATATGCTGACACTTGGGAGTATTTGCCACAGGAAATCTGGCTTTAGGGGAGTGTCTCTACCAGCGGGGCCTTGGAACCACTACATACATCTCGCCTGGGTAGATAATTCAAGGGTTGTGCAGGAAGACAAAGAGGGTAGATGGTTTTTTCTTTGATGGGCGTAGGAATAACCGTTGTCACTGCACGCTGTTGGTGGTATGTGCGTCTGGGGGAACAGTTCAGTAACATTTTCAGTAGACAGAGAAACACTGCCCCTGCATGATAACATGAGGTGTGTACTGCAGTTGTTCATTAAAGACTGCTTGCTGATGGCAGAAGCATTTTCTGTGCGGAGAGATGCTTTTGTGAGTGTTATGTGTTGAAGCTCTTTTCATATGAAGTACAGGGAGGCATTATTCCAAAGCATAATTAGGCTGTATTTTTTAAAAGGAAAACATGATATAGGTGTGATCCTAAAAAACAGGGTGTGTTACAGGTTTACAGTCTGCTCTGTTATTTGAAGAAAATATTAAATATGTTCTGAGCCAAAAAAAATAGTCATATGGAAGTTCATTTAGAAATACGTAGTTTTATTGCAGCTAGGAATTGAATAGAACCTACTGATGAAATACGTTTACAGTTGTAGGTGTGTGATAAATAGATCAGTAATAATATATGGCAAAGAATTTGTAAAAGTGAATTAAAATCACCCAGCTGTAGCTCTTGAAAACAACTCCCTAATGTTACAACGCATTTCTGTAATACAGTTGCCTATCTAACATCTTCTGTCTGAATGCAGTTCACTAGTATGAAGAATTGCATCTTTCCTCCTGTCTGCTTTCTTCCTTTTAGCAGATTAACTATTCATGTACAAGATTTGTCCCTCTCCACTTAGCAATCATGAACAAAAGCATGCACATTCCCCCCACCCCCCCAGCTAGTAGCTCTTTGTAGATGGTTTTCCATTATTTCTGGTTGTGCGTTTTGCGCAGTCCTATAATTGGACTGGTCTTTCAACTTGCTGTGTATCGGCGCCATGCTGTACCATGCTTTATGAATACTACATTCTGCTTCCTTGTTGGTTTTCTTCTTCAGTTCTTCGGGGCAGTGTTCAGTGATGATCTCCACTGCTGTGATGAATTAATCATCGTTTTTGTATGTATGTTTCTTGTATATATGTTTCCTGAACCAGTAAGGACCAACTTTGAGTTTGCAACCCTAGTGGTAGAGTAACTGAAGATACTGCAAACACATGTTGCAGTGAACTCCTTGCAAAGCTGAATGTGCTCAAACTTTAAACATAAGCTATAGAATAGACATCACGGAAATTGTTTAGCAAATTGTTTTTCCAGCAACTGGTTATCTCACTTAATTGTAAACAACAGGTTTAGAAAATATTTCATTCTTTTCAATTAGCGCTACTTTTAAGCTATCATCTTGTATGCTAATTGCTCCCCACTTTCTTCAGTGTAATAATGGGTTTGTGAACGATGAGCTAAATACTCTTGTTTAGTGAAGCATGAAAGCTGAAAATAGTTTGGTGGATAATCCAGTAACTAATGTTAAATTCCCTAATTAGGAAAATATTTCTTTCTCTATTGTCAGCCACCACTGAAAGGCTTCTGGACTTACAATTCTGATGATGGAGTGCAACATCAACAAAGAGCTTGCTTGCCGTGTGACTGTGTATAGTGTCTGTTTTGGGATGAAGTCGGAGGGCCCCCATTATCTGATCAGATGGCTGTTTTTTCTTTTAACTGTGAAAAGCTACCATTTTGGTAAATCTGAAATTGCTGTCTTGCTTTTGTAAATATCTTTTCAGCATATGAAAACTAACTTTTGTTGAGGAGGCTGTGAAATGGTATAATGATTCATGTTTCTGGAACGAAGACCATAAAAAGGATGTAGGTTTTACTTGCTAATTTTTGTGTGTCTTGCCCCAGCCAAAGTGGTGTCCACAGCCAAAATACAGCATGTAGGCTTCCTGCCTGCTGGGTAGGTGAATTTTTCACCCAAGATTGAGATATTCAAGAGCCAGTTGTCTGTGTCAGTGTTGCACTTCAGAGTGTCACTGTATGATCGGACTGGATGGAGTCACTCCAGTCAGTGTCAGAGCTACACTTACTTTTACCAATCAGACCTGAGCTGTGTCATGGGAATTTAAATAGATCCAATAGGAGAGGTGACAGTTAAGTGTCTGTCCTCACTCCATATGGCTTGGAGCTTTAGGGTTGGGACATCCTAACAGTGATGATCTAAGAAGATGTATTGGGTGTGACTGAGCTGGAGTTAATTTTCACCACAGCAGCCCTCCCAGTGCTGTGCTTTGTATTGAGAGTTGGAAAGGTGCTGATAACCCACCTGAGTTATGGTTACTGCTGGGCAGTGCTCACACAACACCAAGGCTGTTTATCCAACATTCCCCCCACAGTAGGATGGGGCAGACAAGATCTTGGGAGGGGACACGACTGGGACAGCTGACCCAAACTGACCAAAGGGATATTCCATACCATGTGATGTCAGTTGAACTATAAAAGATAGAAAGAGGAGGAGGAGGGGGGAGCATCATCTTGTCCTCTGGAGCAACCCCTATGCATTTGGAGCCCAGCTTCGCAGAAGAGGGCCAGACATCGCCTGCTGATGGGAAGTAGAGAATAAATCTTTGTTTTCTTCAGTTTCCATGCGTGGCATTGCTTTGCTTCTTCATTAAACTGCTTTTGTCTTAGTCCACAAGTTTCATCTTATTTTTCTTCCCCTTGGTCCAGCTGACAGGAGGGGGGAAGTGATAGAGTGGCTCAGTGGGCACCTGGTGTCCAGACGAGGTCAAACCACCACAGAAGACAAGAACTTTGGACTTGTGTCCTTTGCGTTTTTGGATACATGGTAAACAAGGGAACTCTTGGGGAGCAATAATGTTTGTGTAGAGCTCTCCAGAAGGCTTTCATGGAAGACTACTATCTCATAAGACATGGAAAGATGTTTGTTATTTGGATCCAGTTATGGAGAAGACATAACAATGTAGAACACTGAAGTAAACATCTGTCTTCTTGTCCTCCAATGGAAGAAAATGGCCTTGATTCACTCTGAGTCAGTGGAGGCCCCAGACATATAGATGATAAGCTTCAGTGTTGATGTGTAATACTGCCTTCCAAGGTGCTGTATTAAAACAGAGGAAGAACTAATGAAGAACATTGTGAAAAGATGAATAGCTGTGGAAGCTGACCAATATTCAAAAAAAGCAAGACAGTCACTCAGATTTGTTTGGGTGACACCCCAGGTGGAGTGGGCAATAAAAGGACATGTAGTGCTAGTTGGTGAAGCTAAAGGAAGTAGGGTTTTGGCATTGGGTGTGTTGTCACAGTGAAAGATGGAAGCCAGTTGAAACTATGTTAATGGGCAGAATGGGAAGAACCAGGGGAGAGAGGAGTTAGGCAACGTTGGTTTATAATCAGATATGTTTAACATCAGTGAGCAGTAAAGAGAACTGTAAAAGTTTCCCCTTTTCATCATGCTCACTTTTCTGTATGTGTGCCTTCTTTCCTGTTTTGACAAGAGTACCTCCCTTGCCACTGCTTCATCTGCTGTGATTGACATCTTCTCTGTATTTCATCCCTCAAACAAAGAAGAGAAAGGAATGCTACTGACTTCGTCCTCATGTGTGTAGAGAGGCTGTGAGATCTGGCCACCCAGCTCTTCCCTGAATCATCTAAAAAAAAATAAATCTCTTTCTCGTACCTGCCTGGGTATCTGCAATATGTTGTGACACCGCTTCACAAAGGTGAAGTGTTAATGTTTGCCAAGTATGGAGTGCAAAATGTAATGGATCTACTGGGAAACTTTTGTAATAACAGAAGGAGTAATAAGTGTAGCTGATGAATTAAAACCAGCCAGATTCTGTTTCTGGTATTCCAAAAGGGAGATGAATTACCCTAGAAGAATGTATTGATTACTAATTCAGTTTAGGAACAGAATTTTTTTGCAATTAAACAATCTGCTTGTGGCATGAAATCAGGATATAGTGTTAAATTTTGCTAAGGCAAATGGCATATGTTCATGACTAGTACCAATCCTTCTGCTGCAAAGGCTGGTTATGAGAACACTGGATTTCTCTTTTTTTACCCCCCCAGTTCTTGAACTGCGTAACCAGTTGGACCTCTTTACGTGTGTTTTCTCCTTTGCTAGTTCCTGTGTGTTTTTATTTTCCATAGAGGAAATCTGCTGGTTGTTGTCATGACTCCCTCTACCTTTTCAACTTTTGCGTTCCTTTTGTTCTGCATTTTTTTTGTAATAGCTTTTACACCGAAGAAGTTCTCCCTGTGCTTGATACAGCTACTGTTAAATACACTAGGAAAGAAGCAGCCAAGTGGAAGGAACCTGTCTTTTGTTGATAGGTGTGTTTTGCAGAGCTTTGGCTGTTGAAATGGATTTTCTTTCTTAGGCTGCTATTCTGCAAACACTTAGTTTAAGCTTCCGCCCATGAAGAGATCCACACGTGTCAGATGAATAGCCATGTATGCTGTGGTGTATGTCATAAGCTCTGCAGGGCAGAGGTACTCATTTCACGCTTCCCATACGGTGCTAAGCATTCTCAGAAGTCATTCTGTAACTAGTTAGGCAATGGCAATAGAGTACTAGCCATTGGCTCCTTAAAATGATCCAGTTTTCCTTTTTTTAGGCAAGAGTTATTACCCATCTGTAATCACGTGAAGCAGGGAAAGTTGTTTGTTTTGTTTTTAAATGTCTCAAAATTACTGTATTTATGAAATTCAGCAGACTATCAGTATACAAGTATGCCTCACCAACTAAAAAATAATTGTTCAACTGTATTAAATTGTAATTTTTTGGGGGGACACGTTAGGTGTTGGGAAATACTTCTTTTGGAAAGAGAGTCTGTTAATGGAAAGCTACAAGTGAAATCTTGTTTTCTGAAAGCTCATGTTCCATATCTTTTGTTAGTTTTGATGTTTCTCTTTGCTCCCTGACTTAAACAAACATTCCCTTGTCCTTCACTGCAACTTTACTCTACCTCATCCATATGTTTTGCATTTTAGCTGAAAAAAAGATGTGACACCATCTGCTGCTGAATTAATTCTGTTTTCATCATCTCTTACTAAATCATCCGTAACTGATACTGCTTGGGGCAGAGTGAAATCTGTGATCTTGCTTTCTAGGAAATAAACTTCTCTTTCCACTAATCATGTGATGTAAACTCAAACTCATTCTTTAATGGAGGGGAAAGAAATCCTAGTCAGACATTTCCCTTGTTGTCACGTATTCCTTGCCAAAAGATGGGTATGTCTTGAAGAAGAAAAAGCAATGAGTGGTGTGCATGAGTGATCTGTTTATGCTTGTGGATGAATTATATTTTTAACTTGGTGTTTCCCAAAGTTTGTAAAAGACTTCAGAGTTTACTTTGCCTTGAAAATCCATCGAGTTAGTCACCAATTTCCATCTAATGTTGTTTTCTTTACTACTTATACTCTATGAAGAGTTAGGATTTTTATTGTTGGCCTAGTCATTCCTTTATTACTGAACTTAAGGCTTCTAATTTTCAGTTTTTCTGTGTGATTTCTGTAAATTCTTCTATAGTAGTTGAATGGCCTTTGTGCTTGGGATCTTCCTCCCTTTGCTTTCCCTTTATTTGCTTTTGACGTTTTATAGATCGCCCTTGCTGCCCACTCAGAGCTAGCTGCTGGAATTCTTGCTTTCATGTGCTGTTGCCTGATTACTGCTGGGGAAATAAAGCCATTTTAGGTGCATTTTTTTCCTGTTATAAGATTCAGCATCCTGTCATATCTGTGGCTGCTGGAGGAGAAATTTTTTTTGTTATGCTAATATTATTCCCATGTAAAATGGTTGGAAGAAGTTAAAAGTATCATTTAAACAAGAAAGTTTAATTAGAAACCAAACCAGATCTGAACAAGTCCAGCAAGAATAACTATATGAGCTGTGCCTTTTTCTTGTGTTTTCGTTCCCTTCTGAAAGTGTGTTGAATCTTCATTCATTTTCTTCCTGTCCTTCCTCCTTTATTGTAGCTCTCCATATTTATTTCCATTCTTCCCTGGTGAATCTTTTCTGGAATAAATATGTCTGCTCCAGTGTGAGTAAAGGGAGAAATGCAGCCTTATTTTTCGAACATGTTCTCTTGTTTGATGTGTTTCCCATAGCAACAAGATGCAAAGGGAAAGCGATGAAAGGATTTTATGGTCAGCATCACAGCGAGTTTGATGTGTAGAGAAGATCTGCTCAATATGTGTTTTAAATTGTCAAAAATGCTGATTCACAGCTAATGATTGATTAACATAAAATATTTCCTGGATAGACTCTGTATGGAAATAAGGAGTGAGGAGGGGGTGCCATCTGGTCCTCTCTTTTTGTTAGTATCCTCAACAGATTTGGTAAAGTTGGCCACTACTGGAATATTTTGTTTGGTTTGGGTTTGGTTTTTTTTGTTATTCCACTGACAAATGCTAGGCTTGTTGTTTGGGGCAATGCACCTTTTAAGCATCTTTAAGTCTTTCAGTCTACCTAATAAAAATAACTGTCATGTCCCCTGAGCCTGTTTACTGTGGAGTTTCAACACAAAGAACTGAGATCAGTAAAACCTTAGTAAAAGGTTATAATATTGTTCTACTATACACAGCAATTTATATGCATTCAAGTTGAATAGTGCATTTCCATTGTTGGATTTTAAAATGGATTAAAGGATTTGTTGTCTAGGTAATTTTTGGTGTCTTGCTGTTGTTATTTGCATTCATGCTGTTACAGGAACTCTGTATAGTTCAGTTGGTTACCAAATACCTCAATATTTGCAGGACACTTTAGATTTAATGTAATTTTTCGATACTCATTCTTAAATACTCCAGATTTCTTGAAATGCTTTCTCTTGAATACTATAATACTGTGTAATATATTTCCTCTAGAAATATATTGCAAGTAATGAAACAGTCTTGAATAATTCTAGGGTCACTTGCAAGCTTGCAGAGAAATGTCCCATGTACAGTATAATCTGTAGTAGTGTATAAAATATAGGAACTCAGATCAGCCACTTTCTTTGAAGCATTTGGTACTGTATTGCTTGTGAGACCGTGTCTTCTTGGAATGAAGTGATAGGAAGGTAGACTGACTTAGGTAAGATGTCTGTTTATATAACTTATTCAAATATTGAAAATTAAGAACTTGCATGTCTAATTAACTTTATTTTTCAAAGCTGCTAATTCTTAATATTCATTTTGTTGGACATTTATTGCCTTTAGCATGGAACCAATCAGGAGATGAGTCCTGAGACCTTTTGTGTCACTCTGAGTAGCTCATTATCCCAAGATCTTTAAGTTGCTAATCTTACGTTTAATGGTACTGATTACATCTATTTGCTGAGAGCAGCAGTACCTCTGTCTAAGTTTGTGCTTGGTTCTGTCCTGGGACAGAATCTCTGTCTTCACCCTTTTTTTTTTTTTTTTTAAATATTGTTTTCCTGCTTTTTCCTCCACATGTTCCACAGGCACTTTCTGTATTGTCATCTCGGAATTATATCATAAGCTCCTCAGGCCAAAGATGTTGTTTGAAAGCTATAGTAAGGACTTATGGTGTGATATAAATAATACATGATATAGTATCATGAGAAAAGCAATTACTACTGAAACACCTGAGTTAGTCATTACCTTATATGAAAACTGTTACAATTAAAAAAAAAAAATGTTTTGCTGCAGCATATATATGATCTTTTCTCCCTCCCCCTACCAGTTGCTTCTGTGTGAATAGAAAAAAAAAAAAAAAAAAATGCCTGTACCAGACACTTTGATCTGTAGGAAAGAGCTCACTTTTTTTTTTTTTAACTTGCTAAGCAAACCATACATTGCTTCAGTTGTCACTCTACATAAGTTGTCTAGGTAAGGTTTGCTTCACTCCCTGGTCTCAAATGCATTCCTTTTGAAGTCAGATCCTTAATTTGAAGTGCAAAAGAAATAAGAATAATGATTTTTAGACTCTGGCTCTGTAATATGATGCCTTTGAATTATTTTTTTTTTTTAAGAAGTCTTATCTATACACATTACTTTGCAGATGAGGCATGTTGATGCCATCTAAACATCTCCTATATTTTCTTTTTCTAGTTACAATTATGTCACATGTGTGAATAACTGATATATTTGGGAAAGGTTGATTTTGTTTTATCATCAAACTGTTTGAAACACATTAAAGACCAGAAAAATATTTTCATGTTGAGTTAAGGGGTGGGATTGAATATCTGAATATACATTTTTCTAGACATGATAGAAAAGAGAAGGATTCTACTTTAAATAGTGTTTGAAGAGGTAGCAGGTCAGAGAAAAGGCCACCTGTTCAATCTACATCACTTAGAGTGCAGCTTATGCTCCTGTCTAATCTAATCAGTCAGCCCATCACTCAGGAACAATAAAATTGCTGTTTTGATCTTCACTAGCAGAACTTTGAGTTCAGCAAAAGTGGAGTGGTGTTCAGTGAGCTTTAGATGTAAGATAGGTCTGAACTGGTATCGACAGGTAAACTATTTGACAGTTTAGTGTAGCTGTAGATATAGTTCATTATTGTTGTTAGCAAAACTTTTGAGGAGCAGATGGACTTTCAATTGTTCTCTAAATGTCAACAAGCAAAACCTTGGTAGGCCCCAAAGAGGAAGAAATGCTGTACAGCTGAGAGCTTCAGAAGAAAGTGCTTTGTTCTGTGCTTACAGCCCTAAAAGCATGGCTGGCCCATGCCAGGTCAGTGCTTCTGTTGATTTTTAACACTCGTGACTGCTCAGTGCTGAGATGTTTCTTTGGGAAAAGGGAACTTGCTTAAAATGGTGTTGACCTACATCTTGGATGATATTTTATGGAATATAAAGAGCTGGACTGGTCTCTGCTGCTACTGTAAGCCAGAATTCAAGTGATTATGACAAATGCATAAAAATTAAACAGGTAACAGAAGTTGTACTGTGTCAAAAGTAGAAAATTAGTGTATATAGAAACTGTAGTTTTTATGTAAGGTGTAAAGTAATCCATACCCTTTGTTCAGTACTGCTGATGTCTAGTGTTAGGTTTTGGGTGCTGCAGTTAAAGAAAAATGTGGATTGAGGGCAGTTGGAAAAAAAGAAAGGGAAATGACTGTCAGAGAATGTAACCAATTCCATGGTGTGAGATACAAGGAGTGAAGATGGCCAAGAGTCATGTCTTGAAATACCTAGAGTCAAATAAAAAGTAGAAGGGAATGAATTGTTCTTCATATTCAAGGTGAAGTGGCTAAATGGTAATAATACACTTAAATTACAGTAAGAAAAGTAAAAGATAGGAAGAAAATATTTTTATATTGTAAGGATGGATGTTCTGGAACAAACTGGACGTTTGTCTGGGGAGATGTGGAATTGCCCATATACGAGACTTTTAAAAACAGTTCAAACTAATAACTGCCAGGAATATTTTGGACATAGTTGATATTACCTTGGTCTAGAAAGGAAGAGTGGGTGAATAAACTCCATGACCTTTCCAACTGTTTTCCATGCCAACTGTCTGTAATTCTGTGAAGCTGCATGTCAAAGTGCCAGAGCTTGAATTAAGCCCAGTTGAATGATCCCATTCAGATGTCAGAATGTTTACAGGGGTGTGACAGTGTCCACATAAACAATAAAGCCTTACAGATTTTGAAGGGTAAGCTTAGACTTCTTCATGTTCGAAGGGACCTCCGGAGGTTATCTGATCCACTCAAAGCAGGGTCAGAACTAAATTCAGGTGAGGTTACTCGAGATTCCATCAAGTGAAGTCTTGGAAAAACCTCTGAAGATGGAGATTTCGCTGTCTTCCTGGGCAACCAATACTTGGCATAAGGAAAAAGTTTTGCCCATTGGGACAGTCAAGTTAGGAAGTCTCTTGCTTTGGTTTATGATCACTGCCTCTTGTCTCCCTGATGTGAATCTCGATAAGGAGCTTGGGTCTGTCATCTTGGTAATCTTCTCTTCTGTACTCTAAGAGGCAATGCCTAAAACCCAGGAAGATACTGAAGAGCTCTGTGCCTGTGATCTGTTGGACAGGGTGAGATATGGGGGACAGCTTCAGCAAAGGGGATGCATTCTCTTCTCCAGATGAGTTTTGGATAGGATAACGAATTCTCGGGGAACTGACTGTTGTGTAGTGGTGCTGGTGATATGGCTGCTATTAGGAGGTAGTGCATTGTAAGCATACACAGCATGGAGTACTGGAGGCTTTTGTTTGCATGTTTTCTATATTCTTTCTGTTCTAAAGTTTATTCCTTCCCCTCATCTAACTCTCTCCTAACCTGTCTTGAAGACTGTTTCATGGTAGATGCACTATTGCTGCTGTGAAGGCATTTGGAGCGTACTTCGGTTATGGTTAACAGTCTGTGTTCCTCTTCTCCCAGAAAGAATATGTGCTGGTCACCTTCTGCCTGCATTTCCTCCGCCCCAGTTTAAGCTCACTTACTCTTTTGGCCAAGCTGACTAATGAGAATAATTAACCTCCATCACTGTTTAACATTTCCTTGCTTTTCAGATGTTCATGCTTTCTTCAGCCATGCCTTAGAATAATGATGTCTGTGTGTCTGTCCCTCACTATGACAGTTCATGTTTCATTCTTTCAGTTCTTCTGGCTTATTCAAACAGTATCTCCTGTAAGTCAGAAAGAAATGAGTACAATAGTCAGTGGTTTGTCACATGAAGCATGTGATGATCTTGTGAATACAACCCAAAGCATCAGTTACTTATCTTGGAACTGTTTCTTATGACTCTGTGGAAAATTTAATTATTTGTGCATTATCAGTTTTTGTCTTGTCTACGAAGAATGGATTTTAAATCAAATTTAATTTCTTTGGGATTGCATGTTCATACAGTTTGTGTGGAGCATAGGGCAAAGTTAACATTCAGCTTGGTTTGCATTGCTGGCTGTCTGCCTACTATCTAGGAGTTTTCTGATTGAAGTTCAATCTGTTTAAAACAAAGGAATGTGTTAGTAGACCAAGGAAAGAGCTTCAAAGCTCATGATATCTGCATCTCTGGAAGATACATGCTTTTGATTTCTCAGATTGCAGCTAGGGAATGGCTACTGACTTCCAGCTTTTATCTGCTGTGTCAAGGAAATCTGACTAGTTCTAGTCTAGCTGGATGACTGCCTTTTTTTTTTTTTTTTTTTGTGTACTCTGTCATTTATGAATGCATTTTCCATTGTAAGTTTAAACTTCTTTTGTGCAAGGCTGTATGTTGAACCAAGGAATATACAGTGGGGCAGAACACCTGTGCTGTGCTGCACTGTTTCAGTCAAAATTGCTCTCCTCGTTTACTGTCTCCTTGCTATAGAGGGGAATGGTCACTTCAGCACAGCAACGTGAGTGAGAGGTCCTCTCCTTTGCTAAGAAGTTACATGAATTGGCACTGTGCTAATTTTTCCATTCTGATCATAAAGAATAAGTTGTAGGATTCTGACTGTTAACCCACTTTCTGTTCAAAATAGCAATGGTGCTACAATGTGAATATAGTGTATTACTGCACTAAATGTTTTAGTGATAGTAACTGAATTTCAAGTACTAAATTTTTAAACTTGTTTCATGTGAGTCCCTTTTGCTGATTTCTGTAGGGTGTAGGGTGTTTGATTTGTCCTTGTCAGCTAATAATGCATTGGCCATTTAGTTGTCTTGCATTTCTGCAAGACCTGCCACTAGCTTCGTAATGTCAGATCCTTCAGAATGACTCTGGGGGTGGCATTCAGATACTCAAACCCAATCAGTTTAAGGCATGATTTGAAGTTTTGTAACCCAGGGTTTCAGGTATGAATGTGTTCAGCACATTGCAAGACCTTTTCCCTCCGAGCCAGAGCGAAAGTCTTTATTTTCAAATGCAGTATATAAATTGGATTATTGAGGCTTATTTTGCTTACATGTTTGTCTTTTGAGACTTAAAGTTCCATTTCTGGATGCTAAAAGTAGATGTGGGAAACACCAGAAGGAAAACTTGAGGCTAAAACAAAGACGTGCATATATTAATATGTGAGCACTAGTGTTGGCTTGTATAAAGTGATACTGGGAGGGGAATTTACAAGGTACTGTTGGAAGAAATGACTGAAAGATTTTTTTTTTTTCCTTGTGTGATTAAGGGGTCTCTGCTGCAGCCATTACCAGTGCTGGAAATTCTCTGGATATACTACTACCTGTTAGGGTGGGAGATGCCATATACCCTATGTACAGCAGTGTCCCCACTTCCATGTGCCAGTGTGAGTGTGTGATTAGGGAACACTTGCCATCTTACTTCTAAAGTTGAAAATAACGAAATAATTGGTGTGACTTGTTTTTAGGCTGCTTTCTTCAGTACAGGGCTACGCTAAAGTCTTGGACATCTGCTGGTGTTTATAGGATCAGCACTGGTGTTGGAATATCAATGACACCATCTTCTGAGTGGGTTTTTTCAGTATTTAATGTACTGGGGAGACTTCTGTTGCTTCTTGATCTAGATACAATTTGAGCACAAAGGTAGGGGATATCTTCAGTTACTTTGGAAATAGCTGAAAAGTTTTGCTCCCAAAGGAAATAGGCTTTCAAAGCTCTTCCCCCACAGCTAGGTAGGAATGATAAGAGGGTGCAGAGCCAGGGACTTAGTTTCATTGCAAAGTGTGAAAGATTCAGAGGCAGCCTTTCTTCTAACCCACAAATCTTTCTGGTTACCATTATTATGTGCCGCTACATACTGGACTTGTTCGGTTCAGTGTGCTTGTGGTTGATGCAAAAGTCACAGGAGAGCTACAGATTACACAAGGACCTCTATTATGTTGGGTGTAGGGTTTGCTTTTTAGAAAGGAAAACCAATTTATTTTTTTTTTTTGTCAGATTTTCCTCACTTGTTTGAGTCCTGGTCTAGATTCTAGTGAATTTATTTATTTATCTTTTAAATTTAGCTAGAGTGAGGTGACAAAGGATTTCAAATATCAGATTTTGTTGTTTTTAAAGAAGCCATGGTGCCAGCAAGAATTGCTAGAGATACTGAGGCTGGCAGTTCCTGCTGTGACAGCAAGATTTAGGTTGAGTGTCACTGCTGTACTATTTTCCAGCTAGTGAGTCTTTGTGTTGCTCCATTTTTTTGCTGTCTTTGCAAGACCCCTCTGCCAACACTGCTGCTTGTGGATTAGAGATCAGCAACCTAAATGTGCTGCTTTGCAATGGCTGCCTGGGAACACAAGGCTGAAGTCTTGTTACTCTGAACTGAAGACTGTTTGTGATACCTCCAGATTACAAAGATGATGGGTAATATAGCAAAGACACAAGAGATTGTCTATGGTTTTGATCCATACTGACACTGATAAGATTATCCGACATACTGTGTAACACCAGTCAGCTGGATTTGATTGAGAATCCAATTATGTGTCTAGTTAAAAACATGGTTGTATGTGAAGTGCAACCAGTCCTGACCTCAAATTTCAAGCGGCAGGGAAATCCTTTCCTTTCATTAGTTCCAGGTAATCCCACTCACTGTCCTGAATCTGTCGCTCGCTTAAGACTTTCAATTTGTCTTGTTCCCATTCTTCAGCCACTGGTTCTTAATTTGGTGGTCTAGAAGTAGTTAACTCTGGTAATGATAGTTGAGAAATAAGCTAGTTGTAGTTCCCCGTGTGCCTTGCTAATTATTCATGTGATGAGGTTTATATAAGGTCTGCATTGCAGTTGTACTACATTTGATGACAGTTCTGTATTTCTGTGTAAACAAAAGTCAAGTGATAAGGCGTGGGTAAGCAAAGTCTATAGTTAAAACCAGGGAGAAACCAAACTTTTCTGGGCGGATCTTAAGGTGATACTGTTTAACTGTAGTGTTTCTTTCAAAAAAACGCCCCCAAACAAACATAACCCCCAAACCAACCAACCAAAACAAAACCAATCTGATAGAGTTTTTGCTTGAAAAAACAACAACAAAAAACCACCACCGGCAAAAAGGCAAAACAAACAAAAAGAAACAAAAAAAACCCCAAACAAACAAAAAACCACCCCAAACAACTGAAAGAGCCTTCATTGCTATCATTCAGTGGTGCTTCAGTCATTGCTTCGGATTCAGTGGTGCAATCAGTTAACAATTAAGATTTTGTGTAGCATGAGTTAGCAAAAATATTAAAATTTAAAACAGCACAGAGGCTTTTCTCTTTAGCTTTTACACCAAAATTGTAAAAGCAGATCATCACGGAACAATTATAAGTACTTCTTTTTGAGAAAACTGGAAGTTTCAGAAAAAAATAACTGGTATTGATCTACTAATACTTCTGGGTAATCTGTGTAGAACACCAGTTAGCTTAAGAAGTTTTGTATAAATATTCAGCTTTTCTTTCTAAATATCTGTTACCTTAGTACATGCTGGAATAAAAACCCTTCTACCTCTTCTCCTTGTTCCCTATTTGTGTATTTTAAGTGGAAACAAGGTTGGCCAAAACACTAGAGCTTTATTATTTCTGTATGAACTTCTGCTCCACCCCCCCCCTTTTTTTTTTTTCCCCTCCTCTTCTCTCTCTCTTTTTTTTCCCCTCCTCTTCTCTCTCTATCTTTTTTTTTTTTCTTCTCTCTTTTTTTCCTCTTTTTCAATGTTATGGTGAAAACAGTGGTAGTATGTGACTGAAGCAGAGTGCAGCAATGGAGTGAAAGTTGTGTGTGTATAGGTGTGGGAGGCAGCTGCTTAATTCATAGTGGTTGGTGATGCAGAGTTTGTAGCTTGTATTGACATCCAGTCTTTGGACTTCTTGATGCGGAAACAGTCTGAAACAGCTTTAAAGTTATGGATTAATATGGGGTTATATCTGTCTGTAGCTTTTACTAACTATATGAACCTTTATGAAAGCTTTATGTAAGCCTTAGTGTAAGACTCCCCCCGTCCTTTAGGCACTACCAGTTTGCCATTAGCCTTACCACATTATTTTGTGTGACCTCAGTAGTTTTCAATTTCTCAGCAAAGTTTCTTTTTAGGTATTGATCCTGGTAAAACTTGTGTGCACCTCCCTTCATGCGCTGTCCTGTTAGGTCTTACTTAAGCCAAAGGAACTCTTATCTTGTTTGATGTTAAGAGCTCAGAGGAATGAGATATTTGCTCATGTTTTGTGTCAGGGACTGTAGCCATCTCAACTGGTTTGACTTTAGTCCTGATAATTTAAGCTTACAGTAACTATTTACTTTCTAAGGCAATTAGAAACTATTTATTTTATGTAAGAACACTTGTTTTGAAAGCATCTGTGCTACCTCCAGTGCATGAGGGACTATAAACTCTTATATGGACAAACAAGTGATTTACATTGATGATTTCTGAGAGCAGCTGGGAAATGCCCGATTTAGAAGTATTATGTGCCAAGAAGAGCTGATTTAATTCAGTCAAGACAAAGAAGTGGGTTTTGACCTTGGGGCAGCTTGTCAGGTTGGACTTTTCTCTCTGTCCCCAAGGAGCTGCAGCGGAGCGTTGAGCGGACAGAAATGATCCCAGGATCAGGTGTTGGTGTTTTGTGTGTGCTGGAGCTGAGGGAGGCTGGCAGAGCAGTGCCCGGCCTGGCAGCAGCTGTGCACTCCACAGGAGGATTGTTCCAGAATTGGAGGCAGAGCTTCCTATGCCTGCAACGTCAAATTGAGAGAACTGCTTTTAATTTGTGTGAATTACCTTGATATGGGATTTATGTATTTTATTTATTTATTTATTTTTAAAAAGTAACTTTGCACTAACAGATTTTAGAGTTCTGGTTGGGTTTGTAATCTAATCAGGGAACCTGAGCCCTAATGAAAAATTAAGCCCACAGCTAGAATGTGAGGCAGAAAGTACTCAGCCTTCCTGTTACGTCAATGTAGATATTAGTTGTTTAAAGCAGATACAAGTAGCGAGGAAGTAGCTAGTGCTTTCCAGCTTTTGTTCACCCTGTGGAAGTCATGAGTTACCTGTGTAGCTGACTTGTGAACCTGTCAGTTTACAGTGTGGTCTTGCACTTATTTCATGGCTGTGCTCTGTCCCAGAGCCAAAATTTTACTGGAATGGTGTTACCAGTATTATTGTTACCAGTATTATTTTTATTAGTGGTAGTTTCAAATTGTAGGCTTGCTAATGTGGCAAGGTCTATATGCTAGTACCAATTAAACCAGGTGAATGATTGTTTTTTCCACAATGATTTGCACACTAAATTTGCTCAGCCTAGCCAAGCAGGACTTTCTACCAGCCTGGAGTTGGAAGCTCAACGGTTAGAAAATCAGGCAGCCTTTTCTATTTTCTATGTTATCAAAAGTAAAGAATATGAAATTAGCCCATACTTTCCTGATAAGGTAGTAGGGCATGCTCTTTCACTTTGTTAGGTTCAAGTCTCTATTGGTATGTTGGATATCATAGTTAATGAGTTCCTCCAACCTCAAGACAGGTGCATTCCTTTGAGTAAAAAAATCAAGTAGAGGAGGCAGGAGACCAGTATGGATGAGCGAGGAGCTGCTGGAAAAAACTCGTGTGGAAGAAAAGTTCACAGTTTGTAGAAAAAGGGACTGGTCACTTGAGAGAATTATAGGAATGCTTTCAGGATATGTACAGATGCAACAAGGAAGGCCAAGGCCCTCTTGGAACTGACTCTGACAAAGGAAGAGAACAAGGGCTTCTTCAAATACATCAGTGGTAAAAGGAAGACTAGGGAAAATGTGGAACCCCTGCTGAATGAGATGGGAGCACTGGTAGCAGAAGACTCAGAGAAGGTGGAGTTACACATAAGAAGATGGGTTGAGAACTAGATAAACATCAGAGCTCAGAGAGCTGTCATCAGTGGCACAGAGTCAAGTTGGCCACCTGTAGCTAGCAGTGTTCCCCAGGGGTCAGTACTGGATCCAGTCTTATTCAGCATCTTCATCAAAGACCTGAATGAAGGGATAGAGTGTACCCTCAGCAAGTTTGCTGACAGTATGAAACTGGGAGGAGTGGCTGATACACCAGAAGGCTGTGCTGCCATTCAGTGAGATCTGGACAGGCTGGAAAGCTGGGCAGAGGGTAACCTAATGGAGTTCAACAAGGGCACGTGTAGAGTCCTGCACCTGGGGAGGAATAACACCATACACCAGTACAAGTTAGGGTTTGAGCTGGTGGAAGGCATATCCATGGAGAAGGACTCTAGAATCCTGGTGGCCAATAAGTTATCCATGGGACAGCAATGTGCCCTTGTGGCCAAGGAGGCCAATGGTCTCCTGGGGTGCGTAAAGAAAAGTGTGTCAAGCATGTCGAGGGAGATTCTCCTTCCCCTCTACTCTGCCCTAGTGAGACCTCACCTGGAGTATTGTGTCCAGTTCTGGTCTCACCAGTTCAAGAGGGACAGGGAAATACTAAAGAGAGTCCAGCAGAGAGCTATGAGGATGATGGACTGGAACATCTCTTTTATGAGGAAAGCCTGAGAGCCCTGGGACTGTTTAGCCTGGAGAAGACTGAAAGGGGATCTTATGAATGTTTACAAATATCTGAAGGGTGGGTGTCAAGTAGAAGGGGCCAGTCTCTTTTCAGTGGTGTCCTGTGACAGGACAAGGGGCAATGGTCACAAACTGGAACACAGGAAGTTCCACCTCAACATGAGGAAAACATTTACTGTGAGAGTGACAGAGCCCTGGAACTGGCTGCTCAGAGAGGCTGTGGAGTCTCCTTCTCTGGATACTTTCAAAACCCAGCTGCATCTGTTCCTGTGTGGCCTGCCCTGGGTGATCCTGCTCTGGCAGGGGGGTTGGACTTGATGATCTCTGGAGGCCCTTTCCAACCTGTGAGATCCCGTGTGTGTGTGAGAGGTGATTCTGATAGTTTTAACTGTTAATTGAGTACTAGTGGAAGCAATATTGAAGCATCACATCTTTAACCTCAGTCAGTCGATAAGCACTGGTTGGTCAGTTTTTAAATATTTTGTTCAGCTTAAGCCATTTTCTAATGTTTCTCCATCTTTACTTCAATGTTCTTTGCTGCTGGCAGTGGGGAAATGTAATACCCTACACAATGTGGAAGCAGCCATAGTGACTGCAGCTTTTTGCCTGATGTATTTATCTTTACCCAAGTCAAACAAAGAAGTTCAAATATTCCAATTATTCATATATTTAGTAAAATACGAAAATATTTAAAAGATGTTTCTGGTTTATTAGCCAGCAAGTTACTTTCTATGCAGTATCCACATTAAGACACAGATCTTTGTTTTAATCAAATTCCCAATTTTCTGCCAGCACTGTTTTATTAAAGAATCTTTTGACTGTGCTGGTTTCTTGCTGTTTTTTCAGGGTAATGCATCTGGGTGTGTGCTACAATGTGGGGTGGGTTTTTTTTGTGGTTGTGTTTTTGTTTTGCTTTTTTGTTGTTTTCTGGTTTGTCTTTGGTTTGGTTTTGTTCTGTGAGAACTGAAGGTTTATAAATGAAGAGTTGTGTGTGAGAAGCTCCTACCCTGCACTCATGTAGTCCCAGGTGTATATTGTCTTCTAAGTCCTTCTGTGTTACTTCCCTCAGACTGGGGAGAAGGCTGAGGATGTGGAGTGGTAGCATCTTGGCCCTCGATGCAGATGTTGCTGCAGTGGAGAGCTCTCTCCCTGGTAGCCTTGGGGTGTGGATCTGTGTGTGGAAATTGGCTTTTCTGTGAAGTTCCATAGGATTTATTTTTTTTTTTTTGCACAGAAAATATTGAGCAAGACTTAACAGCAGTACCAACTGCAAACTTTTTTTCCCTGGTCAGCTGTGACCAGTCCCTTTCTTTTAACTTCTTATTTAAGCTTCAGTTATTTCAAATTTTGATTGGTATTTTAATATAAATGCTAAATATTCTCTCATGAACCCAAACGCTTTGTTCTTTTTTTGTTTGTTTGTTTTTCCCGTCCTCTCTCCACCACATCTGAAAATCAGCCTGTAGTTAACAGAACAAAAGATTATGGCCTGTATTTAATCTAAGGTTTTCACCTGATTTGAAAATCTGTACCAGGAGGGTTACAAACATCCCAATTGTTGGGAAAGGTTTTGGAATGGAGAAAAGGGTGGGGGGAGTTTGGGGACTGTCAGTTTATATTTGCCTGAAATGCTTGCTTGCAGCAAAAGAACATCCAACATCATACTAAGCAATCAAATTGGAGCATGACTCAGTGTGGAAAAATGCTACCTACTGAAGTTCTAGCATAGTTTCCTGAATTGCCCTGACTTATAAACTAACATTTTAGAGGCTTTCTTTCAAAGTATCATCTGAAGCCAACAAAGAGCAGTGAGGTGGTCAAGCCTTGGCAGAGCAGCTGGATACAGTGTCTCTGCGTAGGAACAGATGGGTGGAAGAATTAATATCTCATTTTTGTTGTCGTTGCTAATTATGTGTTCACAGCCTTGCAAATAGGCTGAATAGACATGAAGGAAAGATTTAAAATTGGGAATTGACATTTAGACATATAAAAATGTCTAGCTGAACCAGAAGGACTGTAGAAAGTAGATAATACTGTTCCTTTCTGTTTTGCAAGTTTTAAACCAGATAGTACTAAATAAAGCAAGTGGGTGATTTTTCCCTTACAGAGTTAGGATTTACCAGCTCGGAACTTTCAGTCACTGCTTGAACAGTCTACCTTCTGTTTTGAAACAGAGCAACTTCTGTTCATTTGAAACAGTCAACAATAAATATGAAGAAACTTTCTGCAGTTTGCTTTGGAACTTGGTGGATTGGGTGTTATGGATACAAGGCACTTTTTTTTTTTTTTTTTTTTTAACAAGGAGTGGCAGGAAGGTCATACAGTGGTTTTTGTTCCAAGAATGTTGCACTGAAAAGTAAGAGTAAAGGCACTATTTGGAGCAGATTATTGAAACACTGTTTTTATCTGTCTTGTCCCATTGTGTCTGGCTATTATTTTAGTAGCGTTAGCTAAGCAGTCATTTCGGTAATGGTTAATGACAACTCATAATTTTCTTCTAACTGACCTGATCCACCCTTTCTTTAATTGTATTATTTAACTGTATTTATCTTGAAGTGGCTTGTAGCTTTAGCTATAAGTATGTCAGTAACTTTGTTGTGAATTAAATGTAGGTGGTGAAATGTAATTCTTGGACCTGTGGCTCGTAAGTGTAAAGCAACCAACTGCCCTAGACTTGAGAATATACAGCTAGGAAGATAAATTTTTCTGTATAGAGGTGAAAGGAATGAAAACACTTTTCAGCGTTATCGTAGGCTTGGCTTGAATGTATAGTGATTTCTGGAGTATAGCTCAGAGGGTTGGGAGAGCAAGTGTCTGTGTGGGTGTTTGTGAAAAGGGAAATCTGGGTCAAGGAGAAAATAATTAAGTCTTTGCTGCAGACATAGAAAACCCTTTTAACTTTGTTTGAAAATAATACAGTACCTATTTTGAAAAATTATGCTATTTGGAAGAACTAGTGGACTTCTAGAATAGACATGCATTTAACTGCTGTGAGGAAGAAGTTGGATGAAGCCTCATGTTGGCATGACTGACAGTTGTTTAGTCGCATGGATAATCTTGCATTACATCATTTTGTTTTGTCTCGTATTAAAAAAATTTACTTTCCTGTAGTGAATAAATACTGTTTTGTTTACTTATTTCTGAATATACTTGTGGCACTTATCCTTGATTTCCTTAAAGGTGCTGGTAACTTGCAATGTGAGGACATTCCTGAATGTATGTACTTATTCTTAAAATATTTCACTTAATTGTATGAAATAATTTTCTTCTATTCCTTTGACTTTACAGGTAAAAAAGAGGGTTTTTTTATTTTCTTTTTTTTAGTGGTGTGTAGAAGTAGTGTCACTGCTCTGCAAGTAGGAGTGTTTAGCTTTCGAAGCAGTAACCCACTATCCATTCTGTGTCTTAAATACTGTGTAGGCATTATCACAGTGTGGAAGGAACTCATGCTGTGGGCAATGTTTTGGTTTTTTTTTTAAACCAGCTGTCTCACAAAACTGTAGAGTTTTTAGTAACGTTTGACTCTGGTAATTATACAGTAGTTACAAGTGCACTTTATAAAGAGTTGACGCCGTACACATTTATGTTTTGAGTGGTGTCCTTTCTACAGGCTTGGAGTGTTTGGGGTGGGTTAGGCTGATTGAGTCCTGGATTACAAGAGGTACTGAAATGACCCCCAGATTGCTGAACTCTGAACGTGACTGAGTTCAGGTTTGCAGCTACTCAGACTGGGGGTTTGTGTGGTGGTGGTGGTGGGTTTTGATTGGTTTATTTGTTGTTTTTTTTGGTTAGCTGGTTGTGTGTGGGGGGTTTGTTTGTTTGTTTTTCTTTGGTTTTGTGTTTGTTTTGGTTTGGTTTTTAATTCCCCTTTTTCCTCTTATATCTAAATAGATGTTACTCTGTAGCTTGGTAAAGCAGCAGTGACTACAGTATTGTGGGGATTGGATTATATTCACCACATTAGTTTTGACAGTACTGTTTTATCCCAGCTGAATTCTTGCTCTCTAAAATTTCTGGAAGCGGAGTGTCTCTAGGATACTGGCAGCACTTGTTATCATGACTCATTACTAGGCTGCTGGGCTGTGCACTGTTCAACAAGCTTTCTTCAAACTCTCCTTTGATTAAGTTTTTTTTCATCTTAAATTACATATAATGACATTTCTTTAGGAGATTTAATCTCTGTTAAGCATTCAGTCATATCACAGCAAGATACTACAGAAGGTGTATTCCTTTTCCTGATACCACCCTAATTACATAATTAATACCAGGCTCTGGTAAGCTTTACCAGTGGCATGACTCATCTGCTCTTTACAGCTATGCTCTCCAGAGCAGGAATTATGAGAGCTGCTAGTTTATGGATTAAACTTTGGAGGGTACAAAAAAACCCCAAACCAAAACAAACAGCAAAAGTTGCAAAAGATGTACGGGTTGCTTTGCTCTTTCTTTTGTATATAGAATTTCTGTCTTGATGGATCCTTATTCATCAAGAAAGATACACTTGTTTGCCTAACTGGCCTCTTTGTTATCTGTAGGTGTGGTAGTCCTAGGCACTGGTCTGGGGATATGCCAAAATACCTTGCTTTCCTCCTTACTTTTGAATTTGTGACCTTTATTTTCTTTAAGCATTGTGACTCTCAGGTGCTATTACCATAAATTTTTCATAGTAGTAATCTTCACTGGTCTTCAGTGTAGTCAGCGCTAGTGATTGATGTGAAACACCACGATGAAATGAAGATGGTGCTTCATACTTCTTTCTATGCATGAGCTTATCAGTCATAAAAGCTAAAATACGTTTTTCAATGGAAATCTTAAACCTACAAGAAACAAGTGCACTGATGTGAAAGAGACAGATTTTAATGTGCGTTTAAGGTTATCCTTGTCTCCTTGATTTAGTTATTGGATATTTGGCTTGGTACTTAAATATATTCAGAGCACAGCCATGAAACTACAGGCTTCTAGCTGGCAGAGCCCTCTGGGAAGCAGCAGTTTTGGTAACATGGTGCAGTTATCCAAAACCAGGGTCACAGGTGATTCATCTTCCTTGTAGTAAATTTTTGTTTGTATACTGCCCTTGTTCTGGCATTTCCTACATTGGCTCTGAAGCATTTCTTTGATTTCTGACAGGCCTTTTAGAGATACTAGGTTTCCCAGACCACTTGGGGATTGGACCTGCCCTTTGTGCCTGAACCAGGTATTTGGAATGTCTTTGCTGTTCTGCTGCCTGTGGGGTGATGTCCAAAAGTGCAGTGTAACCAGACTAACAAGCTGCAAGTGTATGTAGAGTTTTCTAAAAGGCTAGAGGCTACTGATTAAAATAAAGACTGAAATGAGCTAGCACCTTCTGGAGGTCCTTTTTGCTCCATTTTAATAAGGTGAAAAAGACTCCCAGGGATTATTTTTCAGGTTAATCCTTACAGGACTAGTAGCCTGTGAGTAACTTGAATGTCTCAGGGTATGTTCACATACTTGGTACAACATGGTATCTAGACCTTGAGCTAATGCCAGCCATGCTGGTAGTACAGCTGAGTGCTGTGTTCCACCTGATGTGACAGCAGAGATACTTACGTACATGTCTTACTCTCTAAAAATACTTGTTCATTCTCCCTAATGATGAGAGGCAGCCTCTCCAGGCTAGTGAGCTACATGGAGATCAGGTGCTTGTAATCTCTTTAGCACTGGGGTATGTTTGACCCATCATTACTGTGACCAAAGTCTCTATTCTGTGACTTCATTGCAAAACACAGGTGTGCCTGCATTCCTGTGTGATATGAAATTGTTTGAACTTTAGTTTTAGGAAGGCCTAACTCCTTGTTTCATTTATTGATAATAAACCATAAATACTTCAGGTCTTAAGTCATAAATTGAACTTTACTGCACTTGCTTAATCTCATTTTCTTTAAGAAAATAAGTTATGTGTTATGACTTCTTTTCCAGCTTTCTGAAAGTGGTGAGACATATAACACTAAATGTTCAGAAAGAAAACAAAGCAAGTGGCCCAACAGAACAACTTTAAAATATCTGTTTGCCTTAGAGGTGTCTTTTCCAATATCAGTTTAATTCTAATCAAATTGCGCTTGGATTTGGAGCCGTTCCAGTTCTGTGCTTGGCAGGCACGTGGAAGCTTATGGTAGTGCTGCTTTTCCACCGCAGCTGACCTTGTCTTGAACTAGAAACAATCAAGGTCTGTACAAATCCTGCAACACAGTGCTCCCTTCTCTCTCTCAAAAGTCAAATTGTTCTCAAACTGTGGATTTCCTCACTCCCTAGAGAGTAAAGTAGTCCACGAGAAATCACAAGAAGGAGGTTTGGATGAAAGCGTTCATTCATGTCATAAGGAAAGATGTTGGAGGTCTACTAGATCTACTGGAGGGTCCTTTAGCCCTTTTCTGGGAGGTGAGGATGGGGAAGGAGCACATGGGGCAATAGGAGGTCTGTGAGGGCAGGCGTGGGCCTATTTTCTTTCCTTGGCAAAAGCACGGAACTGTGCCTGTCAGCCTGCGGATGCCATCTGTGTTGCACAGCCTGCTCGGCTGTTACAGAATTGCACAAGAATGAATCTGAAATCCTCCTGCTGAACAGTTTTCTGGCTCGCCTTAGCAGCTGCCCAAAGATGCAGCCATTGTGCGGTGCTTTGGGAACCAAATGACAGCAGCAGCCTGACTGCCTCAGCCTGGCACGGCCAGCGTCATCCCCAGCATAAATAGTTAATGGGTAGATGAGCTGATCAGATGCAAGCTGCTGGACAGGGTAATTATGTTATGAAATTAAATTTGTGTTTTACGATAGCTGAAGAGGTAGAGAGTGTAACGGAGGAGAACTGGACAAATCCAGTTACAGCGGTGCTGTGTTTCCTCAACTTAATTCCAGTTTTCCATTTGCTGCCTTCTTGTTATGTGCGAACTGGAAGTGACAGTCTGCAGCACTGAAACAAAGTATTCTGCACGTGTGGTTTTGAATAGGATTTTTTTTCATTTTCAGTAAGATACGTTAACTGTTGAAAATGTAATACCTCAGAGCCTATTTGGTAATTTGGTGGCTGATTTTGCTGGATGCTTTAAGCTAAGGGCTTAATGGTCATGTGTTACGGTTATGCATGGATCGAAGTGATGCTGATACCTTCTTATCAGTATCTTAATAGGACTTTAGAGTACAATCTGGACCACAGATCCTGCTCTATGCTTCTGCCACAGTCCTTAATACAATTTTATGTCCCAGAGCTATCCAGGAAGCTTTATTCTCTGGTATTGCCAGACTTGCATCGAGATATCTACTTGATGTGCCTGAAAGTTTCCTGGTGTCAAAGCAAGCATTGGTAGGTGTGTAGACTGTCTGCCTCACTTGTGCTTGCACGGGGAGCTGGTGTAAGTTCAGGCTGAGTAACACCTGGACTCTGCCTGACTCCTGTGGGCTCTGGGCATACACAGCACTTGCTGGCAGTGCTGAGCTCAGTCTAGACCATGGCAGCCTTGACAACTTTAGAGAAACATTGATGGGAGCAGTGCCCAAAACTTACGTAAGAGTGATTGAGTTACAGTCACAGCAAGCTAGTGCTCATTGCCCTGGCTGGGTGGCTGGTGTGTGCTTGTGCTTCTTGCAGGAGGAGCAGGCTCACAGGGTGAGAGCTGACCCGTGGGGGGGGAGGGAAAGATTGGCAGTGTGCTGGGTGGCCAATTGCCACAGCTTGGCTGCTGAGCAGTGTCTCATGTATTTACTGACTTGCATATCTGTAATTGCATGTCCCATTTGCATCTTAATATGTGTTCCATGTATAATACCAGTGATCGATATCATTAATACAAAATTGGCCATTAATTGATACTACTGAATACTAATGATTAAGGCATCCAGAAACTGAGTTAGCCTTTCTGCAGAAGTGGCATTGTTACAGAGGTACCCTTGGATTTGTCTTGCACTTTGCTTTTATTTATAAAGATAACTTTTATTCCATTGTTCATTCAATTGTTAAGTACTTTATGAAGGTTTGGGGGTTTTCTTGCCATTGTAGGCACTTGAAACAAATGGATTCCACCCTGAAGGCTGTCAAGGGCTACTGATAGTACCGTATATTTATGGCTTGTTCAGAGACAGCTGCCCAGCTGGCACTTAAAAAGAAAAGCAGAAGACAACTGACCTGTACTTTACCTGTAGTTTGCCTGACGGTGTAGGGGGTTATTTTGATGTGATTATAGCCTTGGGAAAGAGTGCCATGTGGCACTCTGTAGGCACTAGATTTCGGTTTTATTTCTACTTTGTGTCATTCTTAAGTGGAGTTAAAAGTGATATTTAAAGGAATTGAGCTGAAAGCTCAATTGTAGTATTGACTTGTAGTGCTTTTAAACTTTTTTGGGTTTTACTTTTTATGAACTATGGGTATGTGTTTCTGAAGGATCAAAAAGCGGGATAAAAGCATATTAAAACTTTTGGTAATTGTTTCACTGGCCAACAAACCTCTGAAGTATTAAGTGTCTGGGATGAAATCCGTTCAGCTTTCTTTGCTCCCTCTTTGTTTTAAAGAAGTCAGTTTAATGAGAGTGGTTTGATGAGCATAAATATAATGGAACAGAAAGGAGAGAGAATCATGATGCTGAACTAAGGGCAGGAAGCTCTTTTTTTCTGGTTTTGGAGAGCTTTTGCTTGTTTGTTTCCCATTTTATACTGTCTGCTACTCTTCATTAATTTTTTTATTAGGTGCTCTCGGATTTAGTATTTCATATACTCACGTGTGAAACTTTGTGTATAATTTAATAGGCTTAGTGTAGTGAGAGAGGAATGTTGGAGAATTCTGGATTTACGGGTTAACTTGTTTCAAACGTTGTGCCGTGCTAAGTAGGAGTGATGTCTGAAGTTATGCTTTTCTGAGCAAGCTGTAAAGAGTCCTTTCCCCAAAGCAGAGCTTTTAATAAAAAAGAACTTTACATGGGACTTCATTTTTTCTTCTTTCCGTCACACACCTTCTGGCTAGCTTTTGCTATCTGAAAGATTAATCTGTGATTATTTAAATTTTTTTTTTCTTCTCTTTATGTAAAACATTTTGATGCTTTGCCCTTTTTACATCACTCTTAGATGTTATTGTTTGCTGGTAGGCATTCTGTACATGTGCTGAGAAAGCATATGGTAAATGTTGTGATAATTACCTTTTGTTAGAGCAGTACTTGCAATACTTCACGTGGAGATGCAAACTGAAAAGTTTACTGGTCTCATTTGTTTGAGATGAAGGCATGACTTGATCATAGATATGTGGAGATTCCTGAGGAAAAATTGGATAATGGGGAGGTTTTTAAATGCACAGGCACAGAGATAAAATTGTTCAGCAGCTGAAAGGGTATGTATGTATGTATCTACATCCTTATATATCCATCTGTATCCTTATATGTCCACATATTTATCTAAATAACAGATATTTAATTCACAGAGAAAATTTTCCATCCCTAGAAATAAACTAATATAGGATACTTTTCAAAGTGATATTACGATATTATCTAGTTTAAACAGGAATCAATTCTGGGAAGTCTGATGTCTTGCATAACACAGGGTCTTGACCCTGCGATTGCTGTAGTCCCTGAGCTGTATGTATTATCTGAGCCTGTTCCACACAACAATATTTTTAGCGGAGACATTGTGTGCCTATTCTACTGAGAGATTTGTTCCAGTACAATACAATGCATTACTGTGCCACCACTGGCTATTTTAGCCATCCCTAATTAGACAGCTTGTCCCAGTGTGCTGGGGCAGAATAGATTGAGGGGATTAAGTTTTGTGTGCGTGGCCTGGAGGCTCTGCAAAGTACATGTAAACAGGACTTGGGTGTGTTCCTGTTTTGGAGAGGAGCAGAGGGAAGGATGCAAGGCAAAATGCTGTTTGGGAAGTTGCCACCTGTAAAGAGCTGTGATTGGAAATAGGTAGAAAACACCTGATTGTATACAATTAAGTGAGTAGACTGAAAAACAGGTGAGATGGGGCCATGGAGATGACAAAATGAGTGAAGTCAAATTGGTCCTGGAGATAAATCCCAGTGGCAGACTGCCAGACTGCAAACTGGGCAAAGAGAGATGACCAAAATGAACTCTTTGACATTTTAAAGCATGGGCAGCTGCCTGCTTTGCTGACAGAATTGACCACATTAAGACATGACAATGGGAAAGGTCTGGATGTAAGCAGAAGGAAAAATCACTTTCCCATTGAAGGGTGGGGTGGAGGAGGAGGAAATGTTCCTATAGCTAGTACTGTAGTGGAATCTGATTTGTGTGAGGACTGTTACTTTCTGGACTGCACATTCAGTGCAAATAATGACTTTGAGATCCTTGAGGCTCAGGTAATAGACTCACTGTCTACAAGTGGGCAGAAATCGGGTTGAAGGTGAGACATTTGTTGCTTACTCATTAGGGTCATCACATTAACTTTGTGCTGACATATCTTATGCTCTGAAATCTATATAGTTCTCTTGATATCAAGCAGACCTCAGGTTGGGTGATGAAGATCTGGTTTTGGTATGTTCTTTTTGGGGAAGATGTCTTTCAAACTTGACGCAGCTGTGACATCTGTCTGGTTGCTACCTACCAACTCCACGGCAGAGTGGGACATTGTTTAAGAGCAATTACAAAATGAGAAGGGAATCTGTCTTTGACGTGAAACTTTCCTATTGTGGCAAGTCTTGATTTGTTTTTCCTTTGTGCTGCATGTGTGCTAGGGAAATGCTACTTTTTCTCATAGCACTGCCTTCAGACTTAGTAATGGAGAGGAAGGACACCATCATGGCTGCTGGGGCTCTGGATGTTGTCTTACAACGCAGGGGAAGTGATTGAGCTGATAACAAGCAGCTGGTTGTGACAGATTTCCATCTGGTCTCTGGGATGGTATCTTGCTGTGGTCTGATTATGGTCACATGTTGTGCTGGGTTTCATAGCAGCGGAGTGCTCAGAAGTGCTGCTTGGCTGCGAGGCAGGGAGGTAGCTGGGAGGGTTCTCGTGGGAAGTCTCCAGCAGGGTGACATCGAAACTGCTCACTTTACAGACCTGTCATCACTGTAATAATTATCATGCAAATAATTGGTATTTTAGGTGTGCTATTCCTCTTTGTGGCCACTCTGAGCCTTTACTTAGTAGTAGAAAGGAGAAAATTATTCAGCACCTGCCATGATTGCATGAGTTCCTCACTGTAGAAAATGAATTTTGAACTTTTTTGGGTTTTAAAATAAAATGAAAATATATGGAGAAAAACTTAAAAAAGCTGTTGACCTTCATTCAACCTTCACAACTTACTGTTAAAAGCCTTTCAGAACTGGGGGGCGGGTGCGTATTTGGGATGGACAAAAGGTTATGTTATTTTGAAAGAGTATTTTCTATCTTGATTTTTAGAAAAGGTCTTTCTAGGCTTTCTTATACTAGAAAACAATGCAAGAATTACCTCTGGAGCTTTAGAAGCCCTCAGAGTTCTTGCTTGTAAGAACAATTGATTGCTTTTGTGGAGGCTGCATTGGATTAACAAAAGAGCAAGAGTGCTTCATCTGAAAAAAAAGCTTGCCCTCTGACCGACTTCACAACATGAAAATAAGACAGAAGAATAAACTACAGAGTTGGCATTTTGTAAATATTAAGTGTTACAGGCAGCAGGCAATAATGTTTTATTTGCTCAACTTTCTAGTTGTGTTGAATGATTTTTAGGAAAGGTATACGACTAATTTCTCTTCGAAGAATTTCGCTACCTAGAAATAAAAGCTATTTTATGACAAAATATTTATTAACTTAGAATAAAGTAATTTTTTTTATGAGCCTCTGTGTATATTTGTCAGGTTTTGTGTTGAGTGGTCATGGGTGCTAGTGGCTCAAGTTGGTAGCTATTGAAGGAGCTGTGTGAATCATAGAATGGGCTAAGTTGGAAGGGACCTAGTTCCACTCCCCCTGCCATGAGCAGGGACACAAAATTCTGAGTTATTTTTAGCATTCTTATTTCTTGTAAAGGAAAAAAGCTCATGATAATGATTGTTATTAATGAGAAAATCTGTGACCTATATTACACACTTGGTGTCCTCAAATGCAAATAATATTTGTAGACTATTTATGCCTATTTTGCACATCATATAATCTTTCCTTTTAATGACATTTTTCAAAGGTTTGCTTAATTTCCACTCCACACTAGAGGGTATGCTGACGAGGGAGGTACTGCCTGATCATTAATGAAGTTTCTGTAAAGGAATTAATGTGCAGCAAACCTTACAAACAAATCAGTTATTCTCTAGTGTCACACAGTGGTGTATGATGAAACCTTTAGAATAAAAATTCTGAAAAGTAATCCATCACATCCCTGGGTGAAAAATTTGAATCTGCAATAAAAAGAAGATACATTGTGCTCACTATGATTTATTTACTTTTAAATTTTATTTTTTTTAACAGTATATTTCCAACTTGAACTTAAATACATGTTTGCTGATTAGTATATGTGTGTCATTGAATTAGTCTGCAGCAGTCCACTCAGAGTTGTTGGAGACTAGCCCCTTTCTGCATGAGCAAGCACTGGCATGGTCACAATAGATCAGTAGGTAGCTTTGGGTCCTTATGTTTCCATTAGTTCTTGGAACAAGTTTGATGTGCTTGGAGTAGAGCATTTTGGCTTAGTTTCCTCTGAAAGGGGTATAATTTGCACATACTGCAACTGCTCTGTGATCCAAACCAACACACGGTTAATGAAGGTTTTGGAGGAATTTGCTTCAAGACAGCACAGCTACTCCAAACCAGACACTAATGTACATATGGCCCTTAAAGCATGGAACATGAAATGAGTATGTGCCTTTAAAGTACACTCTGTGTATACAGATCTTCAACTTTGACACTGTGTAACTGAAAGCAGCCACACAGAGGAAAATATAAGTATTAATAACTTTGACATAGATGGTGAATCTATATTAAATAGTCCATGATTATTGTTTTGGTATGTAGCTGTATTGCTGACACTTCATCACCCTTATATAGAGTCTTTTAAAGTTATTTGTCTTTTAAGACTCTATATAGCCTTATTTGTCTTTTAAGCTGCACACTTTTTTTTTTTTTTTAATTTGGTGCTTTTTTTAGAACTTGGAAACACTTTTTTTTTTAAATAAAAAAATCGTAAACAAATTATTAAGTAATTACAACTAGAATAACATGTTATGTTGTCCAGAGTTTTTCCTCTTATAGTTAACCATTAAATCTATTGAATCATGATCTTCCACAGTCTGCTTTAGTTGTGGAGCTAGTATACTAATTCAATTTTGACAAGACTGCAAGACTATTAAGAATGCAGGAGTACTAATAAAATGATAGAATATATGAAGTCTGAGATGATTCTGTTCCACAAAGTAGAACAAACTGAACAAATGGAATAAAATCTGGAATTTGTCTCATTGGGGAAGTAATGAGGAACGAGACACTCTAACCTGTAGAAGTTGTTAGCATTTAGTTTTGTTTGTTTGGGTTTTTTTCCCTGCGAAAGTATGCTGCTTCACTGAAACCAAGTATTTCACACAAGTCTTCTGTCTGTGACAAAGCTCCTTTCCTGTCAAAAGAAAAGAAGTGTGAGACTTTTCCCTGCTCTCATAGCAAGGAGGCTTTCTTTGTCGTATGTAGGCTTTGGGAGTTCTTGCTCCCAAATTACAGCTTAAAACTATCTTGCATTTTTTTTAATATTTCTGTTGCTATTAAAAATAAATAAAATTTTACACTGAAAGCATAAATAACTTTGATAAGACTAGAAAGCTTGATTTTTTGAAGTCTGAAATGAGTAATGCAAGTTAATCTACGGTAATGTGTGTTATACATACAGAAACATTCAGAGTTCTAGGCAGGTCATCAACTTGAGTTGGTAGGTGAACCTTCAGGGTAGATAACATCATTTGCATGAAGAGTTGTATTAGGTTGGTTCTTATACAGTCAAGTCCTGTGGCTCTGACAGCTGGGATCTTCCTGGCTTGATGAAAAAAAATCTCATCTTTTAAATTTCTTATTTACATTGTATGCTCCTCTTTCTGATGATGAGAATTTCTAATAGTTCTCTTTGTCTCTTCCAAAACAGAATTAGACCACAGCTAGCCAAAGAGAAGATCGAAGGATGCCATATTTGTACATCTGTTACACCTGGTGAACCTCAAGTGTTCTTGGGAAAAGATAAAGCCTTCACTTTTGATTATGTCTTTAACATTGACTCACAGCAAGAAGAGATCTATATACAGTGTATAGAAAAACTGATTGAAGGTTGCTTTGAAGGCTATAATGCCACTGTCTTTGCTTATGGCCAAGTAAGCTTTACAATTTTATTTTAAAGTATTTGTTTTGGTATTGACAGTTTATTGTAACTGATCTTTCTCTTAAATTTCAGAATGTATGAACCTGGTTTTTTTTAGCATCTTGGTTTTATTTTAAATATTCTAGGAGATTGTTTAGGATACTTTTACAGATTTCTGTGCAGTATGGCAGTTGAAACACAGAAGATTATATATATTTAGAGATTTGAATTCTAACCTACTGCCTATAAAAACACTGAAAAAAACCAGGAGTCCATGTTATTCCTAAATTCCCCCCAATGCAGCAATACAAATTAGTGACTTAAGCAGTTGATATATAGGTGAAGGTTGTACTAAGATTATTTTCTGAGCAATAATCCATCCCCCTGCATTATCAGATGGCTTTTGGAAAGAGGAGGTTTTTTAGAAATAGATCCTAGGGAACTTTAGGCGACATTGTTTGTTTGTGACTAAAATGTAGAGATCAGATTCCAAAGACGGAGAACTTTTCATAGAGAACACATCCTCTCAGTACACTGGGCTCACGTTTTACTTCTCAGAGCTGAAATATCATTAAGCATGGCATAGAGGATATGTTATTGTCTTCTGAATATTCCTTTAGGAACTGATTGCATAAAATTTGGTCTTAGGTGCTGAATTTCACCACTATTAAATGTCATTTCTCAGGTTCTCTAGGTGAAGTCTAGTCTTGTGAAACAAAAGCAGTTTGCAGAACCAGTTTTGTAGATTATGTTCTATTGTGTGATACTATCTTTGTCTAAGGTTTGACCCACTAATTAACTGAAAACACACCACTACCTTGTGTTCTATAGAATATTTAATTAAGTAATTTTCCTAGTGAAGGTACAGCTTGTATTCTTCAGTGCTGTCTATAAATTGAGAACAATGATAATATTCTCTCTGAAATATTCAGACCTCCTAATTAAGGGAGTCATTTGATTTACTTCAGTAAAGAATTGCAAATGCTGTTTCTACCTCCAAAATATAAGCTTTAATTAAGTCTCAGTTGAAAACATTAACTATTCTTTTGACCTCAGAGATGATAGCTCAAGGCTGATGTAAGCAGCTTAGAGCGACCTTGTAGAAAGATTGAACTAGTCCCTGCTTTGTATGTGATTTGTGGATAAACAGAAGAGTTTATTCGACTTCTACTGTTTATCCATTTTTCAAAATGGTTTGTTACTGTGCATGTTAATCTTGTAAAGATGACAGAGTTCTTAGTCACTGTCTAGCACTAGTGTTCACAAATTGCATTTCTCTGGTGGTTTGGTACTATTAATGTGTTCTAGTGACTACTCCTTTTTCAATTTAGACAGGTGCTGGTAAAACATACACCATGGGCACTGGATTTGATGTCAACATAACAGAAGAGGAACAAGGCATTATATCACGTGCTGTTAAGCACCTTTTCAGATGTATTGAAGAAAAAAAACAAGCTGCTATTAAACAAGGACTTCCACCTCCAGATTTTAAAGTGAATGCGCAGTTCTTAGAGGTAAATATGGTCTGTCTTTGTATGTGTGTAACTTCATGTGTTGTTTTTTTTTTGTTTGTTTCAAAGGCAAATTAAACCTTTTTTTCCTGGTTGCTACTTTTGCATTCTTTCCCCCCAAGATGTCTTTGAATTAATCTTCAGGATTTCAATAGGAAATTTTATGAAGTTTGCTTCAGCTCTTCAGTTTATGAAAAAGTCTTTATCTTATTCCAATTATTGATGTAGCTTTCTTTAGTGTTATTTGGAAGTGTAGAAATAAGTGTCGTCATTTATTCCTTTCTGCAACACAGTTTGGTTTTTTTTTCTGTGGGGCCTGTTGCTCTTGCTTGTTTGTAATTTTTTTTGCAAAACCTTAAAGGAAGAAACTATTTAAAAAAAATAAATAATCAATTGTACTTTGTGCCTTTGGATAGTGACCGTGCTTCACCTGCCTTTGTCACTTTGCCATAGATTTCTTTAGCTTCCAGTATCTGCTCAGGAGACTTGTTGATATGTCTTTCACCAAAGAAGAAACGTAGCATAAAAATACTTCTTTCTGTGATCTCCAAAGATTTAGGATTCAGCTTCTGTCTCAGTGTTTCCTCTTTCATTAGACCTAGAAAAAACCTGGGTCACTGCTGTGGTAAAACTGTTCCCTTTGTGTTTTCTTGTAGCTGCAGCTCCTGGTAAGAGAGGCCATAACCTCTGTGATCTTTCAGATCTGCGGGAGCTGTTGGTTTAAGTCTTGCAGCTGTAATGCTGTGTCTGCCGGCCATGGAACATTTTTAAAATTGATTGGTTTGGGTGTAACATATTTACTATCACTACCAAGGTGCAAAAGCAGATACTTTAGGAACACTGAGAGGAAGAATGAATTTAAGGAAGAACAGGTGTAAATATGTGTTACTTAACTCAGTATTTGCAACTTTATCTACTTTGGGGGTGTGTGTGTGTGGAACCTCACTTTTCTATTACCCAAGAAAAAAGCTGTTACTTTTATTAGTTCTGAAGTAAACTGGGTCCTTTAGTCATATGTTCCTCTAATTGTTTTTAAGATTAACAAGCTGGCACTAGTTTTGTACCAGTGTAGGTTTGTCACTGCTAACCTTAAGCAGAACTTTTTGTTGATCTGGCTAATGTTTGCCTAGACAGAGTCTAGGCTTGAGCATGGCTGGTGGGAATGCTGTGCTCTTCTGTTCTCTGAGCACTGGGGACCTGCAGCTTCATTTCTGCTTAGGCAGCTGCAACTCTAGTACTATAAGGAGTAGTAATCACTGTAGTTTTCAGAATTCCATGTGGTTTTTGATATTACAAATATGACTGCCAGAGTCCCAAAGTACAAAGTAATAATTGAATGTTGCAGTGATAATAGTATGTGGAATTGTAGCCATCACAACATACTTCAGATGAAATGTACAGACTAAAACCTGTCTTAGGGAAAGGTTGAATCGTGTATGTAGTAGTTCCTCCCTTAATATCTCACTTTTTTTGGTAGATTTTTTTTGTGGTGGTGGTGGTGTTGTTTTTCTTCTTTTTGTGTGTGGGTGTTTTGGTTGGGTTTTTTTCTGTGTTTTTGTTTGTCTTGTTGTGGTTTTGTTTTGTTTTTTGTCATTGTGCTGAGGCTAAATTGGAGCTTTCCCAGAAAGGGCTTGTTCTGATTACTTAGGTATCATACGCTATTTTTTTATTAGAAAGTATCTTCTTCCTCCCATCCTATCTACCATTAGAGCTGGATTACGTAAACTATAATTTAGTCATTGAAACAAGTTGAAGCAAGGTTTTATTTTGGAATGACTTTGAAGTCTGACAGCTGGACAGCTATTGGCAATAGTGACTTTTGTTTGCTACTTGTTGCTTTGCTGTAGTTTGCTGCAGTGTGCCTCACTTAACTCCTTGCTTTCCTGCTAGCTGTTGTGAAAGATAGGCATAGGCAGTCCATGTAGTTGTAGGTGCATTATCAGGATCCTCTCCAAATTGTAGCATCAGTTGTTTTACCTTACTAAGTGCAAACTACTAGTAAGAAGGCTCCTACTTAGAATATTTTTCTAATAATTACATGCAATTTTTTTTTAATAGGGTAAGAATTAAAAGCATTATCTTCACAAATGCTGATCCTTTTCTTCTCAAGGATGGTTTTTCATTTGTGGAGGAGAAGCCTCTTGCTCTCAGTGTATGAGAAAAATACATTGGGTGAATACAGATCTATTACAGCAGTTATTTGCTTTTTACCTAGGGTCTTTAATCAGGGATTTAATCAGTCTGACCTAAACTCTGCTAAAGTGACTTGGTATAACCAAATGAAAGACAGTGAAGCTGTTCCAGCGTACATCACCAGAGACCTGAGCCATGAGATTCCCAGTGGGATGCTGTTTTTTCTGTTTGTCTGGGGCATTTTTTTGTTTGTGGTTTGTTTTGCTTTGTGTTTGTTTGGGTTATTTCTGTGTTTTGTTTTTAGTGGTTGGTTTTTGTGTTTTTTTTCCAGCCCCCTCCCCCCCCCCATGTCTTCAACTAGATCTAAACACCTTTCCTAAATCTCAGAACGTTTCTATGAAATGATAATCCATCTCCTCTAACACCAGTAACTGCATAGTAATCTCTGATATCTTTCCTGGTTCTGAAATCATTTACTGACATAAGTCTGATGTGCTTAAATGTACATGTACTTACATTCAGGAGACCCAGTGAAACAAGCAGTAAACATTAAGCAGCCTGAAACATGCAATAAACAGTTGCAGTTGCTCATATGATTGTGCCTGAAAGTTGTAACTAAATCTGGTTGGTGTCTTTAATAAGCAGTTGTGCAAAAACTATTATATGTTAAATTCCTTCCAGAGCAAGAAAATTTTATCTAAATGAAAGAGACGTATAGAATTATTAAGGTGTGAGAGAGGAGGTGAGAAAAGGTGTGATGGCAGGGAGAGCAAGTGGGGCAAGTTTTAAGTGTTTGAAGGATGGTGCAGGCAACTGAAAGAACAAAACAAAATAAAAGCCGGAGGTCAAACCTGAAAACAGCAGGTGCCTGCCACAGAAACCACTGCAGGCACCACTGCTGTGCTGTTGTGGTGCTGGCATTGAGTCCCTCCTCTTCCCTGGTCCCACCAAAGAATGTTCTCCCAGATCTGATCATGTGGAAGAAGTTACTGCTACTGTGGGGGGCATAACAGTAAGGTGTGCAGGTAATTTAATTTGCAGCTGCTGCTCTGTCTACCACTCTGTTGTCCTTGTAAGTTTGGATGTTTCTCAGCATCCTTTTTTGAGAGCCTTGACATCTAGATTTTTAGAACTTTCTTATGGGCTGTGCACAGATTTGTTAGCCTTTGCAGAAATTCCTTCCTGAAGTAATACACATTTTCTGTTTTGTTTTGTTTTTTTCCTCCTCAGCTTTACAATGAAGAAATTCTTGATCTGTTTGATAC
Source organism: Actenoides hombroni (assembly GCA_024336885.1). Taxonomy (NCBI): domain Eukaryota; kingdom Metazoa; phylum Chordata; class Aves; order Coraciiformes; family Alcedinidae; genus Actenoides; species Actenoides hombroni. The sequence goes on from WUAM01000275.1 coordinate 6,434,026, forward strand.
CACACGTGATATTGATGCAAAGAATAAAAAATCAAATATTAAAATACATGAAGATTCAGCGGGAGGAATTTATACAGTGGGTGTTACAACCCGAACTGTGAATGGAGAACCAGAGGTGATAATTGGAATTAAATTACTCTGTAGCATACCAAGTGCACTCTAAAAATGTTGTCTGTACGTTTTGATAAGTAGTTAAAAATAGAGGTTATACTTGATAACATCTGCATCCTGGACTATTTAGGTGTAAAATTTAGTGGAAAATTTTATTTTCTTTATTATCTGTAGCTTCAAATCTCGTAAATATTTGATATTAAGTATATACCACTTTCAGCTGATGCTAAGAACAGACTTTTGCTAATAATATAGTTCTGCTTGGAGAGAAAATTTCGGCATGTGTGTAAACCTGATCTCCCAAATCTTATATATGTTGGTTTTTGTGTGACAGGAAAGCTTTGCATGCTGACTGATGCGAGGTTAACCGCCTTTCATGTGCATTGCAAATCTGAATGCAAATGTTATTGTAATGTATGGTTTTATATAAAAAGTACAATAATTGTACACTTCTGCCACAGGTGAATGGAAGGAAGATTGCTATGTTACTATCAGAGAATAGTAAAAAGAGAAATACAAAGATTTAAGTATTTTCTTTCAGAAACCACCAAAAATACTCAGTTTGCTTGTTTAAAAATCTTTGTGCTTTTTGGCATATAGGAACTGAAATCATAGCAAAGAGGAAAGTTTATATCTAAATAAGTGTTGTAGGAACAATTTTTATTTAAACTGCAAACAGTGCAATGTACTTCTTGTCTGTTTTCTAGATGATGCAGTGCCTGAAGCTGGGGGCTTTGTCTCGAACCACTGCCAGCACTCAGATGAATGTTCAGAGCTCACGGTCACACGCGATCTTCACTATACACTTGTGTCAGACCAGAGTCTGCCCTGCATTTAACACAGTATGTATCTTTACTGGTACTAAACTTCAGTAACCATTCTTCAAAATATGAATACTCATTTGGCAGCCACTGCTATTTGAATTGCACTTCGTAAAGATGCTACAGTCATCACCATGCTCGATGAGTTTGCTAAGCATTATAATAATTGGATTTAATCTGTGCTTATGGAGCCATCCTCTAGCCAGAGGCAATCATAAACTGCACCCTTTTACGTGAACCTGCTCATTCTCCTCTAGCGTTTTCTTCAGTGTTTCATTGCAACATACACAAGTAAGAAAGTTTAACATATAATTTGTCTTTAATTGGGAGTGTTTTTAAGTATCCTAGTAGTTAGTGGGTTTAAGCTTGCAGTGAGCTAACTGAAAATGCTTGGGTATTCCAGATTAAGTGTTAATATACAAAAAGAAGCAAGTAGAAAAGCATCTGATTCCAAGGGCTTTGTGTATTTTAAATAGATACCTGTTTGGGGTTCAGATGTGGTGTTAAGTCTATGCACTTAGCCTAAAATTCAAATTATGAACGTACACAGAGCTGTTCAGTAGATTTTTCATGTGACTGTTCCATTGTTAGTTGCTCTTGGTGTACCTTTTAAAAGAGGAGAGTTCTGAAAAAATTCCTTTTACTGACAACTATAGTAGCTTCAGAGGGACTTAATTACTCTAAAGGTATGAAAATTTGTAAATATTTTGGTGAACTCCGGAATATCTGGCTAGTGTTTTACATAGACCACATTTTTGAGCATGTGGAATTGGATTTGCAGTGCTTTTTAGGGGGTGGAAAGGGTTCTCTCTCTATCTATCTCTCTCTCTCTTTTTTTTTTTTTTTTTTTTTTTTTTTAAACATTAGAAATAATTTTTTTTTGGCAAAATCAGGGTGCCTCCTTGGTCCTTTTTGGTTTTTGTACTGCGTTTT
>WUAM01000275.1:6435900-6484918 GCA_024336885.1 Actenoides hombroni
CACATTTTTGGGGATGGGGAATTTGATTTGTAGTGGTTTTTGTGGGGTGGGAAGGGTTTTTTTTCTTTTTCTTTTTCTTTCTTTTTTTTTTTTTTTTTTTTTTTTTTTTTAAAACATTAGAAATAATTGTTTGCAGGCAAAATGAGGGTCGCTCCCTGGTCCTTTATGGTATGTAGACCTGCTTTACACACCTGTTAAAAACACATCTTCCTTCTTTTCATGCTGAAATTGTGGATCTGGTGGTGTGGGTAGCTGTCTGTCTTCTCACTCAGGAGGGACTGGAATCACACTCAGAGCCCAGACAGAGCACCTTGGTCACTGGATGATGACACTGCTCGGAGGTTTTGTTCCAAACTGTTGGTGTGGCTGAGGAGTGAGAACTGATCAGGGAGCCTTGTTTCCCTGCAGACTGTCAGCCCAGCAACCCCCGAGTGCTGGTGCGCTTGCAGCCTTCCCCATCAGCTGAGCCACCTCCTGCACTCTTGCCTGGCTCTGCTTGCTTCTTAACAGAGGCTTGTGTTGGAGGAGTAGATGGCTGCCTTCTGTCTTATGTCAAACTCTGTTTTGTTTCTCTTTTTTTGGGGGGGCGGATATGAGCAAGACAATTTGACTGTCTGGAGCTGGGCATTGATAGATGCTTGATCTGTGAAGCCAGCAGCCTCTTCTTTCCCTGTGGTGTTTAGGAGAGTAGAGGTTAGACCTGACATTGGCCTCTGAACACTCCTGGAATACAAATGAAAACAAGCTATTATTAGGTGGCCAGGAGAGTTGCAGCTCAAGTTTCTGTAGACAACAGTTTTGGGAGACCTTTTGTTACTAGGGCAACACAGTTTCTCTTCCTCAGATGACAGTGTTGGCTGTATCCCTTCTGTGTGCCCTCGCCGGTGCCTGGTGTGGGCGGGCAGCCAGGGCTGCAGTGCACAGACACACTGCTCCTTGCTCTGTGTTCACTCTATCCATATTTCTCAGAAGCTTCTGGAAATACATTTGACTTACTAGATAAGTGGGAGTGAAAGGATGCGTTAATCATTACTTTGCGGGCTGGGAAAAAGAGTGCAGTCCACAGCAATGTAAAAGTCAGAACATCAGAAATAGTGATTTTCCAGTTTTGTGGATGTGGCACAAGTCCTGCTCTCTTCTGAAACTGCTACCAAAGGAGGTAATTTAAGAAGGATGAAATGTTTAACCACCATGAGAACAGTTTTGTTTGCCAGAGATGTGCATTACCCCTTGAAGTAGCTCAGGGAGCTGTGGGCTAGCTGACCAAGGCCATATAGATCATTGCCACGGAATGCTTGAGGTTTTTGGTGGTGGTGATTGGTTGGTTGCTTTTTGTTGTTGTGGTTGGGGTGTTTTTTGTTTGTCTTTTTTTGTTTGTTAGCTTTTTGGTTTTTTGGGGGGTTTTTTGGCGGTTGTTTTTTTTTTGTGTGTGTATGTTGTTTTGGTTTTTTGTGTTTGGTTCTTTGTTTGCTTTTTAAAAATTATTTTTATGTAAGAAAAACCAAACAGTGTATGCTTACTGTGGTAGAAATACCTAATAAAGCCTGTAGATTGAGCTGTTTAAATACGTATACACTCAACATATGCCTATTGTATGTTGCCAGGACAAGGAGGTAGAAATTGCCCTGCAGGGGGTATCTTAGTAGGAAGGTCAAGAATTGAGTTATTTAATGATTTTTCTCATACAGTCTTTCCTGACATCAAGTCTAACTGCACTTAAAGTAAAATAAAGCACAGTATACAGTACAGCTATCCTAATTGTAACTGACAGGAAAAAAAGCTTATCTAATGAAAAAGGATAATTTTGCTGCTGTGCTTTGGGCTGTGAAGTGAAAAGAGGCTGAGCCTACAGCATCTGCCCATAGTGCAGTGCATTCCTGGGCAGAGTCTCTGAACTGAGACAGATGTGTTAAGTGCTGGTCATCACAACTTACTTGGGAGAGTGAGGAGGTGGAAAAAGGAACTTCTTCATTCTCCTTTGTTCTGTCTGTCCTTATTTTCTGTTTAAGTCAGAAGTGCTGGTGCAATACTGTCTGCTAGGAAAACTGGCTTATAAAAATAATTCCCAAAGTAAAGTTGAAGAATCATGCCACAGGGAAACTGATGATGGGGATTAAAGTGGTATAAAATCAAAATATATTTCAATTATTTGGCATGTTTATGAACTAAGTGTGTCTGGTAGGTTTGGATGATAATAATATAATTAGATTTTATTTTTTAAAAATCCATTTCTTTTGATGATTGATTTAAGACTTGCATTCCAGGAGAGCAACAAATCTTTGTTGCCTACCTTGCTGAAGACTTTTATAATATATCCTCCTGTTACTCCATCAAGAAACAATTGTAGCTCATACACAAAGTAATTGGTATTCCCATACATCTAGAGCTGGGTCTGGAAGAATGATATGTTAGTACATATGATTAAAATGGAGATAGTTTTTTGAGAGATGCTGTTGTTAGAATGAGTAAATAAGGAAGGAGATGGATGTGACAATTATTGTTGAGTGAACTTTGCAGTAGACAGGTATTAATGTGAAACATCTTACAAAGCATTATGGGTTGTGCTTTATTTCAGGATAATGCCACTGATAACAGGATAGTATCTGAATCTTCTGAGATGAATGAATTTGAAACTCTTACTGCCAAGTTCCATTTTGTTGACCTAGCGGGATCTGAAAGGTTAAAGCGAACAGGAGCTACAGGAGAAAGAGCAAAAGAAGGCATTTCCATCAACTGTGGACTGGTAAGACTATACAACTTCTTTCCATAGGCTGTTGGTACCATCTTCTCTTCCTTTTTGGATCGCCTGTTTTTATTAGTCTCTAAAGCAGAAATGCATTGTGTGAAAAACAAGGACTGTAGCATGAGATGCAACAGTTTATATTGAATCTTACTAGGTTCTGGCTTGCTATGTGTTCTCAGTTGTACTAGACCCTTAACTAGTAAATTATAGTACTTAAAACTGTTGTGAAATATACTTAGTTATAACTTAAAAGATCTTGTAGAGTTTTTCACATTTTCATTTTTACTTTTTATTCTGTCAAGACCCAAACAATTGGAGAACATTACAAGCAGTTTGCAAGTAGTACAGGCATGTAAAATGTAGACAATGAATAAGCTTCCTTGATCAATAAATAGTGATTCTTTGTTATAATTATGAAACAGAATGTAAAATAAGCCTAGGCAAAACACTTATAAATAGAAATAAATTTTTTAGTTTATAGCTTTTTTCTTTTTTTTTGGTCTGTGTACTTGCTCTGCATAGTTTTTTTTTTTTGTTTATTTTTAATTAACTGTAACTTAACATTTACTCAACTACAGAGAATAGTAGAGCTGGTGTTTATCAGTGGAGATTGTATTTGAATACCTTTGTTTTGAGCTATTTGGCTGTGTGGAAGCTGTGTGTCATTTTCTTTTTAAAGGTGAAAAAATGCAAGTTTATTTTATATGTGAAAACATGTAGTCTGTTTGTTTGTTTGGTTTTCATTCTAGTGTGTAGTACCAGAGAACTTTTAGTGACTCTCCTACCATGATGACACTGGTTATATTCTGTAGTTTTTCTGGTTATATTATATGGATGAGAAAGATAATTCAGTTCAATTTCTTTATTGCTATGAGCACAAAGCCAACAGAAATTTGGGGGATTATATGATGTAGGTGTATCCTTAAGAGATAGGATACAGAATGTACGAAGGTGAAAATCAGTGTGACAAAAGTTATATTTTATATGATCACAAAACTTTCATTTACAGTGAATTCCAGCCCTCAGCTTTGGGAAGCAGAGTGAAAGAGATGTAAGCACTTGAAAGCAGTCACTGAACATAGCGTATAGACAGTTCTTCAGCTGCTGGATGCAGTAAGATCTTTTTCCAGACTTAAGAACTGGATGTATAGGGTGCCATCTAGAGGAATGTTTTTTAATTTGGCAATATGATTGAAGTACGTGCAGTTGCACATTAAAAATAGTTTTACAACCAAATTGTTGTTTATAAACAGCTTCAACATCAGACCCTTTTAGCAATGAAATGCGATAGCCATGAACTACATAATTGCAAGCTTTAAAAGCTTAAGTTTTCATCATTCCTTTTTCATTTTAATTTCATATCTATAGAAGTCATAAATCTGTATTTTTTTATATTAATGCCCCATATTTTATTCTAAATCTAGCATAAAACAGATGGATAAAATTAATTTAAAAAAGAATATAGCTACTGCTAGAGGTAGAGATCAGCTTTAATAATCAGCAAAAGTAAATGTTACATCAAGTAGTTAACTTCAGTTTGCAACTGACTCAGATATCAATAGACAGTACACATAAATGGTGCTGAGCACTTAACACTTGCAGATACCAAACTGTAAGTCATCTGTTTCACTGTTGGTAGCACAAAAGTTTATAGACGTCCACTGTAAAATGTAAAAATCTCCAGAAATAATTTTTTTGTTAACTTTCATGAAAGTGAGTTCACTTTTTCACAATATGCAGACCCAAGTTTATAGCTGTTTTAAAAACAAAACTACTCAAACTCCTATTAACTTGTGCATTATATGATTTGGTGTTTTATAGCTGGCACTTGGCAATGTTATAAGCGCTCTGGGAGATAAAAGTAAGAAGGCAACTCATGTACCATACAGAGATTCAAAGCTTACAAGGCTACTTCAAGACTCTCTTGGGGGAAACAGGTATGGAAACTAGGACATTTTACATATTTCATTGTGAACGAGCATGAATGAGTACGTAATTTTCAGAAAGCAAAATGAACATAAAACAATGATAAAAATAGCCACAGTGTTGAAGGGAGATTCTGAAGATAAATTATTGTCATGTTGGAAAACACTAAATGCAGGGAAATGATTTGAATGAGGATTTTTGCGTTGTGGTTTTTCAGTGCTATTGTAGCTTTACTGGACGTGAGGCTTTGATTTACTTAGAAGCTACTGTTTCTAGGACAGGCCCTTTCTATTGAAGACATCTTTAGATTGTAGATAGCATAAATGGTAAACTTTGTTATTGCATAATAGCCTTATTAGTTACAGCATAGTTTAAAGCTGTGATGAGTTTCTTCTTCAGAGGTTTTTTGTTGCGCCTTTTGGTTTTTTTTGGAGTCAGCTTACCACAGGCACTGATGTCTTCTTGTAAAGATTGTGTATCTCAGGATACAGTGCATCTGTCCAGTTATCTGATGTTGGGTTAGAGCCTAATAAAAGCAAACTAGTGTATCACCAGAGTTGTTTGTATGAACTTGTTCTGTATACCTACTGCATGTACAAGAAAGAGGGCTTTGGCCTCTAGAAGCTTCTTCTAATCAAAACATTAACAAATTTATTAAATTAATACAGATTTTATATCAGTAACATTGACATGTACAAATGGAAAAGGGAGCATAACTAAATATGTTTCAGCAAAGTGCTACTCTTATTCTTCTATTTAATCCAGTATGGCTGACTGCTATTTTTAGGAGGGCAGGAAATTTTCTGGACATTTAACAAAGGAATAGGGAAATATGAAAAACAATTCTTAAATCATTGCTCTGCTCTTCAGAGAGACCTTTAGTAACATTTTGCAGTGCTGCAGTGTGAGGAAAAGCAAAGAGACAGACAAAACAAGTAAAATAAAGGCTAGAATTTTTGGAAGTGCTTCAGGGAGGAAGAAATTCAACACTTACAAAAAAAGCAGCAGAATTCAAGAGCATAGCTTTTCTAAGATCTTTCCGGAAATAACTAAAAATAGGATTTGTTGACTAAATATTATATCAAATACACTAACTAATGGCGTTTTTGTGTTCTGTGTTTTTTAAACCACTTTGAAAATTTCACTTTTGTTGAAATTTTGACTGTCAAATATTTTCCCATCTTACAGCTTTGTTGCTTCCCGTCCTGTTCTTCAGCTGAACTTGCGTAGTTCAGCGTACAATGTATCAATGGCAAATGCTGTCCCAGAGCATTTTCAAGGATATTCAGAGATATTCTCTCTGTGTGGACACTCCACCACCTGTTCTTATTTACGTGACATGCTGAGAAGTGTCAAATTAGTGGTTTGCTGTTAAGGAAGAGTTACACGGATTAACAAAATTTGAATAATTTCTTATCCACGCCTTAGCAAACAAGGTGTGGGAAAGATAAATTTTAATAAATATACGATTTTTCTTCTAGGAAATGAGATTATTAGATTTCTATTAGCCTGTTCTGTATCCTTCCATATTCCACCCTAGGTATTATAGCATACAATATTGTTTCCTCTAAAAAAAAAAAAAATATTTTACTGGTAGTGATTCGGGTTAGATTGTAATGAGTCCTGAGTTAACGATGATGAAAGCAATGTTTCACTGTGCTATTCTCACCATAATTCTGCTTTTAAATATAATGCTGTAACAATTCTGAAGCAGCATTTAAATATTAATGTTTCTTGAATTATTCAAGTAAAAGTATGGAGTATTAGTGTTTTTGGAAAGGCTTTTTTTAACATATAGTATGAAAAATGAGAGCTTTCATAACTTCTAAGGCAGAGTAGCAGTTTAAAGTGGTAAAATACAGGGAGTAGAACAGTTTTTAAAAAAACTAGTTCATTATACAATTCAGATAGGAAAGTGATGTTCAAGTTGTTGAGTTTTCAAGACAGCCACCTAGCAGAACCAGTCTTCTGATGTTTAGAGAAGTCCTCACATTCTCAACTAAAGCACAAGTAGACCTGATGTCAAAATTTTAATTATTTTTTTTCTTAATCTCACATTTTTACCTTGAGGACTAAACTGAAACAGTTTGGAGAACTGACAAAGGTACGTGCAAGGTCTGAGGAAGAAGGGCTGAAACAGACTCTTCCTTGTATTCTCAGGATAGTTATTCTTTCAGAGAATCCAGTCTGCCTAAATGCGAGTGTTGCTCTATTGCCCTGGAGACAGTGTGCTCTTCCTAACGCAGCCACCTAAGCTTTAACATACAACAGAGAAGCAAACTCCTCTGAAGTCTGGAGGGGAGTACTCAGTCCATCTGAGAATTTAGGCCATGTAGGTACCTTCAGAGTATGATCTAACTAGATCTCCGATTCTGAGCCCTCTTAGATGTTCTCATCTGATGTGAAATGAGTGTGCTCCAGGGAGGGAGGGAAGTGACCCTTCTTTTTCCAGCTGCCACTTAAGTGATGACAACCCTTGGTTGGAATGAATTTATTTTTTTTCCCCTTTTCTGCTTTTGTCCCACTGTTTCTTACTGGCCTGTCTGCTCAGTCTTTCATTTGCAGCAAGGAGTATATTCTCACTCTATGTATCCCATGATGGGGTGCCTAGAGGGTATTGTAGGAACCCGAAAGGAAGATGGTTGTTCATAGCTCTCTTGGGTCTAGAGTTTGGGTCCTGCTGCTTTTTGTGGAAGTCCTCTAAGCAGTAATGTTATAATACATGGAAAAAATACAATTATAGCCAGAAGTACTAAGGGTAAGTACTAGCTTTTGAGCTTCTGTTGGAGAACAGGAGATTTGCAGTGGAGAATTCAGGCAGTTTGGATCTTGGTAGAATCCAGGGTAGACAACAGGTACCAAGGACAGCTAAGATGGATATTAAGGCAACATTCAGATTAAGTAGGTAGGCACCTTAAGACTTAGAGTAGGCAGTCCTGACAACTGTGTAATCCAAATGACTGTCCTGGACATTAAGTAGATCTTAAGGACTTAAATCTCAGTTTATGTATGATTAGGCAAACTGAATGTAATTTGAAAAACATTTCTAGGAACACTGGTTAATTGCTTTTATAATTTTATGTGTAGAACAATTAATAATCTATCATCTCCTATGGGAGGGTGATAGAAGATGTAACAGCACTGAACTTTGTGGTTGACTGTCTTCTACTGTCAGTTAGATCAAGGAATATTTTTTCAAATGTTATGAAGTCACTGTTTTTGTTTTGCCTTCTACCTGAAGACCTGTTAGCTTCTGTCTACTCTTTTTGTCGCCGATGTGTAGTGCTGACTTATGTTTCTAACTTCCAGTCAAACGCTCATGATAGCGTGTGTGAGCCCTTCAGATCGAGACTTCATGGAAACCTTGAACACGTTAAAGTATGCCAATCGGGCACGGAACATCAAGAACAAAGTGATGGTTAATCAGGATAGAGCTAGTCAACAAATAAATGCTTTGCGCAGTGAGATTGCACGGCTACAGATGGAACTCATGGAATACAAAACAGTAAGTTTGTCCTCTTAGGATTTCCTCTGCTTTAAAATGCTTACAGCTCTACAGCTTCTTTTTCTGTTGGCTATTTCCACTTCATACAGTAAAAAATGTGAATAACTGATTACCAGATGTTTTTAGAAAACATAGATGATATCACCAGCCAAAAGATACATCAGTGAACACCAATAACGTCAAGAGATGTGCATGATATTTGCCTTTTCGAAAGGCAAAATTTGACCTTGTCATGCTCCGCAATGAGAAATAGTCTCTTCCAAAGCGAGAATGGCACATAAGTGAATGTGTGTGGTTACTGTGTATTGCTTTTAAAAAACTTAGTAGACAGCTCAAAACCAATCTGTATTTTAAAAAGAGGCTTTTAAATGTATAAGGTGAATAATCCTGCTACACAACGCCAATTTCTTCCTGAAATTTTGAACAAATGATGTTTTCAGCAATAAATATGGTTTCCAAACAGTGTCCTCTTCCTTTGTTATCCTTGAGATAATATCCTGGTTGGATAAAGAATTGTCTTCTCATTTCATAACCTCTTCAAGAACTTGTATCTCAGACTAAGATGGAATTATACAGGACCCAAATGCTAAGGTGTTGGCTAGCTATTAGTGTTTTGAAAACTCTCCATTTAGCTATTGTTTTAAACTTTTTTGAGAAAATATTATCTTTTGCTAACTGTGCCTATTTGGAATGTCAAGTAATCTGGGAATAAAGATTGTTTTCATATGTGATCAGCCTTTTACTAGTAGCAAAATATATTTACTTTCTTAAGGGTAAAAGGATTATAGATGAAGAAGGCGTGGAAAGCATCAATGACATGTTTCATGAAAATGCAATGCTCCAAACGGAAAACAACAACCTGCGTGTTAGAATTAAAGCAATGCAAGAGACCATTGATGCACTGAGAGCCAGAATAACGCAACTTATGAGTGACCAGGCCAACCAAGTGCTAGCCAGAGCAGGTACGCTGTGAGTGCATAGTGTGTAAGCTGCTTTTGAAGTTCATGAACTTAAATCAGTTATATTCTTGCTTCATGAGTACCTTAGAATGAAGTTATGCCTTTGTAGGACCTGCTTTGGCAGGGATAGGCCCCCATCTGATGACTTCCTCTGGTTTTAGAGACTTCTTTTAATGGAAATAATTTGGTACCCTGATTTGACCATTCATTTAGGACTATGAACAACATGAAATGTGAAAAAATACATTTGGATAGGAATTGTTCGTATGCTTAGCTATACATGGACTTAAATATATTGGTTTGGGTGAGGACCTGGACACAAGTGAGTGAATGTTGGCTTGCTTTTGACTTCATAAAATAATCAACCGATTGTCTTACCATGACTGTGTTGTTTGTTTTGTGCACTGCTTGTCAGGTTAATCTTGATTTACTCTACATGCATTGTTAAAACGTGCTAATATTGAAAACAAATTAAATAGAAAAAATTACTTGTAGTAATCCTGATCATATGCCACAGAGGAAGCAAAAGCTTAGTTCATCTTAAGGAGGACAAATACTTTGCAAATTAGGTAAAATCTAAATGTGTAGCCTGTATGACTGTTTCTCTTTGATGGTACCTTGTGCCTAATAGCTGTATTCAGATATTTCTGCTTTTATCATCCTGTCTTAATCTTTCTCTTTCCCTCCCTTCCCCCCCCCACATCCTTCAAAGGAGAAGGAAATGAAGAAATCAGCAACATGATTCATAATTATATCAAGGAAATTGAAGATCTCAGGTATTTGCATAATATGTATTTGAAGAATCTTTATTAAAAAATAACAATACTAAAAATGTTTGCAAGGAAATACTTTAGCTGTTTTCCTGTGTGGGGATTACTTTAGGACAGTGGTCTGTCAGCTTCTTAGACTATCTGGTGTTAAAAAGATGCAGCTGACAATGGGAATGAAAGTAAGATGTTGCCTAAATAATGACGACGACTTGGATATTGTTGCATAAAGAACAGCAAAACTTAGAATGATTTTTTTTTATATAACTTCATAATCTCATATATAAATGATAATACTGAGAAATTGCTTGTTACAATTTTAGTGTTAAAAAAAAAATCTGCATTATTTTTAATTTAAAAAGTGTTAAATATTTTAGATAGTCTTCTATTTCTTGGAGATGTATTGTTTAAAAAAAAATAAAAAAAAATTCTGTCCTATTTCCAGTTAGTGTTAAAGATTTTATTTAGCTTTCATGTTGTGTATATATAGAGAGAGCATATGTAGATATATATCTGCACATATATCTGTGTACCTATTTATACAGACACTTATGTATTCTGTCCAGGGTATAAAGTATATGTACCATATAAATACTGTTGTCTAACATGGTCTTATAAGGACTTAATACACTTATATTTTGTGAGACTTCACCTTGGTTTGTAGTTTCTTTTTAAACTGAAGGTAATGCATTGCAGTTACAGATGCTGAAGAGTGTACATCTCATGCATTAGCAATACTTGTAGTTCATGATCTATAATTTATCTTTTTTTAAGAGCAAAGTTACTGGAAAGTGAAGCAGTGAATGAAAATCTTCGACGCAACTTGTCAAGAGCTTCAACAAGATCCACGTACTTCGGTGGACCTTCAGCGTTTTCTGCTTCTATGCTTTCTTCAGAAAAAGAGACAATGGAAATTCTAGATATAGCCAAGAAAGATCTAGAAAAGCTGAAAAAAAAAGAAAGGAAAAAGAAAAAGAGGTGGTGTATGAATTATAATGCTATGTATTTTCTCTTTGGTAGTTAAGAGGTATATATATATATTTTTTTTTTTTTTTAACCTTTGAGACTTCAAAATTAATTCGTTATTGCTGTGTGGGCTTGGATCCTAAGCTGCTGTTCCTTCAAACACTTTTACATGATGAAGTTACAGATTTTTTTCTTTTGCATCTTTTCTTCCAGTGAAGTATGTACTATCTGTGGAATGAATGTCTCTGTTGTAATGATTTTTTTCTGTATCATTTTGCACACCAGTGAAAGCACAGGTGCTCTCCATAAATCTTGATATTTTAAATTTTTTTGCTAAAATGCATCTGAAACTCTACAGAAGCTTTAAACAAAAATGGTAACTATTGTTTCTACTGTATGTCAAAACTGAAACAACTTTCTGAAGAAAAGATATTCTGAATAGCTGGGAATTCTTTGGTAGTTCTTGGAATGGCTTCTTTTGCTTTATCTTCTGCTTTTATGAATGTTTTAATTTGAGGTTTCCTAATTCTCTGCAACATCATGCTTTGTTGTTTTTTGCTGTCCAACTTCTCATCTACTAAAATGCTTATAGACATTGATATAAATGCCTGTTCAGACAGCAGTTAGTACAGCAAGGAGACTTTGCTTCCATTAGAGATCTCTCCCTTTTCCTTGAAATGTTACACTCTTCTAATCTATTACTTTTTCTACTAATGGTCTTTCAGGCTTCTGCAAGTTAAGATTAAAGCTAAAACAGTATAAGTGAAATATAGTTGAAGTATAAAGTTGATTTGAGTTAGTAATATCTACAATTTGAGGTCCTGTATCTGTAAATCCATTCACCCCATGAATGTCTGATACATGTAGGGAACACTCATTTTAATAACTAGACTCTTCTTTTGCATGTCATTTTTCAGAAAACTTACATTTTTGGGGGGATTTTGAAAGATTTTAACGTAGAAATCTGGGGGGAGGATGGAAGTATTAAATAAAATCATCAGAATGTTCTGGCCTCTCTTCAGCCAAACATTTCAATATGTTCTTTAACTGTAAATGCAAGAACAAAGAGATTTGATTTTATATGTTTCAACAGATTTTAAAATGAACCATGCATTTAAATACATGCTTGGAGCCTCAAGCGTTAGATTGGAGCCTGAGTATTAGGTAGCGGACAGGACTGACTAGAAAACAGACAGAAGTTGCTAGATATATTGAGTAATGCCTCTTGTTGTAGGAGATGATCACTTAAAAAAAAAAAAAAAAATTGGAAATTTTACCTTACATAGAGTAGCAAGTAAAACACATGGTTGTTTATTTTATGGTGTGGGGTTTTGGTTTTTTTTTGTTTTATTTTATTCTGTTTTACTTTTCTAAAAGAAGCTTCTGCATCCAGTCACACTTCTGCAGACTAGGACAATAATCTTGTGAATGGGATAGAATCATTAAAGTTGGAAGCAACCAAGATCATCAAGTCCAACTGTCTGCTAAACATTATCATGATCACTAAACCATGTCCTGAAGTGCCACATACACATTTTTTGAACACCTCCAGGGATGATGAGTCGACCACCTCCATGGGCAACCTGTTCCAGTGCCTAACCACTCTCTCAGTTAAGAAATTTCTTCCTAATATCCAACCTAAACCTCCCCTGGTGCAACTTCAGCCCATTTCCTCTCATCCTATCACTAGTTACCCGGGAGAAGAGACCAACACCCACTTCACTACAGCCTCCCTTCAGGTAGTTGTAGAGAGCATAGCTTAGTGGTCTGACCCAGAAGTAGGGACTACTTACTATAAACTATTTTTGAGATCAGTTTTCTATCCTAGCATTATAGAATTAGAGGACTGTAGAAAAAATTAAGTTGGAAGAGACCTCTTGATGGTCCAACCTCCATCTTAATGTGGGTCATGTGTTCTGTAGAATGGGATTGTACTCTTCAAAGTGCTGGTAAGGTTTGAATCTATCTACTGGCCCATTTACAGACTGCTTTGTAATGCATATTTCTAAATTTCTGAGGTGCACATGTTAGGGGAAAAAAAAATCCTTAGAAACTAAGAAATGTTGGAATTAGGGGGTTATGTGTATAGCCTGTCCTTACTTGTTATCTGTAGAGTGCTTCTGTCTAATGAATGAAGTGCAAAGTCTGTTCAGGATATATCACTGTGAATTTTTATTCTATTTGAAGTTTCAGGAATTGGCTGTGGATATGCTAAAATATTACAGAGGGACAGTTTACCCTGCAGTTTAAGGTTACTTTGCTCTAATTCTGTCTCCTACAGGCATTTAGCTGCTTTTACTGTACTATTTCTTTTTAGGGTTCCTGTTCTTTTTAAATGGTCTACCTAGCATTTTCGTATCAAAATGGGCTCGGTAAGCCTAGTTACTAGTTCTGCCCCATCTGCTGCCTTGCTTGATATGTTTGTTTCCTGGTTATGGGTCAATATGATGAAAGGTGCATAATTTTAAATAAATGCAACTTGCCTAAATTGTTGTGAGCTAGCCTGAAGATCTAAGAGCCAGTTTCTGATTGAGCAGCAGGTATGTAGTGTTATAAATCTGTAGATTTTAATAAGCATCTGTCAAAGTTTATCAGAAACAGTTTATACAGCAGTAATGTTTGGCTACTGAAATACTGACATGCTTGATTGGAGTGTCCCACAGTGTGACCTACTCACCAGAAGCCCCAGTGCAAATCTCCCATGTACCTTTCAGTCGTTACTCAGCCTTACATACCTGGTAACCTTTTTTGAGTGTGGTAACCTTTTTTGAGTGTTGTCTTTTGACTTCCCTAACCTTTATGAAACTAAGTTAGTGATAAAATTACATGGAGTTCAGCATGTTAGCTCCTAACAGATACTGAGGGAAGATGGCAGGCAGTATAAGGTGAAAAGGCAGCAAAAGCTCTTGCTCATGATGGGAACATGAGGAATTTCAGTAGTTGAAAATTTAAGCCATCTTTATGCTTATACAAATCATGCAGACACTTCTTTGCTGATATACCCACATTTGTTCAAGAGGAAAAAGTACAAGTAAAAATACTAACTCTTTATCCATCTCATTGCTTCTGATGCATATTTTTTATTTTATTAAAAAATAACAAGCAATCATTAGCATGTTCTTTTTGAATACCAGAAAATAAACTGCTGTTTTCTGCTTTTTATTTAAAAAACAAAACCCTAAACAAAAAAAATAAATGCAGTATGAAGACTTTTCTATTAATTATATTCAGTATATATAATTTAGAATATTAGTACTAAAAATTTCTCTTTAGTCCTTTACAGTGTGCTATCAGCAAATACAAAATTAGTGCATTGTCCTTTTTTCCTCATATAGTCCTGAGGATGTGTAACTTTGGTTTAATGACCATACTTCTTGCAATGTTTGGTATTTTACCTGCCAATTTTAAGTGGCAAAAGGGGACAAAGCTTTTTCTAGGACTAAGGGTTTTTTTATTTTTAATTTTTTAAAATCCATATTAGAAATCATTCTCAAAGTGAAATATAGTCTCTATCTAAAACTTTTTCCTTAGTGTAACTTGAATTTACAATTGTTGACAGCGACAGATTAGTTAACCTATAAATACTACTTCTTTGTTGTCTATTTACTTTCCAACTATGCAAAATGTATTGTCTTTTTGCTACTTGTTGTCTCTTGACAGTATCTTTTAAAATTTCATTTTAAACTCCACAAGCTCATATATCATTTTTTTTACCTTCTTATCACTTTTGCTTTTCACTGTCTGGTTTGTCCTTCATTGGCTTGGCCTTCCAATACTGTACCTCGTGCTTTTGAAGGCTACAGAAACTTGAGGAAAGCAGTCAAGAAGAAAGAAGGTTGGAATATTTCCCAGGTTTTTAATTACCTGTCATTTCAATTAACTGGTTGTCATACATGAAAAGAAGTTGTGCAGATTCATAGGTACTTCAAGAGTAGTTCATTGGGCTTTTCAAAATTCCTTTTTGTGTTTTGACTTTCAATAAGTGTTTTAACTAGGGAAAAAAACCCCTCTGTTGTGGAATTGAGGTTGACTCTGGGATTGCACAGTGTTGAGCAAGTGTCTGTGGGTTTGGTGGTGCCTTTGGGAGTTGCTATAGAATTAAGTAGATTTCTGTCTTGCATGATTCGTATGTGAATGAAAGGTGGGAGGAGGGTGCAGTAGCTTATGATACGAAATGTATAGCAAGCAGTATACAACAATAATTATTTTGGTATGTGAGATCAAGAAGGTCTTGGACCTTCACACCTTTGTTAGGTCTGCTGCTTTTATTTTAGAAAGCATGTGACTAAAGCCTTGACCATTCCTTCCATTCAGTTTCAGCCAAAGCAGTAGATAAAGTAGTTAGTCATAGAAAGCAGTTCAGTTGCTGGTCTAAAAAGAGAACTATACTGTTATTAAAAATGTAAGTAAAGGAGCTTTTATTTTTCAGCTCTTTACTTTGATCCAAAACCCCCACTGAATTCATGCAGATGATGTGAATCTGCAGCTCAGGAGCACACAAATCAAGCAGTACAGTTCTTCCTGGGAGAGCTGCTGGCTCTTCTTCCTCCTGTTTCTTCCCTTTATCATGCAGAACACAAATTCTCTGTAGTGGTGAGCTCTATGCTGTGTCCCTGGGGAAGAGCAGATGGGGATTTGCCTCAATCTGCATGAAGACTGCAGTTAAGATGTGTTACCATTTAAGATTATTAAGCAGCATAAACCAGAACATGTTGAGGGCTGAGCGACGTGAGAATACGTGGAAAAGTTTGCGTGGCTACTGTTCCCTGTTTGGTGGTTTGGGTTTTTTTTCTGTAGGAATCTGGTTAGGCTTTTTAATTCCAGCCTCTCCAGCCGCTGTGTGGATTCACGTGGTCCAAGCAGAAGCTTTCTGCCTTACGCGTGGTCAACTGTAGCTAGATTTGATTTCACTGGTGATGAGTGAGGCAGAAGGGACAAGCTAGCACTGAACAGGTTGAAAACATATAATAAAACAGAAAAAAACCTTGTGTGCAAAGAAGCACTGTGTTACTTAACTAGAGCTCTGTTCTAAAAGTGGTTTTTAGGTGTCACTTGCAAAACTAGTGCCTCAAATGTACAGAACATTTTTTATTACTGCACCAAGCATTGGACTTGTCTGAGTTAGACCTCAAGTCTCGTGTCAGTGGAGAAATATGTGCATTTCTAGTTATCCTGCCTGATTAGTGAAAGCACATAACTTGCCAAACTTCTATGCAGCTGTAGTTAGGTGAGGTGGATTCCACATTACTGAATCCTAACCACGTTGTTTCATTATTGCCCTCTGTGGTGTCTAGCCCTGTTCTATCATGATTTCTCTTCTATCTGGGATCGTTTGGGTTTTGCACATGTAGTGCTAGAGGGGTTGACATTTAGCCCGTAACAATTTGCAAAGTGCCATTGGTTTTTGAATTTTACATTTGCATTTGATGTCTCAAATGTGCACTTAAAACCATCAAAACTTGTCCTAATGGCTAATACACCAAACCTTTAAAACAAAACAAAAACATCTTTGCTGTAATTTTCACTACACTTCAAGTTGCCAAGAGAGGAAAGAATATAGAGATACATGACTTAAATAAATTTTGAACCATAGTCTGAAAAATAAAAGCATGGAAATATAGGAAAATGTAATCTTAATAGTAGGAGAAAGTTTATTTTTGAGACACAGTCCTATTGCAAAAGTTCAGTATTTCTCAACTCCTTTTTGATGTTGTATCAATGCCTATTTTGAGCTTACCCTTGATGTCAAGGTAGCTAACTGATAAAAAGAGTAGTTATGATAAATTAAGATATTGTTCAAGGCCTATACATAAACTTTCAGATGATTGTAAGCACAGTAGGCTCTGTTACAGCTTGAGAGTGTAGTAATAACTGTAATGTATGTTGTACCTGCACACAATGTTCTTTCTTTGTTTTGTGAAAACTATTCTGGGTACGCTGCAACTTCCACACAAAATGAGTACTGCTGTAGTCTATGAAGATGTGTATTCTGATTTTCCCAGCGGTACAGCATGCCCTAAATCAATGTGCTAATCATTCATATTATTTTACAAGCTAATATTAAGAGAAATTAAGCATTATTTTGTTATCCATGAGAGTTTGGAAGTTGTGTTTTACCCAAGTTCAACACCTGCACCTTTGTATAACTACACTTTGGTTTTCATCTTTATGTAGAATTGCAACTTACTGGTTTGGGGGATGGGAAGCACATGACTTTTCAATTTGTGAATATTTTGTGTCTGTGCCTCTTCTGCCAGTGTTAAGGAGGATAACACGGATAACGAGCAGGAGAAGAGAGATGAAAAAGGCACTTCAGAGAGAGAGAATAATGAATTGGAAGCAGTAAGTACTTAGAATATTTGCTTTATTTGTTCATTGTCCATTTAAAGATTTATAAGGTTATAGAAAGGAAATTAGGAATGGGTCATGTGATTGCTGTGGCTTCATAGTGATTGACATCCTCCACAAGTGACTGGGGGATGGAAAACTGTAGGTGTGCTTCAACATCTTTCTATTTTGTACGCTTTGTAGGAGGAAATTCAGGAAGTAAGCGATCATGAGGATGAAGAAGAGGAAGATGATGAGGATGAAGATGACATGGAAGTTGTCGAAAGCTCAGATGAATCAGATTCTGACTCTGATGAAAAAGGTGATGTCAGTGCAATATTCTGTAAAATTTTGCAAATACTGTCTGTCATTCCTTGGGGTTTTGGTAGGCAAGATAACATGTTGTCCACCCACTGTCTATAACTCTCGATGGATTGTATGTCCAGTGAGTTCTTTTTTTTTTTTTTTTTTTTTCTGATTATGGTGCTAAAATATGTAATTAACATTTGGTCAATCCTCCCCGTACTTGCTTTAAAATTAACCAGAGGCCATCAAGTGTTTGATAACACATTTCTTTCTTTGTTAGAGTATCCAAAGTGTGAGGTTTAAGTACTGGCTTATTTTCATGTCTCAGGATTAATGACCAAGGTAATAACTCCCATATAGTTAATTTGGAAATGGGTAGAATTGAATTTTGAAAGGCTGGAAGTACATCAGCATTCCTCATTTTTGTGTGGCATGCGAGTTAGGACTGCTAGAGTTACAGACAGTGTCACCAGCAATTCTGTTGTGTGAATCAGGCCAAGCAGGCAAACCAAGTCTGGTTCCTTCTTGTTTGAGAGTCGTACAAACCATTAGAAGGAGTTGTAGAGCTGGAAAAAACCCACATAAATCCTCAACTAACATCTTTATTCGGGAGCATGTAATCTTAAGTCAAAAAGCACCTAATTGACTAAAGCAATTAAACTTCTATAGACTCGTGGGTTTTATAAACATGTGGATTAGTCCCTTTTCCTTACTTTTTCCTCCTACTTTTCTTATTCCATTCACCAGTCATGGAAGTCAAATAAGGAAAAGGGACTAATTCTCTTCTCAAAATTTTGGTCGTAGCTTTCTAAGAGCTAGAGAAGGGACAGTTTGGCCTTGCCATCTGCCACCAGTCAAACTTTCCTTTTATAACCTGGTGGGATTATGAATGACAGCCCTGACATGTGACTGAAGTCTCAGAGCCTTTTATATGGGGAAGGACAGATTGCTGGTGTTGAGATTTAAATGTGAGTAATTGCAACATATGGGCAACTGTGATCCAGTGACACACATCTTTCCCTACCTCTTTCACAGTTCTAGGATGTAGAGTGTTTAAGGAGGAGACTTTATCATAAATTGCTGATAATAGTGTTGCTTGCTGCATTGTGCTTTGTGTCAAATTCTCCTATGCACAATTTACATGTCAGGAAATGACTGTAACTTTGGGGGGGTGGCACTTACCTATATTTATGTAATCCTCACTGTTACTTTAACAGAAGTATTTTTCTTTAATTACTGAAATCTTTTTATTTTAGAAAATTACCAAGCTGACTTGGCAAATATCACCTGTGAAATAGCCATTAAGCAGAAACTGATAGATGAGCTAGAGAACAGCCAACGAAGGCTGCAAACGCTGAAAAAACAATATGAAGAGAAACTAATGATGCTACAACATAAAATTCGAGACACTCAGCTCGAAAGAGATCAGGTTCTGCAAAACTTGGGTAAGAAGCAAAAAAAATAATTTAAATACAGATGTTATGCAAGATTAAGTTACTGAAGTTGAATTGTTTGCTAGTTCTCTCACTTCCTTTCTCAAATGAGATAAGAAATTGCAGAAAATAGAAATAGGTTTGTACCCATAATGCCAGTCAATCATAATTTACTCAGTTTCTGCCAGAACTGAGAGAAATTTTTCAAAAAGATACTGTTACCAAAAGGTATTTGATTCGGTTGAAAAAGCATTTTCAGTTTTCAGGAGCTCTCATTTTAACAAAATCCTTGAGATAGTTACTGAATTAAAAAATTCTTTCCTCACTCCTCCCTCCCTTCTTTCTTTTGATTTGCATAAAAAAAAAAAAGAACTAGGAAAAGTGGCCTTTCAGAGATGTTTTACTCATCAAACTTTTGAATATGTAGTAGTACTGAGATGAAAAACTAACTGACTCAGGAAGTTCTAAGCTACAAATAGTTGAACATTGGGAGAGTAATGGTGGAAGTATATTATTTCTTTCTTTTTTTAAAATATACTGTATATGCTTTATAGTTATATACTTCATATGCTTTTGCTGTTCCCTTATTCTTCCCTAGGCCTTCCTTTTTGATCAGTGCCAGAAAAGGGACACTAGGCTTGGTGGCTCTTGGGGCTGTTATGATCTTGTACATGTATGTGTGTATCTGTGTCTTCATGTCCTCAAATACTTGTCTAGTGCACAGAAATCAGAAGGACAGTATTAGTATTTCATCTCTTGGCCAAGAATGCATGCAGAGTGGAAAGTTTGGTGTAGTGCAGGTGACAGGAGCTAGAGACAAATTCACTTTTTCAAAGATATTGCAGATAATGCTAAAGCAGAAGCAGCAGTCATCTGCTGTGGCTGGAAAACATCAAATATCCTGAACAACATCAGATGAAGAATTCTCTTTTGCTCTAGGTTCTGTAGAGACCTATTCAGAAGAAAAGGCAAAAAAAATCAAGTCAGAATATGAAAAGAAACTCCAAGCCATGAATAAAGAACTGCAGAGACTTCAAACGGCACAAAAGGAACATGCACGATTGCTTAAAAATCAGTCTCAATATGAAAAACAACTAAAGAAATTGCAGCAGGAGGTGACAGAGATGAAGAAAACCAAGGTATATTTCAGTACATTGAAATGTTGTACAATGAGTGCTTACTGAAAAATGGTTTGAAATCTCCTGTGCATTTATCTACCAGTTAAATCTGTTCTTGCAACCAGCTGCCCTAAAGTCTGAGAACGGAAAACATGCGAAGATTGCAAAGATAAGAATGTTATTCCTGGGAGAGAGGGGTGGCTTTTAGGTTTAATGAACTGAAATTAAAGTATAAAAGATGGAGAAGCTTGTCCTGCTTATTAGCTGTTATTCAGCACTCAGTGGAGACATATTAGAAGGAAGATGTGAAATTGCTAAAAGTGTGTAATATACTGGAAGATGGAAATTTGAAAAAGAAACTATATGAGGGGGGGCAGAGAACAGCACTTCAGTGTAAATAGCTTTTCTAAGTGATGACCTGTTTACAGGTTCGCTTGATGAAACAAATGAAAGAAGAGCAGGAGAAAGCTAGAATGACTGAATCTAGAAGAAACAGAGAGATTGCACAGCTTAAAAAGGAGCAACGCAAGCGAGAGGTGATTTGATAACTCAAGCCTTCATTTGGAATATGCATCTATCATTATAATGTGCATTTTCTTGCAGGCACACACCATGTATATATGTATTAGTTGAGGAAGGCTTGTACCTGTATAATTTCACCAGTCAAAATGTGTGTAATTTGATTTCTGTGATAACTCATTTCCTAGCTTCAGGTAAAAAGTACAACAGAAAATAGAAGGCTTATTGAATATGTTTGTCAGTATTGTTCTATTAGAGAATTTTCACAAAACTCTTTCTACCAGCTTGCTTGCATGCAAGTGTTCTTTTTGATAGAGAATTGATATAGTGAAATGCTTATTTTCATTCTGCACTAGAAAGAGCAAGAAACAATTGTGACTTGAGCACTTCATGTCACAAGTTTTTCAAACCTAGGGTACTGTGTAAAGGTCTTCCCCTAACACACACACACCCACCAATATAATGGAAGAGAACTGAAAAATATCATGTGTTATGTTTTCACAGCATCAGCTCAAGCTTCTGGAAGCTCAAAAAAGGAATCAAGAAGTTATCTTACGTCGCAAAACTGAAGAGGTATTGTGGTAAAACAGTAATGCATCTTTGAAAACAGAATGGAACTGTATTGTTGTAACTTAGAACACAGTTTTGGGGAGAGGTAATTATCTTCACTCTGTTTCAGGTTACAGCCCTTCGTCGGCAAGTAAGGCCTCTGTCTGATAAAGTGGCAGGAAAAGTAAGTCGGAAGCTGAGCCTGCCTGAGCATCCTATCCAGGAAGCAAGTTCTAGCTCATCAGTTGAACATGATGGTTCAAGAACAGCAGCACAGCAGAAGATCAGAATCCCTGTTGCAAGGGTTCAAGCATTATCTGTAACTGCAACAAATGGAACAGGGTAAGGATTAAAGCTTAGTACTCTTAAGAAAACTGAAAAATGCATGGACTTTCTAGGAGATAATTTTGTGATATATATTGCAGTACTTGTTACTTTTCAGACTGCTCTCGTGTAATGCTTGTAAAATGGACATTTTGTCATTATCGAATGCAATTTGAGTTTTGTGGCCTTAAAACAGTGTGGAATAATATAAAATGGCATTAAAGAACAAGTCACATGAAGAAACCCCAAAATTTCAAAATCCAGTTAAACTGCTGTTAACTGCCCTTTGAGGTCCAATGCCTGCAGTGTTCTTAAGTACACAGAAAAACTTGTTCGAAAACACCTTTTAATATATTAGTTTTATTCGTCATCTTCCACTGTGATTTGAAGCAGATCCCTTTGTTCAACAGGGAACTCTTATGTGGCATTTGCTTTCAACGGTGCATCACAAAAGATGCCACAGCATTTGATACATGTTTTTCAAATGCAAGATGTTAGAATGCGGTAATGTTCAGGGCTGAATGCAGGTAGCTGCAATGAAAAAGTGCAAGAAATTCTGCAAGAAATTTTTATTTGTCCACGAACAATACTCTGACATGATCATTTCCACATTCAGATATGTAATTGGATTACTTTAGACTTAGCTGTGTGTCTCCCTTGGATTTATCACAGAAAGAAGTATCAGCGGAAAGCAGTGACCAGCAGAGTTTACTCCTCAAAGGCAGCCAGGATGAAGTGGCAGTTACTTGAACGCAGAGTGACTGATATCATCATGCAGAAGATGACCATTTCCAATATGGAGGCAGATATGAACAGGCTGCTTACGGTGGGTGACCTACTATTCACAGTTGGCTGTATCATCTAGAGAGCAAGCAGTGTGTTTACATTTGCTGTAAATGAATGGCTGTGATGGTGACATAGGCAAAGTGACTTGGAATCCGTTGCAGTTAATGAAGACACTCTTAACTACTCCAGTAAGTATTTGGAATATAGGATTGCTGTGCTTAGTAAGAAATAAAAAAACCTTGTTAATCGGATCGTGTACAAATATATAAATACGCTCACCTGTATAACTTCTTCCTATAGAAATCATGATACATTAGTTAAAATATAACAAGAAAGGAAAACAACAGAAAGGCACTTAAATGTCCAAAGTGTTTACTAATTCCTTTTCATGTAATATTATGTCTTTTGGGAAAGTAGCAACGTGAAGAACTTACAAAAAGAAGAGAAAAACTTTCAAAGAAAAGGGAGAAGCTCATCAAGGATGGAGGTGGGAGTGAAGCAGATAGAAATGTCCAAAATATAAATGAAGAGATGGAGTCACTGACTGCGAATATAGACTACATTAATGACAGCATTTCTGACTGCCAAGCAAACATAATGCAAATGGAGGAAGCAAAGGTAGGTCAAATGGTAATGCAAAAATGGTAAAATGTAGCAAAGAAACAACTGTGTTAGCCTTGAAAGTGTTCTCATTTAGAAATTAATTTTGTTTTGGCTGTACAACTATTGAAGCAGGAAGTGAAAATTGATGAAAACTTGGATGAAGTTTGAAATGAAGAGTGCTTCTACCAATGAACTTCCAGATCTGAGTTTTAATGTCAATAATGTAATGCAAGTTAAGATTTCAAATCATTTAAATGTCAAAGCTCATGCTTTATATTCTGCTGGCATTAAGTTAATATGATTTGTGGGACTGAAGGCTAGCAGCCTGTATCATCTTCCTGCATCTGTTGATATGCTTCTGCTCCCTTGTTTTGGTTTTGTATACTTTAAATATATTGAAATATTTTTTTTATGTGAGAATTTATGTAAGTTCTTTATATTGCATTTTACTATATTTTTCAATTAGGAAACAGTGGCTTTCTGTGGCCTTTTCAAGCCAAGTTGCTTGCATAAGGTTGACATTTTCAAATAGTGATTTAGTAAAAGGAAATTGTCTGTTATGATTGATGTAGAAATTTGAATATTACCAAAAGCAGTGAAATACAAATGTGAAAACTCTCCTAATGCACATCATACCTTACATAATCTAGCAGAAAGAATCCAGCACATACAGTCTCCTTGGTCTCTTGACACATGGTGGGATGAAGTCTGAACTGTAACATTTATCAATATTTTTATAAGGCAGTGTTTGTGTTCTCCCTCTCCCACCTTGGGCTAATCTGTGCTTTTAATGTATGTTACCTTGCTAGCAGCTTCTATTTTACTCACATCAGGGTTCCTTGAATTTTGGATAGCATGGTACAAGGTTGTAGGACTTTACTGGTAAAGAAGTACTGAACACAAATAGCTTTATAATTTGTAAGAGTACCAGAGCACTTAATACTTAGAATGTTTGGAATTGAAATGAGGGAAAGTGAGGAAAAGACTAGGGGGAGAAGTCTTCAAATGCACAAAGGCTGCAGAGATTGAAGAAATGCACTGATTTCTGCAACCACTGTGACTAGCTTAGCTTATGGAAAGAAGGGGTCTGAATTGGAGTTATCAAACTTCTTTCTAATAAGAAAGAAACTGAAGCACTGGAAGAGACTGGGAAGGCTGCCAAGTCTGTATTGTAGGGGCTTTTTGGGGATAATTTTGAAAAGAAATCTTTCAAGCATGGTTTAGCGATAGCAAGGAGATAAATTGGGTGATATTGCAGCATCTTCACCATTTCTGTTTTTTAGGATTACTGTAATGATTAAAAAAAAACCCCAAGGCATTTTGCACAATCTGACAGTTTTATCTTGTTGCATGCACAGGAAGAAGGAGAGACATTGGATGTAACAGCAGTAATTAATGCTTGCACTTTAACAGAAGCTCGATATTTGCTTGATCACTTCCTCACAATGGGTATCAATAAGGTAATCTATTAAGTGAAATGTGTGTGTGCCAGGCCTCTGCCATGTATCAGGAGCAGATCTGTGCTGACAAAGACTCACTAATATGCTTTAGACAAAGCAAAGCTGGTCAACACTACTGAGTCATGCTGGTTCTCTTATTTCCTGAAAAATATAAGTCTTAAAAAAATTTCTTTTTAAGGTACGTATTGGTGCATGGCATACTGTAGTCAGACTTCTGCTTTTGAGTAGTGAAATAGGGGCTTTTTCTGAAAGCCTTGAGGATTAATATTTTCAAGATGAGTATTTGGCAGTTTATAAACCTGTATACACGTGCATCATATGCTCTTGCTACTGTTATATTTCTGTTTGGAGACCATACTCACTGTCGTTGAATCAAATGAAATATTTCAATGCTGTTGAAATGGGTGTTGGATCAGTCCTGCTGACCAATTCTCTGTTCTTTGTTTGCATTATGGAAATATCACTATGCAGGTAACCAAAAGCAGTTTGTTTTTCATAAAACCCCAAAATTTCCCACATTCACACTGGCTTCTGCAAATTACAGTCTTGATTTTTTTCAGTCCTTGGGTGGGTTGATTGGATACCTGATTACTTGCAGCAGAGTTAATGTGAAAAAAGTACCTCTGACTCGCTCATCTAACAGTTTCTCCTTATGATAATCATGATGTTTCTTCATTTTCTGATAAGTAATTATTCCATAGAAAAATGGAATGCAAAATTTGTCATGCCTGCTGTCTAGTGTTTCTTTCCACATGCAATATGTGTCTATTGATACGTTGGTTTAATTTATGATAAAATCAGAATCTAATGTCTAAGTCTATAGTACTACACTTGTTTCTCAAGTGCTAACACTCAAAATCCTCTGTTATCCTGCAAGTCTTTGAGAAGATATGTTGTACCTTCATTTTTCCTTACTGTTTCTTCTCTTTAGAAACCATTCTCTGCAAATTTCTTTGGCTACTTTTTCTACAATTAAAAAAAAAATCCCACTAATCCATGGGTATATTGAAGTTCTCTTAGAATGGACTCTTTCTTAAATTAAGCCATGAGAACTTTCAGCAGAAGCTGAAATTTCACTGAGCGATTCTGTAGGAAATATTATGGTTCTGGGGTTGGGTTTGTGGGTTGTGTTTTGTTTGGTGATTTTGTTGGGGTTTTTTTTTGTGGGGGTGGTAGGGACGGTTTTTTGTTTGTTTATTTTCTGTTCCTTGTTGCAGAGTATCAAAGGTAATAATTTAAAAAAAAAATAGTACTTGTGATAAAATGGTGTTAATTTTTTCTGATGCTTGCTAGTCTTAAATAAATGCAAAGAATCTATGAATTGTAGTTGGGGGTCATGTCCACCTTAGCCACTAGATGCATATTTGCAAGACAGAGTCTGAGAAATGCCAGTTAAATGAATGCTTCATGAGTCTCTAAAAAATAAATAAATGCCTTTAGTTGACACTTGATTTTAGAATGTGAGAGGAAGGTTACACTGTACATGTTGTTTGTGCTTTTAAAAATTTTTGATAATTTCATTTCATAACAGAAGTGTTGTGATAAAACATTTCTTATCTTTCTCTTTTTTTCTCCTAGGGTCTCCAAGCAGCTCAGAAGGAAGCTCAGATCAAAGTTCTTGAGGGACGCCTTAAGCAGACAGAAATTACTAGTGCTACTCAAAACCAACTGCTGTTTCATATGCTAAAAGAAAAAGCTGAGTTAAATCCTGAACTTGATGCTTTACTGGGTCATGCTTTGCAAGGTAACTTTGTCATCTTATATTCTGAATAGTCAGCTGCATGTCATGTTTGCCTTCCATGCATGCTGTACTGGGCATTCTAGGCTATTTCTTTTTTGAATAGATGCTGTATTTTAACATCTTAAATGGTATTTCCTAATTGATGTTCATTTATGTAATTTTTAAAGTATATCCCCTCAGCAGTGAAATGTAGGAAATAAAGAAGGGTTTTTTTGTTATTGAGACTTAAAAAATTTAAATAATCTGCTTGTTATTTTTAAAAAAGATTGTGCATTTGCAATTTGGTATGATTTTAACTTCTGAACGTGAAATTCTAAATGCATCATATGTTAGTGATTTCGAAAGTGGCATCATACATCTGTTACGGCATCTATTCTACTTCTTATGAGATGATAGTAAGAAAAACTTAGAACACATTCAGGTACTTTTGTGTTTTCTTTTTTATAAATGGATATGTTTTGATTGGAGTGTTGCTTTTGTTTCCTTGTTGCTGTTATTTACACAGACCTAGATAGCATACCGTTGGGTAAGTATGTTTAGCTTTCTGTGTACTGTACAGCTGCATGAATTACTAATTCATTCATGTTCACTAACTGGTGCATCTTAGAATTTGTGAGTGTGTGAAGTTTGCATGAACTGTAAATGTGCTCATTATCATGAGCTTACAAAGCATTTCTTCCTTTCTGAAGCCACTCATAGCCCTCATGTTAGTTAGATTTGTCAGATAAGTCAACACAGTAAGCAGAGCTGTATTTCGAATTTATGACTTATTGCTTATGAAACTATAGATTACAGAAAGCTATTTCTTGATGTACTACTGCTGTACTTGTATACAAACTCTGCTTATCTTTTTAGTTGCGAAAAAAGTAATTGTTAACATGCAGGTCATTTTTAACCTTTAGCAGATAGCTCATTTTGTAATGTAAATACTTTACAGAGTGCAGATTATATTTCACTTTTTTCAATTGGGTTTAGTTACTGACTTCACTGATGTTGAGGACGTGAGTCTTTGTTGTTGCTTTAAGTGTTTCCTAAATAAATTATGCTTATTTTCTCCACTCCCTTGCTCCTAGCCATAAAATTGGCTATGTTTGAAACTCGGAAAAAAAAATATTCCTGATGTCAGTAACAATTCCTCTTGCAATGTCTTGTGTTACTTCTAATCCTATTATGCTGTCCTGTGCTAGTTTGCATAGGCGTCTGAAACATTTCAAAATCACAAGACTGCCTGAAAGCATGTAGATGATTATTTAGTGTAAGGTGCTGAGAACTTGGCCAGCTTCCTTACAGGTGACACCTGAAGATTTGTGTCAGGGCATCTTGCTGCATACGGCCAGTATTTATTCAGGAGCCTCAGCGGCTGTTAATGTCATAATGCATCTAAAATAGACCCTTAACGTGTGTGCATGTGTGCATGTGTTTGCCCCTGTGGGAGTGAGAACGATGTTTTTCCCGCCAGGAGGTTATCACTGCATTTTCTTTAGCTGTGGACAGGCTTTTACTTATTAACAGCATCGGAGCAGTGAAAAGACACTTGTTAAGCGCATTGAAACATCACTATTCTCAATAGTTTTGTAGAGTATATCTCATTAAAGAAGCTTTTTAATACTTTGCAAACATGGACTGGGGCTTTTAAAACCCCTAAGCCACTCAAGACTATGCTAATATCCACCGTGAAGTTTCCTTCCTATAAAGTGTATCTCAGCTGAACATGCTGTACTAATGTCAGTCCACACTGAAATCCAAACTGTTGATAGTCTGTGTTTGTAGATCACTAGTGGCTAAACTTTTTATCCTGCAGGGAGTTCAGACACTGTTGTAGTGAGGCATTGAGGCTGAGACTCTTCCAGGGAGCCCCTCCACCAACAACCCGACACAATTCCCAGGGGTGGAAGTGTGGGTGGCAGCAGATCCTGAGATCAGTTGAACCAGGCTGCCTGACATCACAGTGGCAGTACCCAGCCAGCCCCATCCCAAGCAGAG
The DNA here is from genome assembly GCA_024336885.1 of Actenoides hombroni. Taxonomy (NCBI): domain Eukaryota; kingdom Metazoa; phylum Chordata; class Aves; order Coraciiformes; family Alcedinidae; genus Actenoides; species Actenoides hombroni. The sequence goes on from WUAM01000275.1 coordinate 6,463,916, forward strand.
GTGTTGCACTTCCAGAGTGCTTGTGAACAATTCCCTTGATGCCTACCTTCAGCTGTGATATCTTCGAAGTTCTTAGCCATTTGAATACACTTGGCTTGAAGAAGTTTGGGTATTGCTCAATGTGGTTGTGCTCCTACATTCAAGTGTAGACTTAGGGGTTCAGTCTGCAGTAAAGCACATCACAGGCTCAGGTTTGGCCCTTAGAATGGGTTTTGAATGCACACCTGCCTTGTGTGTGAGTGAACTAGCTGCCATTTGCTATCCCATCTGCTCTCGGGAAGAGTTAACATGACCACAAAGTTGAGTCCTGAAGTGCTGCTGGAGTGACTCCTTACTGAAGAATTGTAGGAGCTGGTTTTCCTTTCTACCTGTGACATCTGGACATTCATGGATGTGGTTCAGCCATGTATGTGCAGATCTTGAGAGTTCTAGTCAAATATAATTCCCTCTGGATGAGCTGTGCCGGTGTACTGCACTGTACTGGTACTGTCCAGTTGCTTCTGCATGAGGATGGAGAGAAGTCATCAGAAAAGCTCTCTGCTGTTCTTCAATCATTGGTTTATTAGCAGTCATGTCAGCAGCTCCTCGCAAGCTGTACTGCCTTTACTAACTTTATTGCCCTTTCATCTCTTCTTGCTCAGGACTTCTTGCAGAATCTTGCTCTTCTGCCTCTTATTTCTTTTTGTTGTTTCTGTGTGCTGGTTTCTACCTGGGGGCTTTGTGCAGTCTTCCTGTGATGAATTGCAGACAAACGGAAGAATATCTGTACACGTCAGGTCATGTGAATGTGAGCCTAGAAATACAATCCCATCTTTTGTGGCTATCCCACACTTTCTGCTTTGTTGCCTGTAAAAGATGATTACAAGTTCTTTGAGAAGGGGATGAAATAACATCACCCTAATATCAATCTTATATTTAAAAAACCAAAAAGAAGCATTTATTTTATTAATGCTTTTGTTCCTTGCTAGAAGGAGCAATACTGTAGATCCCCTCTTCTGTAGAAGACCTAGAGTAATAATGTGTATAGAAAAGGTTGAATGTGGGCTCAAATCCAGGATGGAACAAACCAGAAAGTTCACAGTGCAGTTCCTGTGACCTTGCTTTCTATTAATAATGCTATCGTATTTCTGATAATTAATGTTATGTTGTGAAAACTAATACAGCAGTTGAGTACCTCTGAAGTGCATTGTTGCTATTGATGCTGGATTGTTGTATGGTTTTAACCTTTTCAAGAACACTTTTAGATGTATCATACACAAAAAGACAGTATTTTCCTTTTCTTCATTCATCCTCAGAATTCAACTGGAGACTATATATCTTTCCTTCCTGTCTCTAAAACATGAATTTGCACTAAGCATATACATAGACAAACATATTTTAATATGGGTACCAAATATGTTGGTTCTATGATTACAAATGGTATCTGCTTTCTGGCAGAAATTAAGTAAATAAACTTAAATCATCTCTAATAATAGAGAGATGTAAGGGAATATCATTAGAAGATTATTTTAACCCTTAAATTGTCACAATTATGTTAAAAAATAAGGGACTTTGCAGGTATGTGTTACCTATGTCCTTAAACTATACTTAAAATATATTATTAGAATAATATGCAAGTTAGAGGAATTGGTTTCCCTACAGTTTGGAATTGATTGTACATATGCCCTGAACTGGTTGTCTCAGCTTAATGTTTTGCACTGTTTGCATGCAGACCTGTTAGTCTGATATTTGGCCGTGTTAGCATGTGACATGCACGCTGGATTTGTCTTTTGTGGACAGGTTTGTGTACCAAATTTACTTCAGGAGCATTTCTGCTGAACGGCTTCATTTTGCAATTAGCTTCAATACAATTGATCTCCTTTTAGGAAGCAGTTCTATAATATGAAGTGGTGGCATCATCCTGTTATCCTGTTTTGAGACCTTAATGCTTATATACTGATGAAGTGCTTCCTTCTTGTTAGCCCAAATGGTGCCATTCTAAACTGAGGTTGAGCCACAACTCACTAGCAAGAGAATAAAAAAAAAAAAAAAGAAGAGGAAGAGACATGCTTACTGTTCATTGGTTTACATCCTGTCTCTTCCATGTCTTGCAGTTAATTTCCTTTGCTTTATATTCCTTCTTCCAGATTTCATTCTAGAATTTATTTCTGGTTTTCTGTCATCCCTGTTTGTCTGGTACAATCAATAGAAGACCACATTTTGGCAGAGTATGCCTAGGTGTATGATTTATTTAGATTGTATGAAAAAAACTTAGTTTAGATACCAGGAAAATTCAGTGGGGATTGGCTAGCAAATAGTCAAGATATTTTTAAAAAACCCTGCTTTTCATATGGTGTTCATCTACATTCGACATTGTCTGAGTTGTTTTGTATAGCACTTAAAACCTGCATGCCCTTTTGCAGATGGACAGACTAACTTTGTGCTTTTGGAAATTTTCTAGAAAATTTGGAAGATAGTACTGATGAGGATGCCCCATTGCATAGTCCTGGTACAGAAGGAAGGTGAGCAATCTCTGTTAACAGGTAACTGGATCTGATTCTAGAAAAATTACTGTCACTTTTTGTAGTGTATTGTGTATCCTTTAGAAAGTACCTCTGACATTGTTTCACTCCACTTTGCCCACCATTTCAGTAGAAAGAAGAATCCAATAGAAATACACATTCTGCAAAAATGACTATTTTCTTTCTAACTGTGGTGCAATTTTTCTTCTAGTTCGTTATCTTCAGATCTTTTGAAGCTTTGTGGTGAAGTCAAACCTAAAAGCAAGGTAGGCTGTAAAATTATGATAACAATTCATGCTCTTTAATGTCACCTTCTCAGGAATGCTCTTGCTTTGCTCTAGAGATACTAATGAATGAAGACATGCCAAAGGTGAACTGATGGTCAGATGATTCGTATGTAATATGCTTTTGTGTGATACTCTGCTCTGAGAAGCAATGATAAAAGTGTACTCTCTCAATATTTTGTAGTTGAATTCTTACAGTTTCAGAAAGATGTATGTCCTTTCAGTTACTAGTTCTACAAACTGGAGTGCATTTGCAGTTTAGCATTAGACTGCATTTTAATGTTAATGCCAGTGGGAACTGTGAATATGCTTATTGTTTGCCATTTCTTTCTGTGATCACAGAAATGTAAAGGAAGATTATAAAATAAATACAAGTTTGACCTCCAGGCTCTTAATTGCAGTTGGCATTGGAGAAATATATCTAGGCTGGCTGCAGCTTAATATTAATGGCAGTGGGAACTGGAAACGTGTGCACTGATTGCAGTTTTATTTCTGTGCTCACAGAAGCGTAAACTGAGTTTGTAAAGTAAATAAAGGTTTAACCTCCACTCTTCTAACTGCAGTTGACTTTGGAGGAACTTACCTAGGTTGGCTGTTACATTATTGGTGGTGTACAGCTCTTTGGGCAGGTAAATTGAGTGACTTTGGTCTGAAAATGTTGGCATCAAATAAACATGTCATTTTTATAATGGCTCTGTTTAGATGGGACCTTTGTCTTCCCTGGTGGCCTTTCTTTCTCTGAGAAACAGAGCTTAATTTCGCAGCATCATTACACCTAGCAAGTATCATCAGTTTTTAAAGAATGACTGTTGCACAAAGCTTGGGTCCTTTGTGAGGTTTTGTGTTGGTTTTTTTGTTGTTGTGGGGTTTTTTCCAAGTTGTTGAAATGCTCAGTGAGTCACGTTGGCCTAAACTACCTTTGAAGTGACAAACTAAAGAAGAAGCAGAGTTTTTATATCAGAAGAAGAATCAGTGTAAGAATTTACTTTGCTGTATTCCTCTCTGCTTTATAACATTCCATTTGGATAAACCTTAGAGTAATATTGTACTCCTGCAGTATCGATAGGCACTTGTTGTTAGTTGAAAGGATATCCTTGGAAACCAGTTGTCAAATCAGTGTTTCCTGCCGTTGAATTTGACTTGCCTCCTCTGAAACATTGCCAAAGAGTAGCAGTGTTCAGTTTCCAAAATTGGTTGCCAAGTGAATTGAGGTAGATGCTAATTACCAGTTAATGATAAGCTTAAATGTAGCACTCCAGACATACCATGAAATGTTTGTTGCAGCTTGGTTTTTATTTGTCTCCAGGCCCGCCGGAGGACCACTACCCAGATGGAATTGCTGTATGCAGACAGCAGTGACTTAGTCTCTGATGCTAGTGCTGCAGACTCTACTTTGGCTGGCCCTCTTGCATCAGTTGCAGAAACTCAAGAAAGTGGGATGGCTGCTGGCACAAACGATACTTCTGCTAGGGACAGAGAGTTTATTCCCCCTCCATCTGGCTTACCTTCTAAGATAGGCAGCATGTAAGTTTGGCCATGCTGTACTAATTATCCTTTGCTTTTAAAAACAATGCATGTTGCCAATTTCTTGTAATCTATTATGTTAACCTTACAAAGGAGGTACTTGATAAATACTTGAAAAAATATTTGAAGCTTACTAAAAAACACTGATAAAGCTCCTTCTTTTCTACCATCACCACTCTAGAAAGTATAAATGCGCTGGTTTAAGTAATGTGTTTCTCACAGAAGATGTAAGTTCTGTTAAGTTGCTTTGTCATAGTAAAATTTTTGTAGTCTTGTTTCAAAGTAGTGGGAAAATTCCATCTAGTACCCTAGATGCTTTGCTGTATTGGTGCTACAGGAAATGCACATTCTAGGGAGGTAGTGAGAATCTGCTTAGATAGAAGAGCAGAGAGATTAAAAAAATCAAGCACCCAGATCCCAAAACTTCAACCCCCAAACTATATATAATGTAGTAATAGTAATCTGTTTATGGTCCTAGCTATTGGGTTAAATCTTTGAGAGTCATCTTGTGTGGACCATGCTTAAAATGAAGAAATCTATGTGAAGCTGAAAGAAATATGTAGGATACTATGAATCCTCAACAATCCTTTTTATTTGCAGGTTGCACATACCTGCAGAACAGTTTTACTAATTGAAAGTATTACTTGATGCCAAATAGAATTAAAATTTTTATTTATGTTTCTGTACTTGGGGGACAGCAGGTCTCTTTCACAATCACTTTTTTTTTTTTTTTTACTTCCTCTTGCTGTTCTCTTTTTATCTACCAAGATCACTGTTGGTATTAGCCATTCACTGCTAGAGACCCTTTTCTTGGCTTTTTTAGGTACTAGCCCCTATATTGCACAAACTCATGCGTAAATGGAATGCACTTGCCACATTCAGTGATATAGAGAAACTGTGTCCCATAGCTATCTTCATGTTACAGATTCTGGACTTAGGCACCTTTCGCTATCAATCTGTCCTACTTGCATAATACTTTTACAGCAGTCTCCATCTAATATACATTTGCAATTTGTATTATTTTCACTATGTATTTCTAGCATGTGCTTGAGGTGGCAATCATGAACAGTAAAACACTGCTGACAGCAATTATTAACCCATGCTGATGGCTTCAGTGCATTTTGCAAGTAGAATCTGCTTGAAAAGAATGCTCTTGAGGGTGAGGATAGGTGAAGAAACTCACTTGTTTCAGCAGTTAGTGTGAGATCACTAGAGACTTTTGAAGCTTCAAGATGTAAAACGTCAAGTATGACCTGGCATCCAAGACTCAGGTAATACCAACTTTTGCCTCACTCCATCATCTAGAATGTATCCCTTTGTGACAGTGAGCCAACAACGGGGCAAACCAGGATTTTCCAAAAACTCTATTCTGTGAATATTAGTGTTATGCGCTGGCAGTAAATCAGTTCAATCCGTGTTAGGCCTCACGTGGATTTTTGGGTCTTTATTGAGCATGTTTTAGCAGATAACTGATCAAAAATTTCCACAATCAGTTTGCAGTGACTTCCTCACCAAGATGCTTTTTCAAAACTAGAAGTCAGTATACTTTATATAGTATTGCTGGTTTTGATAATCACTGGTCAAAGTCTGTATTTGTGAGACATCTGGCCCTACTATATGGGCCTGTAGTACCATCATATCTCTCGTAATAAAATACATTCTTCTGGAGTAGAATGTGGTCTTCTGTGCAATAAACATTATCTTGTTTGTGCCACTTAAGTGGTATTTGGGGATGTAGGAGCAGTAACAGTGACCCAAAATATGCATTGGCTGGAAGCCACAGAAGTTAATTATATATTTAGATACAAATTTAGGTGTCTGCATATGTACAAACTGCTCAGCTCTGGAAACCCTGAAGTTTTCTTGAATTTGTGGTGATTCAGCGAGGCACCTAAATGCACATGGGCAATGGTTAGCTCAGTTGGGATTCTGTTTACAAAGATGGCTCGTGCTGTTCTTTGCTCAACTCATATGCAGCAGCCACTTCACAGTAGAATAGTTGTCTGTAGGTCTTCTGCCAGCTGTATTCAGATATCTCTGTTATCCTGGGAAATCTAAAATGGCACCAGAAACTTGTAATTAGGTGTTTCTTGCTCCTTTTCATTCAGGTCATTGACATCGTACACCTGTTTTTTATATGTATGCTTAGGAAGTTCATGCCAGCAAGATTACTGCGTTTCTATAATTCCTGCAGTTCCAGGCTTTCAAAAAGAATTCATAGTATGATCATACTCTTTACACCTTCTGAGGATGTGGCTCTGTGGAGTCCAAGATGAAAGGCTCAAGGGGCAGGTAGAGAGTAAACAAGAGGGAGCTGACTCCATGTCTGAGTATGCAGAATGCTTGTGTGAGGTTTGGCTTCTGGTGTGGTTTATTTAACCTGGTAGCTGCGCAGTAGAGACGGAGACAACCACGGCAGTGGAGATTTGTAATCCAAGTTCATCATACTTGCTAAAAGATCTATCTGTCAGGCTGATCATAGGATTTGCCTTGTGACCTTAGGACTTTTGCATTCCTAAATGCATACTAGTCCAGCACAAAGAGAGAGAGGGAGTGTGTGCCTTCCCCCTCTTTTTATATTCTTTGCAGAGTATGCCTAGAGGGAAGGGAGCCCTGCAGAGAAATGGGTGCTCTGGCCTTGAGGAGAGAATTGAACCCATGTTTCCCTTCTTTTTGTGTACCTTAGCTGCTAGGCTTCTGTGCACGACCAGACAGGTGGTCACTTTTCCTCCTTTTCCTGGCTCTTGAAGACCCTGGGAGGGGGGACTCTGGGGCCTGCATGCAGCTCTTGGCACTAGGTCCTACAGGTACAACCTTCACCTTCCAATTAGGGCTTGTGTTTACTGTGCTTGTGATCGCTTGACACAGTCAGTCTCAGCTACTTGAGTCAAATTAGCTGCTCTTGTTTGTGCTGTCCTTATTAAATCATGTTATTCTGCATGCTAGTCTCTAGATGGATTTTATGTATCACAGAATCCCTCTTGAGGGGAAACTGGTACAGCTTTTCTCATGCAGAGAAGTTGCAGGTAAGTAGAGCCAGAGCCTGTAGAGCTCTGAGCCCAGATGCTAGTGACCATGTCAAACAGGTGGCCTGCCAACTGAAATTTGCTTAATAAAGTTGTGTGGCACAAAAACACTTTCAGAATCTGCTTTCCCTTTTTTAGTGTGTCTTTCTGGTCCCTAAATTCATATAAACAACTTCTAAATGTGAAAAAAAGGATTGCCCAGCTAGTGAGAAATGGGAATTTAGAAGAGAATTTTTTTTTTTTTTTTTTTGACTGTGATGAAATGGTGGCATTAATACTACACTCTTGACTCTTGATATTTTAGGTATTTTTAAGAGGGAATAAATGTTGGGAGAAAGATCACAGGGACGGTGAACTGAAAATATTTTGGAGAAATATCTAGAGAGAGAAATTAGGGATGGAAAGCAAGGAAGAAGGGAAGAAATGATGAAGAGAAACAACGTTTTAATAGGCTGTCAATGGGAAAAGCTTTTTTCTCACTTCCTAATTTTGAATATGATATCGAAACAAGAATATGTTAAGACAAAGTTTAATTCATATGTGTCATCGTGATTTCTCTGTTCTTCATATCTGCAAGTGGTCTATTGTAGAGGAAAATTGTGGAATCTGGAATTTTAGATCTTAGACATTCCATCTTCTCCACGGTCTTAATCTGAGATGCATACTCTGCTGTATTTCTTTTAGTCAGTCTCTTATTATTGAATGAGTAGATCTCCGTTGCATATTCAGTGTCTGACTCTTCATATGTTGATGAACCAACTTGGTGTATTTATATATTAAAATGTGAGAACAAATTTAGAGTCCTTGCATTCGAGAGAGAAAATTAATAAGTGAAGCACAGTCTGAAATTCGAAATCTGAGTGGGAGAATGACAGCTGATGTAAGAAAAGCAATGTTGGAAAGGGCCTTAAAGTAAGATAATGATTCCTCTTGCCTTAGGTCTAGACAGCCATCTCTGTCAGAGAAGAAGATACCTGAGCCTTCACCACTAGCAAAGAGAAAAGCCTATGAGAAAACAATGGAAAAGACAAAGTCAAAAGACCAAAAACTGTAAGATTCTTTTTATTTTCTGTGAAATAATTTTAAACTTGTGTATATTTTCTTGAAAAACAAATGTGTAATTTTCTATTTCTTTAATTCTACGACAGCTGTTACTGTTGTTAGTGAGATTATTCACTGCTCAATTTCTTTGTGTGGATTTTTGTGGGGTTTTTTTTGTTGTTGTTTTGTTTGATGTTTTTTTTTTCCTCCAGAGTGTTTTTTTTATATAAAATAACTTGGGACCAGAGAGAAAGAACCCTGAGAAAATGTCCTTTGAAGCATTTATAAATGACCTTTTTTTTTTTTTTTATTGGAAGTCATCAATTTCTCTAAAACTGCATTAAAATGAATTTCTTCATTTTACATGTGTGTTTTCTACTTGAAGCTTTCACTGTTAGCTTATAAACTTTGAATGTTGTGCCACCTTGCAATCTGCAGGACTTTGTTATTCTAAAATTTACCTTCTCTGGGAAACATCTGTAGGTAGCATTATAATTATATTTATTCACTTAAGAAAAGAGCATCTAACATTTGAGGCATGTTGCATTTAACTTCTCTAACCATTCATAACCTGTTAAAGAAGATGTTCTTTTTTTCTTGTAGCTCAGATTCTGGAGCCCCAGAGGCTAGTCTGTCACCTCCTACTTCCCCACCAAGCCGGCCCCGTAATGAAATGAATGTTTTTAGTCGTCTTACTGTTTCTCAGGGAAACACATCAGTTCAGCAGGATAAGTAAGTCACAGAGGGAAGCCTCAGCCCCCGACAAGGGACTTGCAAAGTGCGTTCAAGTTATCAGTGTAGTATCTGTTAGATATTTTGCCCTTCTCTTTCGAGACAAGAGGAGACACTTCTCGTGTTTTCTTGTAGTGTTCGAAGAAAATATTTTAAACTCCCATGGAACCATTGTAAAAACCCAAGAAAAGCAATTTCCTGCTGAACCCTGTTTCCTGTTTTCTAGGCTGTGTCTGGTATTTGTAGTTTTTAGCCCAAAATAGAAAAGAATGGTAGAATTCTTAGATATATGTGTATTTATGTGCGTATTTACACTTGAAAGTAGGATTTAGCTGACAATTTAGGAAGTAGTGCTTTTGACAGTTATTTGGTTACTCCAACATTTCTCTTGAGTGCTGTCACAACAGCACCCTGGAGGATGGGATGTTGAAATGGCTAGAAAACAGTCTCTTGGAGATTACCCAAGTTACTGAACAGTAGGAGATCATCCAGAGGAGCAGAAGATGTTATGATGTTCATACCTTGGTTAGAAGTAGAAGAGCTCAGTCTCCTCACACATTAGACATCTGTTAGGAGCAGACTTGACTTGAAAAAAATCTTTGTAGGTTTCAGTACTGGTACTGGTGCCATGCAGCACTTACAAACTTCAACTCACTCTTGGGATAAACCTTCATTTCTTACTGTAGCGAGGCTAGAAATTTTTCTTGTCTGTTTACACTAATTTTTTTTATAAAACTTCCATTCTTTTTTTTTTTCAGTGATCTGCAGAGTCACCACACATCAAGCAGTGGCTTGCAAGGCTTTCCGTAGTTTAACTGTGCTTGTAACATTCTTTATCTTAGCTATGTTACCTTTATCTTATTGCTAACTCCCACCTAACCCTTTTAATTTTCTTTGGACTGACTTTGAAGTCAATCAAAACTGCTGAATCTGATTTGAAGTGAAACTTAAGGATGTCTTAATATATACTGTAAATGTTCATGCTTGGGGGTACTTTTCCTTGTTATGTCTCTTCTTGAGTTTTATTTTGGAAAACTTTTGAAAATGAGAGGTAAAGGATTTTGAACTTAGGATCATTTGTAAATTGTTGTTCTTGTTTCAGGGGGCTATCAATACACTTAGTATTTATATTTTTATGCTTAACATTTTACATGTTTCTTCTACACTTAACAGGCACTGATGTTGAGATTTATTTTTTTTTCCCTCTTGATATTTTCAGCAAGCACTATGTTACAGAGGTTAAATTATACACTCATCTTCTCCTTTTACTTCCTTGCCTTCTGTAAGAAAATGTTGGGGAAATAAGAAATGGCTCAGCTGGTGTTACTCAGCTTCTTGGGCTGAGAGAGTCTATCGGTGTAGTTTACTGCTGAGAGTGCTGTTTTAAGATGATTATTATTATTATTCTGCCCCCTCTCCTCCCCCTCCTTCCCCCATGTTATCACATATTTAAGGTGTACCTTGAGCAATGCTACATACTGTATATGGATTTGCATTGCTTTTCTGAATTGGCCATGCTGTTGTTTGTTCTTCTCATGTGGAGGCTTTACTTTGCTGATACCTATATTCTTTCTCCTCACAATTCCACCACTGTTGATTGTAGGTCTGATGAAAGTGATTCCTCTCTGTCGGAGGTACACAGGTACTCTCTCTTTCTCTTTTCTGTTTTCTTGGCAACTCTCACTGAAGTTACTCCAGTTCTTAGGAAATTTCATTTTGCTGCATGAATTTTCCTGATACTTGTGCACTATATCACTTTTGACAGAAGTTAAAAAATCTTAAGTTTTGGTCAAGCATGTCTCCCCTTCTCCTTTTTTAGGGTGTTCTTTATCATTGCTGAGCATGTCAGGTTTTTTCTTTTTAAATGAAGTCTGGTAGAAACCTTTCCTTAGATATACTCTTTCTTTCTGTTTTCCTTAAAAAAAAAGAGAAGCAGATATTTTCTTTGGTTTTGTAAGTTTCTCTTTCTTTTCATTTTTCTTGTTCTGTTGTGTGCTTTGGTCACTAAAAGTTAAATCCCAGTGTAAAACTAAGTAGGTTTTTTTACATCTTTCTGACTGAACACACAGTGGCTTGAGATGAAACAAATGTCCCCACTCATGTTCCTAAAGTGCGGCTTAGGATTTTGGTACTCAGTGAAAAATGAGTTTATCAGGCGAAGGGCAGTCAAAGGTTACAGTTTGATGGTGGTTTTGTCTGGTCATTGTAGCCGTTGCATCATTTTTGTCTGTAGACTTCAGAACACTGCATATAGGTAGATAAATAGCTCTGAGACACATTTTACATGGCTTGTCAAGGGAACGTGTGGGTGAGAACGGCAATAGGAATAACTTGGTCTAGAGGCAGTGTGATCCACTGGGGAGTACTGTGGAGAAAGCTGCATTAGTTTTGTGTGGTGTTAGAAAACAAAAGCATAGAGACTTAAATTAATAAAAAATCATTCCTGAATTCTTGAAAACATAAAAAGGTGGAGACTGAAAGGTCAATGCCTTTCTAAAATGAGGACCTCAACGTCAAATAATTTAAGGCAATATTAATATTAGTAAAATCTATGAAAGGATTGTGGAGAAGTAATGAATTGTATGAATGAAGGTGTCATGAGCAGTAAGAATGTATAAAATAATAATCACCGAATCACAGAATGTTTAGGGGTTGGAAGGGACCTTGAAAGATCATCCAACCCCCCTGCCAGAGCAGGATCACCTATATCAGGTCACACAGGAATGCGTCCAGGTGGGTTTTGAATGTTTCCACAGAAGGAGACTCCACAACCTCCCTGGGCAGCCTGTTCCAGTGCTCTGTCAACCTCACTGTGAACAAGTTTCTCCTTACATTTACATGGAACCTCCTGTGTTCCAGCTTGCACTTGTTGCCCCTTGTCCTATCATTGGACATCATTGAGAAGAGCCTGGCTCCATCCTCCGGACACTCACCTTTTTACATATTTATAATTATGTAAAAACTTAAACATATTTATAGTAAGTTTTAAGAAGGTACTAAGATAAACCAGCTAATTGTCACAAAAGTTAGGTAATATCAGGAAGGACTCTTTCCTTCCTGTAGCAGACTTCTGTGCAATATTATGGAATTTTGGCAGTTTCCCAAAGCATCTGTCGCTCTTTCTTTTGTGAGACAGGGCTATGGCTTAGGTCCTTATTCTCAGTTAATGTGTGTAATCCCCAGAAGTGTGTGACAGTGAATGTTAATTGCAGGCTGGTCAGGTCACAGCATTGTATTGCCATATTTGTGGGCATTACCTTTAGGCTTTTCTACACTTAACAGAAATCAACGGGGTCCATGTATCTGTGCAGTTGTATTAATGGGATTTTTGATTGCTAAATAATTTTTAGTTTGTGATGAACAGTGATTTGCTGCTTGCTTTTTGTTTGTTTGTGTGTATGTGTGTGTGTGTGTGGCTGAGTTAGTCTTTTGCCACCACCACAGAATAAGCTACAGATCACCAGGGAGATTCTTCTGGGGTGTCTACTCCAACCATAGTCCCTTGAAGCCATATGAGTACAAGTCTGGCACTGGGTTCAGGGTGCAGTAGGAACCTTCCTTAGATGCACAAATTAGCAGCAGTTCTCCAAATCTGCCTGTAGAAGGCAGTTGATGTGAAATGCTTGCTGAGTGTGGAATTGGCAGTGTACATTATATTTGCTCCATTTTTCAGATGTGCTATTTAGATCAAGATGTCTTTATGTGAAGTCCTAGGCATCCAGGAACATTAAGCATCCTGGTTCTTTCAGCATTACACAGACTTTCCCATGTACCCAGCATTCAACATCTTGTCTTCTTTTCATTTGTTTGTTTTCATGTGGGATTTCCTTTAACCGGTAGTCCGGAGTTGGCACTTATTGAAGCTAAATACTAAAAATCCTTACATAGTTTATGAAAGGCATTCAGCTGTTCTCCCCTCACATGTAAGAAAATTAGATTAACCTATTTCCCTACGTTTAAGTAAATTAATTTTACCTTTGTCTATTACTTATGCCCAGCTCACATTCTCTTATTTCCTTTAGGGGGATAATTAACCCATTCCCTGCTTCAAAATACATCCGATCATCCCCGCTTCAGTGTATGTATACAGCTGAAGGACATACAAAGGCTGTGCTTTGTGTTGATGCAACTGATGACCTTCTCTTCACTGGATCTAAAGGTTGGGCAAACTCCATGCCTCTGTGCTGCCTACAGAGGCTGCTTTGACAACTTGGGGTATTGTGAAAATCTCCATTTGTGCTTAGTGCTATAAACACAATAGAAAATTGTGAGGATACATTTTGCAATGTAAGCTGAAGGATTTGCAGTTTTTACTCTTATACAATAGAACCAATCATTGTAACATGTGCAACATGATGAGCAACGCAAAGTAATAGCCTCAGGGTAGGGTTAGAGGTGGGAATTAGCACATTTTTGGCTCTGCTACCTGCAGAGTTTGAAGAGAGTCTTCATACTGTAGTTGACTCTCAGTAGAGCTAAGGACATTTTCTGCTTCCCTTCTGGGTCTTATTGCCAATCCCTTGAAGGGCCTAAGAGTTGTATAGCTATTGTGGAAGAGGCTAGATTTTTAGCAGTCACTAAACTCCTTACTGTATGGTGCAGCCAGTCTGTGAACTCTTCAAGCTGGTAGAATCTGTTTTGGAAGAAAACATTTTCCTCCTGTCTTTGTTGACTTTCCATTGTTTTGGCTTGTGAATAACATAGTGGGTATTTTTATCAAAGGTTATTTTTCATGAACACTCTTTCTAATATCAATCAAAAAGTTATTTCTGCATGTTCTTTTTCTCTAGGCCTTTTCATATAAGGCACTTCTGGTAAAGAACTTGCCATATTCTTAGCTGTGCAGCTGAAGATGTGACACAGTGTTTTCTCCCAGATAGAACCTGTGTGATAATTATTTTTTTTTTTCCTATTTTATTTTATTTTTTCCCCTTTTCTTGAAGTATCAAAGCTAATGTGAACTAGCATAGTGGCTGGAAGACATTAATGCATACTGGTAGGGAGACTCTCCTTTTCATTAGTTCACTTACTGAATAATCTCTGGAATTTTAGGGCATCCTATTTGTCCCTATATTAACACAGAGATAGCCCCATAAGATGCAGGTCTTCCACTGCCAATATTCAGGTATGGTTTCTGTGGCTATTCTACTAGCTGGCTGTGAAAAATACCAAGACACACTCATACAGTGAATTGGCAAACTTTTGGTCTTGTAAATTTTAAGCCAATGTTTCAACATTTGGGCAAGTGTATAAAAAATGAAAAAAAGGGAGTACATTTAGTTTTGGTAAATGTTGCCTAGTTGATATGCATTGAGAGTTTTAATTTGGTTATGGCAGGGAGAGGGAATGAGGTTTTTTATTATTATTTTATTTTACATCTAGATTTGTGTTCTAAAGGGTTTTAAGTGGTTTTTTTGTGTGGCGGGGTGTTTTGGGGTTTTTTGGGGTTTTTTGTTGGTTTTGGTTTTTTTGTTGTTTTTGTTGTTGAGTTGTTTTTTTTTTTAGCATGTAAATAGAACATATTGCAAATGTTGTAAGTATTTGCTCTTGTCATATGCTAGCTTTCCATACTTATGGAATAATTTTCCCTGTACATATTTTTGGAGGGGAAAAGTTTACAAGTGCACTTGTACTCAAGAGTGTGAACAGCTGTTAAATAAGTTTACAGCTTTAGGAAATTGTTGCTGTAGCAGAAAGTCTCAGCTCACTGACATCACATAACACTAGCAACCAGTACCAATTCAGGAATGTCAATAAGCTTTCAGGTGCATTTCAGATATTTGGCTCTGGTCTTGATATTTTTAAAGTGTCTGACAGTTCTTGGTATATTTACCTTCTTCCTACTTTTATAACTACTGTCTACACATGAAGCTTTCTCTTCATCCACTACTTATTCCAGTAAAAATGTATTTCCGAAATACATGGTGTGATACAGACATTGTGTAACAAGGAAAGTTACCTGTGTTCTCTATTTGTGTTGAAAAATTCTTGAAAACTTTTATGTGTTTGGTATTTTAGTACACAAAAGGTTGCAGTAGTTAAATTCCTTTGCTACTGAATGAGAAGTGTGACTAAAGCACTTAAACTGTGATTTTTCAGAGATTCCTAAAGCACCAGCTAGTTTGGATCACTTCTCACTGTTGTTTCTCTGTCATGCTGAGCCTCAAAGCCCCTCCTGAACTTTCCTGAAGAACTCTTGAATTAAAAAATGGATGGTTCTCTTGATCTGTCATCATGCAAACTTTATAGCCACTAAACTGTCGTATTTTTGCTTCATTTTCCTTGAGATGGAATTTTATCCTTTTAAAATGCTAGGGAGTAATATACACATCTCGAATGCACAACATTTAATGATTAACTTTGTTTAATTTTGGTGATGGTAGATGATGCCCATGTATATTGTTTAAGACTTGTTTAATTTAGCTGGTTTTCTGTTTTTGTGCATACCTAAATGGAGGGATATGTATGAGTGCAAATGACTGTGTATACTTTTTTTTAATTACTGAATTTTGGAAAAACATGAGTATGACTCTTCTGTTAGGGCTTCTTCATTATTCTTTTCTTCTTTTTGTTTATTTAGACCGTACCTGTAAAGTCTGGAATCTGGTAACTGGACAAGAGATTATGTCTCTAGGGGGACATCCAAATAACGTTGTTTCTATTAAGTATTGCAACTACACTAGCCTGGTCTTCACAGTCTCAACCTCCTATATTAAGGTGTGGGATATCAGAGATTCTGCAAAGTGTATTCGGACCTTGACGTAAGTATGCTAAACTACAAATTCCAAGAGTTTGAGTCTTAATTTTAGATACATTTTATTATATTTAATTAAGTAGTGAATCAATGTAATTCAAGTACCCATTTTCCCGAGACTGGAAGCTTTCTTTACATGTTCAGGCTAAGTCAGTGTTGGGTACTGATAATATATGGAAACACAAAACAGTTTGCATTCATGCCTACAGTGTTTTATCAAAAGTTCAGTATCTATAATTTTTGCTCAGGTAAATAGCTTTGGTTTTAAACAGTGTACAACCAACAGAATGTATGGTTTCTTTTTTTTCTTTTCTGTTATTTTTTTTTTTTCTCTTTTCTTCCTTCTTTCTCCTTCCTCCCTGTTCTCAGGTCTTCGGGCCAAGCGATGCCTGGTGATGTGTGTTCAGGAAGTACTAACAGAACAGTCACTATCCCAGCTGGAGAGAATCAGATCAATCAGATTGCACTAAATTCAACAGGCACATTTCTCTATGCAGCTGCTGGAAATTCAGTGAGGATGTGGGACCTGAAAAGGTACTGATCAACAGCAGAAGAGAATGTTCTTCAGGCGGTTACATGTGCATATGAAACACAGTTCATGATTATGAAACAAAGCCATTGAAGTGTTTCCTGTTTATGGTAAAGCTCATAACCTAGGGAAAATATGGTCAAGATATAGATCAAATAATCCATGTTGTGGTGGCTACTGAGATAATGGAGGTACTCGTTATTTCCTCATATGTTAAGGTTATGGTGAATTATTGTGGTTTAATTTTTCTGAAATGTTTTGTTTAAGACATCAGTAATTGTTATTGAGATGGTGAAAGCCAATTGATTTGATACATCATTGATATGATGTAATGTAATGTGAGACTGATAGCCACCCTGTAATAGCACTTCTCCAAACGGAACCTGCAGCACCCAATGACTGAAAACACTTTGAGAGGTCTGATTTGTCTTTACTTTTAAACTTTGTAGTTCTCATTTTACATAAATAGAAACTTCTGTTTACGTAGATTTAACGATATGAGCAATGTAAAACAAAGGATGAATAGTGAAAACACAAGGGGAAATAATTTCTGCCGTTCTGGCAGAAATTATGCTATAGACTGTACTGGATATATGAAAAAATAACAAATCCTCATTCATTCTCTTATTCTTGAAGATTTCAGTCTACAGGAAAGCTAACTGGTCACCAGGGTCCTGTTATGTGCCTTACTGTAGATCGAATTTCCAATGGACAAGATCTTATTGTTACTGGTTCAAAGGATCACTATATAAAGGTAAACTGTCAGTAGTTTCTTTCTTGTTTAAGTCTTCATCAGGATGGGATGTGGGCTGCATCAGAAGGGATTCGCATCTCCGTATCTGAAATCTGATATACAAGATAGAAATTCTTTAATTGGTTGTAGATTATGAATAATGTTCAGTCTTAATAAATGCTTATCACTTCAGTGCTATTTTTATTTCATGATGTAACGTGGATGGATGGTTGTCTGTAGTTAAACTTTTTCTTAATCCTCAATAAGGTGGACAAGAGGTGGATGAAGTTTTGGAGAAATATTCATACACTTAAGTAACATTTAATTCTTGAAAGTATCTGAAGTCAATGCCTCTGTTTTGGAGTGCAGACCTGATTGCTTCAACAGAGACATTCTATGTGGTCCCCACAGAAGCCCAGGTTCTTGCTTAAGTGTTACCCAAGTTCTGCAGTGGGGAAGGAGAGGGAGGTCAGCACATCTTATCCAAGATTCCCAGTCTGTTTGTTGCAATCATTAGCACACATGTTGCTCTCAGTTGTGTTCAAAGTACATCTGGTAGCGTTAGAATACTATCCTGCTTCTTGGAATTGTGATTAATTCACTCAAGGATATGGAATCTGGTTTTTGGGAGGAGAGTTCTGGGGTGATTTTGTTTGTTTGTTAGTTTCTTGTTCTTTTTGGCCCACCTCAGTCAGGGGATATTGCAACACGCAAGCTCACATTTCTCAGGACTATGCCCAAACCACCAGACTGTGGGACCTATACATTATCTTCCCCATAAAGCTGACCCTGATGCTGAGAAGACTATCTCATTTGTGAGGCCAAAGAGAGAATGAGCAAGATACACTAGCTTGTTATGAGGGACTACCCTTCATTCTGGTCTTATACTTCCTAGATACCAGAAAAAGCGTATAAACATGTCTGGGAGTGGAGCGGAAGACAGAAGAGGTGTGAGCTTTCTGATTGAGCTTTCTCTTTTTTATCCTGCAATTCTTGGGTGCTTGGCTGTGTACTGGGCCAGCCACAGAAGACAGCCTATGAGCTGGGTGCCTAGCTCAGTGGTCTGGGCTGTGGATTTCAATGCTATCAGAAATCCCTGTGATTAGAGGCCAGAGGATTCTAAAGCAGTAGAGCAATAAAGAGGCCCTTTTATAATTACTTCTGTGCACAGTTCAGAATACTGAGTTAGACACTACCATCCTGGTACAGTAATGAGTGCAGAATCTCAGTGGGGACAACAGGGTGTGATAATGTAATGCTACCAACTCATATGACAAGCAAGGAGGTGGAAGTGCACTTGGAAAAGCATAGCTGTCAACAGTCCAAGAAATTTATCTGCCATATTTGTGTGCTCTCTTGCTGTGGGCAGGCTACATAAATCCTTATGAGGCCACCTCCTTATACCACTAAAGTACACAGAGTAGTTAAGTTTGTGTTCTGCAAGGTGAAGGCATCCATAATTGTCAAGCCACTTTGGATAGTACAAATGACCTGTATGTGCATGGTCACTGCAGCAGTTTGGGAATTCTCAGCGCTTCTGCATGCGGGTAACTCCACTGGAGGTAGTAGGTCTAAGTCACAGACACTGCTTTCCCCTGCCACAGGAACTACAGTCTTGTCTACTGAGCCAGGAATATTAGGCACCCCAGTCCAAGTGCTTAATTTTTCTTCTTTACCATTGAACTTTTTTGTTGCAGCTGGATCCAATTTATTTGAATTGAATGTGGTAACTTCTAAAATACCCTTAGCTCACTTAAGGTTTTCTTTTACACTGCCAAGTTCTCCTTTTTTTACTGCTAAGCTTATTCATTTTAAAAGGTCAATGAAGAGCAAATAATAGGGGATGAAGTCTGACATTTGCTTGTGAAACAGAGGTACTGGTTTAAAAAGTTACAGCTCCTCTGTTCCTCCTCAGCTTAGCCTAACTGTGTGAGTTCTGGCTCCCTACAATGTGAAATGAAACAGGATTGCTTGGACTGCTGCTCTAGGGACAAAGATCTTAGGGGATTGGTTATGCCTTAAATTGTTAAAATGGCCTCACTTGAATCTAAGATCCCATTCGTGGAGCACAGGGAAGGGGAGAAGTGTGTCTAGTCCATGGAAAGCATCAGTGTGCAATGGTATGTAACCCTTGCCAAAACACCTTGTCCAGAAAAATGTATCAGTGCCTCTTCCTGCAGCTGCCTGTGCAGTTCTCCCCCAGTGAGTCTTTTTTCCCTACACTCTCATGAGCTTTGTTTCTCTAGCCCACCACACAGTGTATATATAGGCTTTTTCTTGTGAAGATACTGTGTATCTCATAACTAAGTAGTAGTGCTTCTTTCCAGAGCAGACTTCTCTGGAGTCAGTGAAGCATTCTTGCTTTCAGGCAAGAGGTAGAAAAGGAGGAGTGGTTCTGGTAGATAAATTCTGTCAAATATATAGCATGATACAGTAGCATGTAATAATAATAAGAATTTCCAAGTTTTTCCCCTGAGGTTCTTTGCTGCAAGTCCAAGCTGGTTAGGTCGCAGATAATTTTGCTTAACATTTGATCATTTATTTATTCATTTTAGATGTTTGATGTGACTGAAGGGGCTCTTGGAAGTGTAAGTCCTACACACAATTTTGAACCTCCTCATTATGATGGCATTGAAGCACTTGCTATTATGGGAGACAACCTTTTTAGTGGATCCAGAGATAATGGAATTAAGAAATGGGATTTGGCTCAAAAAGACCTTCTTCAGGTAATGGAAAAAAATCATGCAGCTAATGTGACAGTCACGCTGTACAACAGTTTTCAGGATGTGTAAATGTTCAGGGTCATACAATGACTATTCACTTAGATATCAACGTTTTTAATAGGGAAGGCGCATGGCACTGACTAAGAAAGAAATTTAGTGTACTTGATGTTTACACGAGGAATGCAGTTGCTTTTTTCAGTGTGTGTAGTATCAGGAAATTCTGATGAAGAGGTTAGCCCTCTATTTTAGCTCTAGAGTATGTGGGGTTGGTTTGGTTTTTTGGTTTGGTTTTTTTTGCTTTGCTTTGGAGTGAAAGCAGCACTTGCCTCCTTTGTGACTGGAACCATTTGACATCATCCTTGTTATTGACAAGCTGGTAGATTTTGGAGTGGCAACTCATTAATGATAAGCAATGCTTTAGTTCAGGCTACAGAATATTTTCTTGTGAAGAAGGTTTACAACATACTTCACCTAGTCTTTTTTCTAAAAAGATTACACCTTAGATCTCTATTAATCGTCTTATACACAGTCTCAATTTAAATAATTGTGAAAAATGGGAGGCAGAAAAACAAATGCCAGAAGATACTGCTGGTTTTGCAAAGTTTTGACTAGATACCAATCATTTAATAATTTTTGGAGGGAGTAGCAGCATGCCTTTTATGTGCATTTAATGTGCAGACTGGTAGCAAGGAAACACAATTCTGGGACATGAGAGAATAATGAATTGATCACCTTAAAAAGCAAGTTCTATATGGGTGTGGTGGTTTGACCTTGGCTGGACACCAGGTGCCCACCAAGCCGTTCTATCACTTCCTCCCACCTCCTCTCAGCTGGACCAGGGAGGGGAAAATAAGATGAAACTTGTGGGCTAAGACAAAAGCAGTTTAATGAAGAAGCAAAGCAATGCTGCATGTGGAAGCGAAAGAAACCCAAGATTTATTCTCTATTTCCCATCAGCAGGCAATATCTGGCCCTTTTGGGGAAGTAGAGCTCCAAATGTGTAGCGACTGCTCTCGAGGACAAGCCAATGCCACCTTCCCCCCCCCCACTTTTTCCCAGCTTTTGTAGTTCAGCTGATGTCATATGGTATGGAATATCCCTTTGGTCAGTTTGGGTCAGCTGTCCCAGTCGTGTCCCCTCCCACTGCAGGGGGAAT
>WUAM01000275.1:6485018-6495748 GCA_024336885.1 Actenoides hombroni
CTGACATCATATGGTATGGAATATCCCTTTGGTCAGTTTGGGTCAGCTGTCCCAGCCGTGTCCCCTCCCACTGCAGGGGGAATGTTGAAAAACAGCCTTGTTGCTGTGCGAGCCCTGCCCAGCAGTAGCCACAACATGGGTGGGTTATCGGCACCTTTCCAGCTCTCCATGCAAAGCACAGCAGTGGGAGGGCTGCTATGGGGAAAGTTTATTCCAGCTCAGTCAGACCCAATACAATGGGCATACTCAGCATTCTGTAAATATAAAAACTTTCTTGACCTTCTTTCAAAATTGTCCAATAGGGTGCCAGTTTCTTTTCAGAATACTACTGAGAATAATCCTGAGAAGGATTTAGAAATTCAGCTTCTTACAGAAAATCTTCACTGGGCCATACTGGCACATCTACCCTTGTATCTGTATCTCTAGGGAAATGTACTAAGCTGCATGTTAGGAAAGAATTTGGATTCTCAGAATAACTTTATTGAAGTTGCAAGAGGTGCGTTCACCCTTCCATTTTAGGCTCATTAAAATATTACACAGCATGCATTTTTGCTGTTGCAATTAATTTAATTTCAGAATAATGGGGCAGAGGTGAAGTAATATGTAACAGTGGATTAGTTGCATTACTTTTCTTATTTTACTTTTGATATATGTGCATTTCATAATGTCTGTACTTCATGTTCCCCTGTTTGTTTTTGTTGTTTTATAAGTAGAGCATTATAAAAATAATCTCTCAGTTCTTTCTTTTTTATTTCTCTAAAATCTGTGTTTTTCAAGGAGGTGAGACTAAAGCATTTGAGAAAATAATAAAAATATTTTTTATTCACAATCTTTTCAGAGAATGAAGAAAAGTGCTGTTAGTTTTGCTAATTATCAGGTAATTCAGGATAGAGGGGCCTACTAGAGGTCACGAACAGTGTGAAGTTGGCCTGGTGGACCGAGCAAGGCCAACTCTATAGTTAAGTCTGCTTAGTCAAGGCCTTGCCCAGCTGAGTTTTGAAAACCTCCAGGGTGCCAGGTTGCACAGCTGCTCTGGGTGACTCATTGCACTCCTCAAACCACTCTTGTATGAATTTCCCCCCTACTCACATCCAGTCAGAATTTCTGTTGTTGCAGCTTTTGTTTTGTGTGTACATTTGGCTGTTTTAAACAAAGCTGAAGCTGAGCTGGTCTGCTTTAAGTGTTACATTGTAATGGGGTCCTGATTTGGTGTACATGTGATTAACAAGTCTGATCCTCTATAACTGATGAAAATCACTTAACAAACATTTGGTTCAAAAGAATCTAGAGATCATCTGCTTCACTTGGAGCTATACATCCCAAGGCACAGAATACTGCTGTGATGAAATTAAGAATTGTAGGGACCACTCCCCCTTCCAGTTGTGTGAAGTGCTGCAGGACTAGACCACCAGTGTAGTCATAGTAGTGTGTATTTTAGGTGAAACACAAAGATGATCCTGGAAATCTGAATGTACTCCATAAGAGGCAGCAAAGCAAAGCAGTTCCTACCAAACTGAACTGGAGAAGAGCCAGTCTTGATCCCCTTAATAGGCCAGGTGTGCCTCTTTGATTTCCCCAGTGCTGGTATCAAATGGATGTTGTTCTCGGACAGTCTGTGCAGCATTTTGCTTTTGCAATTAGCAGTAATATGCTAGTGTCCTTCCTCCATAAAGATTTAATGTATTTTTTGTTGTTAAATTGATTTTGTGATGTAGTACTTATAATGTGTAATGGGAGAAGAGGAAAGGAGGAAGGCAAATATAGAAACAGTTTCTGTCTCTGAGCAGTATTTTGGTTTTTCTTTTTTTCTTTTATAGCTGTTTTACAGACAGACTTCACACGTATACAGAGACCATATGTTCAAATATGCATTTGAACTTATGTGGACTAAGCATTATCCTCAATTATTTTCTGTTCTATGTCGGGTCAGTTGTGCATATTGGATTTTCTTATTGTTTTGCAGTACTGTTTCACAAAAAGAAAAAACACCTTGTGCTAGAGAAGTAGCCTCATGGAAGATAGCATCCTCCTTGCTCTAGAGGAGGAGAAGCCTACAAGGCTGGGATACACATAGAGTTGCATAGCAAATCTCCTGCAGGACACAAATAGGGCTTAGAGCCTGGGATTTCTCAATTTCCTCCTTGAGAAGTTTTTGCAGCCCTGTGAGACTTGCCTGCCTTCTCTTTTTCAGCAAGTTCCAAATGCTCATAAAGACTGGGTGTGTGCTCTTGACCTGGTACCTGGTGCTCCGGTTCTGCTCAGTGGCTGCAGAGGTGGCACCCTCAAGCTCTGGAACGTGGATACCTTTGCACCCATTGGGGAGGTGAAGGGACATGACAGCCCTATAAATGCAATCTGCACCAACTCCAGCCAGATTTTCACAGCAGCAGAGTGAGTTTTAATTCTTCATTACTCTTTTTCCATAGCTCCTGCTAGAATTCTGTTTGTGCAAATGCATTTAGGAGGTCATCAGTTGTGTAAGTCACTTCATAGCAAGCATGGGAAACCTGGTCCATGCTCCTAAATGCTAGTTATTTACTATAGTGATCCTTAAAATGGTGTGCATGCACCCCAGCAGATGCCCGATGTGATCTGTTGGGATGCAGGAAGAAAATACTAGAACTTCAGGGGACCTGACCAAGAAAAATACCTCATTCTGTGGAAAGTGCAGGAGACAGCAGCAGAGTATGCTTAGTGGCATGGTCTGAGCACAGGAGCTGTGAAAGCTGTCGTGCTATTGTCTAGTGCCAATCATGGAAGCTTCTGGCCTTCTGGAGAGGGACTTTTCACAAGAGTGTTGAGCGGTAGGATAAGGGGAAATGGTTTTAAACTGAAGGAGAATAGGTTTAGACTGGATCTTAGGAAAAAGTTCTTCAGTACGAGGGTGGCAAGACTCTGGAATAGATTGCCCAGAGAAGTTTTAGATGCCTCCTCCCTGGAGGTGTTCAGGGCCAGGTTGGATGAGGCCTTGAGCAACTTAGTCTAGCTGAGAGGTATCAGAGGTGTCGCTGCCCATGGTGGAGAGGTTGGATTAGATGATCTCTGAGGTCCCCTCCAACCTAAGCCATTCTATGATTTTGTGATTCTGAATTGAAATCAGGTCTTTCTAAATTGAAGCAGGGGGTCAAATTTGCCAGGTTTCCACATTTGGTGGCCAAATTTTATATTTAAGAACTAATAGATAGATGTAGAGACATCAAAGCTTATGTCTCTGTTTTCCTTAAGGCTATTAATAAAGTTTAGAACATACATGCACCTGAAATTTAGTCTTTAATACTAGTGAAATAAAATCTGAGTCCTTTGGCACTTGTAACATTGTGGGGAAGGTCTACAGAGCTTAGGGTATTCCTGACAATTTGCAGTGAAGTGAAGGCTCAAGTCAGAAAACCTCTATGGTGTGATAAGGTCCATCTTGACTTGCTGCCTCCTGGCTTCTTTTGAGGGGGTTGTAAGGAAAACATGAGTCAGTGTTTGCTGTCATATAACTCAATGTTTATGAGAAATTAATCATTTCACTTGCACAGGATAAATTGCTATTTGTCAAGACTAATTCTTTATTTCACTTTATGATTATGATAATGGTTTCGTAACACATTCCATGTGATACTTTACTTACACGTACTGTAAAATTGTAAATAGTGATTGTTGCCAAAAAGTACATGCCTTTCCTAGGCTTCTGAATACCAGCTCACTGGTATATGCTTTCCAGCACTTGGCAAAGGCTTCTGTTTTGGGGTGGTTTGTTTGTGCTTTGTGTTGTTTTGTTGGGTTTGGTTTGGGTTTGGGTTTTCTTGTGTGTTGTTTGGTTTGGTTTGTGTTTTTTTTCCAGGGCTGGGGGGATAGTTTAGGACTTTGTTGTCTTGTGCTTCTGTGCTTTTTTTTTTTTTTTTTAACCTTATTATAGATTGACTCCTCTTGTGCAAACAGAGCATGTTTCAGGTTATTTTTCATTTAACCTGTTACAATTTTTCATACTTTTTTAATGGCAGGAAGTAGTCTTGTCCTATTGAGGCTGTCTCTCTAATTCTGGAGTACATTACCTGCTTGCCTACGGTCTACTGAGTTGCAAACAGTTACACAATTGAAGCTTTTCTCCGATGTCAGGTTGCTTAAGCTTGTTACCATTAGCTGTATTTTAAAAAATTAAGTAATATCAGAGTAGGATTTTACTTTCTTTGGGCATAATAATCTTTATTCTTGCCTAGACGGTGAAAGATAGTAGCCAGTCCTGTGATAAGTTTAGGGAATCTTAAATGTACATATGAAATTACAAAGTTTCTGGAGGTGGGATGACCCTTGCATATCCAATAAGGAAGTCTTATTTTGCCAGCAGTGCCTTTATGAGTGAGATACATTGGCTTTTAAGAAAGCTCCTTTGCTGCCCCTTCCTCCCCTATTTAATTACTTAGCTCTAATATTGCTTTATGTTTTTCAGTGACCGGACTGTGAGGATCTGGAAAGCTCGAAATGTACTAGATGGACAGATCTCAGATACAGGAGATGCAAGTGAAGATCTTGGCAGTAATTGAAATGATGGGCATAAATTAATATATTGATGAATTTCAGGTGCACTCTATGCAGTTTGCTACGTGCTTATTAGGTAAACACCGATAACTGGAATGAACTGACAAATAAGAGTGAACTCGACTTGACCTGCTGTCCTTAAAATATGTACTGTATTTAAGAAAAAAAATAACCTCTTGGTAACACGCTTGTGTCTCAATGGTCACATATATATGTCTATATATTATGACTGGATTTGTGTGCATATGTAACACTTGCAGTTGAAATTAACTGGAAATCAGTTTTCTCTAATGACCATCTCAAAATTATAACCTGAAATGTGTAACAAAAGTGTTCTGCTGTATTTCACTCACAAGTAAGATCAGCTGTTTTGCATTTTAGAGTAGCAGGGGGGTGATGATGTCCCAGTAATAAGCCTTTGGTTATGACAGGCAGTTTCAAGATTCTAAAGGTTACTTAAACTGTCATTAGGGAAGTGGAGTGAATAAAAGATGCAAAGAAGCTGTTAATGACACGTCTGTCTGACATGGCTGTATCCTGCTAACAGCGAATGCCGTATGATTTGTGTTAATGTTAGCATATAATCCTTGTTGACCAAAGTTGTGC
Source organism: Actenoides hombroni (assembly GCA_024336885.1). Taxonomy (NCBI): domain Eukaryota; kingdom Metazoa; phylum Chordata; class Aves; order Coraciiformes; family Alcedinidae; genus Actenoides; species Actenoides hombroni. Next base: position 6,490,149 of record WUAM01000275.1, read on the forward strand.
AGCTATGTATACTCTGTGCTCAGGACTAGAACTGAAATGCTCATAAATTGGTATGTTTTATTAGTGTTTTGCCTATACTCTGTAATGACTAGGTGTTCTTAATGTCATGACAGAAATATATCTTAATCTATTTTTCTTATGGATTTGTTTCTATCATCTCACTTTTTTTTTTTAAAGCAAAATGTCTTTCCTTTTTATCTAATTTTATATGCTGCTAAATGTATTTTAAATACACTGTTTTGCAAACCTTGGCAGTTACTTTGAGAACTGAACCACGTGTATTGGAAAAAGCTGTGTAAATAGATGGTTGTACAAAGAAAATATCTTACCTTGTGCCTGTATGACTTTTAAAGCTCTTAGAGTGTGGATATTGAGGGAGGATGTATAATTTACCCAACTGTTCTGAATATTAATTTGTAAATTCTGCAAATTTTAAAAAATTATGTAGATTCAGATACAGTGTCCAGATATGGATGGGTTTGTTGGTTTTTGTTTGTTTGTATTTTTTGTTCTGTTTTGGTTTTTTAGAAAATATCAGTCTGTAAATTATAGTGTATGTAACACTTCAATAAAGATGTGAATGTGAACTACTTCTCCTTGCCTTTCTCATCATATTTCCTTATAAAAAATTCCCTTCCTTTGCAAAGGCCCTGCATATAAAATGCACAATGCAGTAGAATAGCTGGCTGAGTAATATATAGCGTAAGTGATTCTGGTACCCCACATCTGTGTTCTTGTTGGCCATTGTTTGTGTTTTGATAGTTATTTAGGAACCCTAGTAGAATTCTGTCATACTAATTACAGCACAGACTTAAAATGAAGCTGATTGTTCCTGTTCCTAAGAGATGACAGTTCTTGCCTTATTACCTATGGTTTGTCAAACAAAAGTTCTGATGCCTATTACTGATCTTGGAAGAACTATTTCCTTCTTAGCTCAGCTTGAAAGGAGGTGAAAATACATACTGCTTGCAGTTTGAGGTTACTGATTTATTCCAAGTTTTGGCAAAAATGAATAATGATATATACTGTTAAGAAATAACGTATAGGTTAGTTAAAATAAACAGCAGCAATACCAATTAGTATTATCTATCATGGGTTTTGGCTATTCAAGGGATGTACATGCAAAATATTTGGAACCATATCACAACATTGAGCAAAACTCCCAGTGGAGAGCGGTGGATTTACCTGCAAGACTCATGTTGAGAAGCTTTGTGTGCCTGGTGGAGGGTTCCTGTTCCACCTAGTCCAGTAGGTAAAGGCCAAGCTGCACCAGCAGCTTGGGTGACCCCTGGTTTTGGAGCTGAATGCTCACGGATGTCATCTGGGAAACCTGGGAGGTTGTGGGTTTTTAAATGTGTGGTTTTGTGTAAGATTGATATGAATATTGGGTTTTGCAACTGCAGGACAAGAGTCCATACAAACCTAGGAAATGGCTACCTGCTGTCAGGCTGCTCTTCTCTAACCAACCATATGGTGAGGGGCTGTCGTGGCAGCAGTCTGACCTGCTTCGTTCTGGTGCTGCTTGACAGCACAGATGTTTTGTTTTACAAAGCTGTCTCCTGATAGGCACAAATATAACTTAGATAATGTGTGTATAGGAGGATCTTTTTTCTTTTGGGGTGTTTTTTTTGCTCTGGTGTTTTTGTTTTGTTGTTGTTTGGTTGGGGTATTTTTGTGGTTGGTTGGTTTGTTTGTTCCCTTTCAGGAAGACATTCCACCTAAACCAGCTGTTACCACGGAACACAGCCTCATCCTGAAGTTCTTGCCATCAAGTAACTGGAAGAAAATTGTCATTTTTTAAAGGTCACTGTACCAGTGTCTTGGTTTAATGGAGAATTCTTCAACTGTTTTTCTCCAAACTTTTCATTGGTACTAAAGAACTACATAATGTGACAAAAGATAATGCAAAATACAAAAAAAAGACGATCACTGGACTCCAATTATCTGAAGATGTTTGTTTAAAAAAATGAAGATGGTATCTGAAAAATTGATTTTCTAAAGTCATGGGAAAATCATGGTCTCAAAATTGAAATTCAGAAGTTGAGCAAAGTTTGTGGACAAATTACTGGCTACATCCTATCTTACCTCCTGAGATATGTTCTTAAATAGGCAAGGTCATGTGTTATAATTAATCTCATGTAAGATATGAATGCTGAGAAAATATTTGCAATGTTTCGTATTGCGTATTGGAACAAGTGCTTATCGTGCCCCTGCCTTGTATAAAAAGGTCCATGCTGCCTGCAGCAATCTGCCTTGGACCATGGAGAGGATCAGGAGCCTGTGTTTCCTGGCCGTTGTGCTAGCAGGTAAATGTATGGCATTTGTATTTTGTCATAGGTTTCATATCAATATTGTAACAGAAGAGCTATTAGGGGAGGTGATCATTTTACATGGAAAAGGACAGAACAGGTAGGGCTTTGGCTTTAACTCCACCTGAGGTGAGTCTGTGGGAAGGTAACAGGGCTGGCTAGTTTAGAAATACACCCCAATCCGACAGTGTAGTAGTTCTTGGGCACCAGCACAGACACTGGAGTCAATGGGACCACTCAGCTGCTGAAGGTTGACCTGTGCTTTGCTACTTTGTGATTTTTACCCCAGTACACAAGAAGTTAATTTGGTCAAAAGTCTAATAAGGGAGAATACATCTTACTACATTGCTAGGTCAAGGAAGAGGAAACCTCTTCAGCAAATCCCTTTGAAACATACGGATGAACCTAAAATGTAAAGACTAATGCTATTAAATTTAAAAGTGTGGGGTAATACTTTAATTACTTGCTTATGCCTTACTGCAGCATTTTCCAATCTAATGTCAGAAAATTGAAGTCAAGGATTTTAAAAATCAACAGGGATAATTTTTTCACATGTATCTTTCTAACTACCTTGCTTTAGCTTCTGTTCCCATGGAAATTATCATGGAAAAGCAGCAAGTAGCTGTACCTGTTTGCAAATGCTCATTTGCATTTAATCTTCTATATATGTTTCCAGACATAAGCCATAAGAGCAGTGAAAATGATGCAGAGATTTTAAAATGAAAATGGTATTTAGAAGTGGGGAAGGAATATTGCATCTTCCTGCTTGCTACTGTCCCAATTGTACTATAATAAAAGTAAATTCAGGAACAAGGGAGAAACAAGGCTGCAGCCTTGTTCAGCTGCTCATATTTCCAAGTGCTTGTTTGCAAAATCTACTGGAAAATGGAAGCTTCACACTGACAGGGAAAAAAAGTAATTAATTTTTTTGGATCTTGTTGGGGACATTTTTTTTTGCCTTGAACTCACTTTTTCATTCACGTTATCCTTCTTATGAAATATTTTGAAAGTATTTTATTACACAAATGAGCTGATAAAATCTGTGAACCTATGCTCCATTAAATGGTAGGTTAATCTTCTATAGCATGTTCAGTCTAATTGTTTGATTTCAGCACTGAAAACACCAATTCTGCATTTGACTCACATTAGGGGAGGGGTAGGGAAGTGGTGGATTTACTCTATTTTCTGCTTTGTCTGCTGAGATATTGACTCGAATGTGCAAGGCACAGCAGTGCAAAGCTGCTGGACACAGAAGCCATGCATTGGCTGCAGAGGCGGAGCTTGGTAGGGCGTTATTTTTATTTTTTTTTTTTTTTTTGCCTCTATGGCTGCACAGGTTTAAGGACCTCAGGATTCAGAGGCCTTTGAAATCCTTCCACCTCCCTCAGTAAGCATGAATATTCTGTGCATAGTGGTACAAAGGCAGGGCAGCAGGAACACAGTACAAAAAGGCAAATGTTTACCCACCCAGCCCAGAGTTTGCAGACTTTCATTAGGTCATTGATGAATCCTCCCTGATTTCTGCTGCAAGAAGTAGTAATTTAGGGATTGCAGAGGGAGGTTCATGTTTCTTTCGTGCTTTGGATGGAAAAGAGGATTGGAATGTGCGGATCTCCTATGTGACAGATCATGGGGTCTGAATGCTGGACAGAAAAGTGTCCGCCCCAGAAAACAAAAATGAAAGCCAAGCCTGCCTGGCTGGCAGCTGGCTGTGTTAAAGAGATTTCATCTGTTAATTCCTGCCTCTAGAAGGAGATATGAGGTGTTGTGGAAGTGAGGAAAGAGCTCTGCTGTGAAGAGTGAGAGCATCAGCCCTGCACATCAGATGCTCCTGCATCAAAGGGAGGATGAGATTTTTCTCAGATGACAAATGTAGATAGCACTCAGCTCCTGCTTTTCTGCATTCCCATCCCCTACTTGGCAATCAACTCTGGCATCACAGCATGATGGCATTTTCTACTGAATCTACAGTTTTATTCTGTACATTTTCTCCTTATATATAATTATTGTTTGTTCGCATCTTCTTGTGAAATTCTTTGTGGTGGAGCTCAGACTGGTGGGTGCATCAGCAATCACACTTGAAGCTTTCAAGCATACAACAGTCCACTTTTGGAGAAAAAAAAATAATTAAAAAAGAGGTATTAGTCATTTTATGGAAAAGAGCAATTATCATTCAAGTAGATTTAATCTTTGAATATTGCTGTAATGACTAAAATTACATAAGTTAACTTCAAAATAACTATGCTGCCCGTGAGATGCCTGCTCTCTTAGAGTACTCGCTAACAGTGTTTTCTCAGCACAGCAGCGAGCTGGTCTGATGGTCCCCCTGTTCTCAGAAGGCTCTATCTACAAAGCGGAATCAGAGGGCTCGACCCCTGTGCACAAAGGAAAAGATTTAGCACGTTACTAAAAGGCTGTTTTTTTTGACCAGGATGATTCTGCAAATGACTAATTTGTGCCTTGATTCTGCTGACATCTTCCCTTTACTCATAACCATGCATGTATTAACACAAACTACAAATACTATATATATGTTGTAGTTATACAATACAGAAAATAAACCCAATGCAAGCATACACATAATCAGTATTTTTATATTTATATACATCAGACAAGTGTACACTGATTTCACTTATTTGTGTGTATACATGTAGAGAGAACCTCTGTGTATAACATAAGTATACAGAAAATACAGCGTTTTAACACTGGTAACAGTTTTAGTCCCTATTGTTGTCCTGTTCAGCTAGCCTGATGTGTTGCTCTCATGCCTCACCAGCAGTTTCATTAGGCTGCTATTTAACTTTCCATGAGAATTTCAAGCAAGTCGTGCCTCAGCTGAGCACTGGCAGCTGTGAGCACTAAACAACATAGACCCACTGCCTCGGCTTGTAAAAGAAACTGTAAAAAGAAACTTGTAAAAGAAACTTGTCTCAGTCAAGAGCAGGCATGCTGCTCTGCTGTTATCTTAGTCAAAAGAATCACAGGTATTAGCCTCAAAATGAGGGGGGGGGGGAAACACCAACACAAATCAACACAAACATAGAGTGAAAAAAGTTTACATTGTTGTGTTTTTCTGATGTGTCTGTCTGCTGCTCTGACTGCTTTTCTCCGTGTCCAGCCCTAGGTGGGTGCCTCGGCTCAGGCCAGGATGACCAGTGTGCCGGGGCCATAGCGGTGCAGAAGCGCATTGACTGCCACCCCCAGCCAGGCGCTTCCCAGGAGGCCTGTGAGGCCCGGGGCTGCACCTGGTGTGCCACCGACGTGCCCAATACTCCCTGGTGCTTCTTCCCC